>CM055272.1:4301614-4599595 GCA_029237695.1 Conchocele bisecta
AATCATCACAAAATGCTTTTCAGACTAGTCCACTTATAAATTGGAGGCGGTTTGCCTAAACAATATGAAAATTACTTGCAAAAAGTGCAGATCATGATGAGAGCCAGCTCGTCTGATTCTATAACTAGAGGTCTGAAGTGTTGTAACGGTGAAGTTAGTTACATGTTAGTCTACCCGATCTAATAGGTCTCCTTGGGTGTATGCAGGTTTCTATTTAACGTTTATATCGGATACCCTTATAATGCTGGAAACGAAAACTGTCATCTGCTGTTGAGTAATATTTTGCCTTTTTTCTCTCAATAAAAACATGATTTGACAGCACTTTAGAATCATTTTCATTGGAAATGATTCTAAAGTGTTGTCAAAACCATGTTTTAATGAGAAAAAAAAAATAGCAGCAGAAGACAATTTAATTCAGCATGGCAAGGGTTAATTTATGTTTTATTTGTAGGTTTCTAAAAATAATGATCACCTGATGAACAGTCGTAATATAGCGAGACATTAGTCACATTAGTTTTCACCAGTATCACATCACACAAACATCTATTATAGGAATGAATGGCCTTTTTGTGGAATTTATCGGAGTATAAACTTGGAAAAGTCGCGGGAATACTGGACGAAGGCCGGAAGGCCTCGTCCAGTATTCCCGTGACTTTTCCAAGTTTATATCCCCGATAAATTCCACAAAAAAGGCCTTCCAGTATTCCCGCGACTTTTCCAAGTTTATACCCCGATAACTTCCACAAAAAGGCCATTCATTCCTTATAATTCCAGCATTTGAAATAAATTCATCAAGAAAATGTGTTTATTTCCCGTTTTCTTAAGAATTATTTTAACTGCGCCTCACGGTTACGGAAAGTAGTTCGGCGTGAGAGTTTACTAGGATGTAAATTTTGGACAGAGACTTGCTACGGGCCAATCAAATGTTAGGGAATTGTGTAAATATTTTTGTGCTGGAATTATAAAAAATATAAACTCTAATTTTCCAGGAAGAAGTATATCACGTGACACATTTACACGCCATCTTTTATGGACAAGGATTAGGACGCATTAGTCTGTCATGTCTACTTAGCTGAAATCAGTTCTGTGCTTGTAAGAGCCGGGAGGGAAGAGAATCCTTTTGACATGTGAAATCTAACTGTTCCAGAAGGATATGAACCCAATGTTTTTGATGGGGAAATAATCTGATAGCATCAGAATTGTTGGAACAAATAAAATGTCTTGGTAAATTAACCGACTATAAAGGGACAATATGACAGGGATGCTGAAGATTGTATTATCAACACAAGGAAACAGGCTACAGACATTTTTTTTATAATCTCTGCATGTAGTACGTACGTGTTTCTAATGAAACAAAAAAAGTTGAGAGATCTATGTTATTCGTCAAATACAAATAGTAGAAAAAAGCTTCACTATCATGGCATGTGTGCAGCATTAACCCTTACTACGCTGAATTAACTTTTGTCGTCTGCTGGAAATGTTTTATTTTCAATATTCCTCGATAAAAACCTGCTTTGACATCGCATGAGAATCGTCTCCACTATCGTCTCCAGTGGAGACGATTCTCATGTGCTGTAAAACAGGTTTTTTTTGTTCAGAATTAAGGCAAAAATGAAAAACAGCAGACGACTATTTTCGTCTCCCGCGTAGTGAGGGTTAAAAATCACCAGATGACAGGATTAACTTGCATGTTTGCATGTGTGGAAATATTTCCACTGTCTGCATATACTAATAATAATCAAGTTTTTAATAGAACCATCATTATTGGTATATGCGGAGTGCATGAAACGTTTCATCAGCAGAATAGAGGCCCGACTTATATAGGTGAGATTGGTATACTTTCTGCCTATAGTAATAATGATGTTTATAATAGAAAGAGGAACGTGATTAACTTATTTCAGATTTTCACCGTCTGCCTATAGTAATAATGATGGTTCTAATAGAAACAGCATTATTACTATATGCTGACAGTATATAGAAACTTTCCATTAGTAACATCTGCAGAATATATCTTCTACAGCAGCTATCCCTGGAGCATAAACCATTTATGAATGGAGCAAGTTGTAGTAAATAATTATCTTATCATCTACCATTCCATGGCAGCCATCAAATTACCCCTGAGATGAGATATAGCTCTATTGCCGGGGAAATCAGGCATATAAAACACCTTGGCAGACGCAAATTGGCCTCGGATCTTGCCTTCAATTTCTCTCACTTTTTTCTATTTACACTAGAATCAACATAGAAAAAACATGACACTTTCAGGACGGTTGGCGTTGTGAGTGTTTGTTTTACTTTGCTATTTATTTTTAAAAACACAAGATAGAAAAACATGGTCTGGCAGCACTTTAGAATCATTTCCACACGATGTTTTCATTGAGAAATATAGGAAAGAACAGCACACAGTTAGCTAGTGAGTCTGTACGGATTGCCAAAGCTCATACATGGGTATGTATCCTCGTATGTACCCAGCAAGATAAGATCCACATTGCATGTTATGTCATGTATACTTAGGTGGGACAAAACCTGCCAACCTGAATCACCATCATCAGGGTAGGAAAACTATTTCACCCATGAATAGAGATCCGCCAGCGTGCTACGTGCTACATGCGGGTAACTTCCTGTCCCGCTATTGTAAATGGTATGATAAAATCGCGACGCGTGAAGGAATGGTGACAAGATTAAGTTTTATTTCAACCCATTACATCTTGGGTACCCCTTTATCGGTATAAACAAATTTTTTTTCACGTGTCTCATCGAAAGTATCTGTTGTGACCATCCAATTGAACCGTCTCGATGAGACGGTTCAAATGGTGTTCACAGCATATACTTCTGAACAGGTATAACAAAAATCACACAAATTGTAAAGGTTTAAAGTAGTTAACAGGAGTGTTTGTGATCATTAACTAGCAATACATAAAATCACTCTACGAAGATACAGTAGTATTAATGGTGGAAGAAATTAAATTTACCACAATTTGTGTTTAATAGTTATTTGAATGCAGCTAAATGGAATTTATAAAACAGATTGCATCAACAATTTCATCAGAAAACCATCTTGCAGGTGCATTGACTAACAAGACGAGCCCATCCCGCCTTTAGTCCATAATCCCCGTCTCCACATCCCCAACCCCACCCACATACCATCTATTAATTATACTATTTAGTATAGTCGGACCAGATGTATTTATCTAATTAGGGTACGCGGGTGGGGAGATCAATTACCTGTGGCCAGACTTACTCAAGTTGACTGATTGATTGAGGTTTTACATCCATTTAGCAAAATACATTCGGACGATACAAAAGTTTACTACTTTACTCTTCCTCAGATTTATGTCATGACCACCATATACAACGTCTCATCCAGACGCTTCAAATCATCATACTTTTGATGAGAAATAAGAAAAATAGCATAAACAATTACAAACAACTAAAACTGAATTCTAACTGCAATGACTTAACTAGACTGTATGTGAGGAGTTGAAGATGCCGTTCTACACAATGGTAGACCAATAAAACTGGGAAAACAAAGTAAGTAGCCAATGTCAGCGGGGTGTGACCCATGTCTGTTTGTTTCTTTGATCATCCACACTGTCCATCAGCAGTCTATCCACCCTGTCCATCACCAGTCTATCCTCCACTTCAACACCCCTCTCAGCTGGAGCCTAACTAGACTTTGATTAGCCCCCAGACTCTTATCCCATACCCATATAGCCCCTGAAGGTTCATGGTGATATGATGGTGATTATTTTACAATTACACAGAATCCTCAGTGAAAATTCAATAAAATGTACAATTAATTTGTGCTTTCTCAGTCTATGCACAGCTTCTTTGAAAGGTTCCTGTTTGTTCAGTTCTGTATACTACTCTACGGAGATCTTCTATGAAAACAAACTAATTTGCTCTTATTTTCTATCCCTGCGCAGCTTGTTTGGAAAATATTCTGTTTATTGCTTTCTGTCTGTGAAGGTTAGAACAACAGGTAGGAGGTGAATTATAAAAGACATTTTGCAAACAGTGTAGCCTCAGATCGGACTGCGCATCAGCGCAGTCCGATCTGAGGCCACACTGTTCGGCACATAGTCTGTGAACCATTCGTAACACTTTAAATCCTGATCATGTTACAGTGTGTACATGTATTCGCAAACCAAACGGAGCACGGGCAAAAATTTAAATGACCCCCCATTTGCTGTGGAATGACATGCGTATGTAAATGTTGGTACAGCGATATGCCTGGAGTTATGACAGACATGCCAGTGAGAGCTACAGTCGCTGCCAGCCGCATCAATCAACGTCGATGCGCCAACGAGCAGAAAATCAGGAAATGCATTTGTGATAATTTCTTAAACATCTTGTAATGGGTTTGCATTCAGGCATTCGCGCATGGCAATAACTGAGAACGTTAATTTAATCTGATCCACTAAAACCTGGCCAAAAAATCGTCGGGAAGTAGCAGCGATTGGGATTGAAATTGCAGATGCGAGAGATCACAATGTGTACAGTGTAATCTAAGGTTCTCGTATTCGACCTGTTACAATGGTATGGCGAAATACAGCCACTGAGTGAATGATGTTTGTGCTATGATAAGCAACTGCAATAAAACTGTGACTCAACTGGGGATGATTCTAATGTGAAATGAAATGCATGGAAAAATCAACCTATATCTGTGTTTTCCTCATATTTATGAAAAGGAGGTGTTTTTGTTCTGAAAAATATGAAAATTACTTGCAAAAAGTGCAGATCCTGATGAGACGGCTCATCACGAGCCGTCTCATCTGGATCTACACGTTTTACCAAAACCATACAGGTATGTGGTGTTGAAAGAGTTGGCATGTCAAAAACAAACAAATTGCAAAATACATATTTTTATAGATAAAAAAAACAGTGAAAATAAAACAGACAAACAACAAACAGTATTGACCATGTTGAAACAACAAAACCACTCAGTGAAAGTAAGTCTGAATGAAGTAGACAAATTGCATTGCAACTAAAGACAGACAACAATTATTAATAACCATGTTGTAACAACAAAAACAATAAGTGACAGTGTATCTGAGAAGAAACAGACTTGGTTGCAGTTGGGTGGATCTCCCTGATATCACAGACCTACACAATAACTTACATAATGCCCCATGTGATAATCATAATACCCAATCAGTGTCTAATTAAAACCAACAGTGAACAAATTAATACTGACCCCTTATCATGCAGATATCATACAGTCTGTAACATACAAGTGCCATCCTTGAAAAGTATACACATGATAGGAGGGTGAATATATCATATGTAGCGAAGAGAGTATCAGAGCTCCAGATAAGTTTTCTATCATACTCCCAGATTTTAAATTCACTGCGTATTTTACTTCTACAAATGTATTATTGATGTTCTTCCTTATTAAATAGGGAACAAATGATAAAAAATATACAAATTGAAAAATTCACTTATTTGAGTTGCAAAAAGCAAACACCGTTTGCTTTTTGCAACTAAACTAAGTAAATGTTCAACTTTATGACAGTATTTTCACTACTCAGTTTGAACATCAATGCGTAGTTTGACATTGCTGTGAGTATTTTGTACTCCCCACTTTTGACAATCAATGCGTATCTTGCTGAAATAAGTGCATAAAATACGCCAATCCGCACCTTATCTGGAGCCCTGGAGTATGATATATCTGTCTTTGCCACAACTGGGAACGGCTTCCTCTTTGGTTGACAAAATTGATATTGCGACCAATGTAGTCCCCGAGCAGCCTGCACCAATGCTGTGGGCCTATGCTGCTCACTGAAGTTAACCTTACTCCTGTCCATAAACAGTTTAGATCTTCATGCCAAATTCCATGCAACATGGAGCAATAGAATGGGAAGCATCAAAATGCTATCACTTACATCAAGCCACCAATGCACCATCAGTTATCTGGGTTATCTCCCCTGTACCGCTGAGCAAACATGCATTATCTCCCCACGACCCTGGGCTAGTGCATCGCCAGTGTCGATGTTAGACTGATGTCTGAGGCAGTAAATAGGGTAGATCTTATGAAACAAATGGATCATGATTTCATCTTCAATATTGTGTTTTGTTCATTTATTTGTTTGCTATTTTTCAGATATTTTAAAAAATACCCTTCATCTGATTAAAGGGGAATATCAGGATTTGTTAAAGTTGTTTAATTGAAGATATATGATGATACTAGGACCACTGGATTATTTCTATTTTCAAATGTTCACCATGAGTGTGTCAATTAGTTCAAACCCCCCTTATTCCCCAGCCACAGAACTGGAATATGTGTAACTTTAAATAACCTGTGTGCCACCAGTGTTCTGCCAAGGACGCGGGATCGCGCCATTGGCGCAGAAAAATTGTGAATGGCGCAAGAAAAAAATTACCGATGGGCCAACGGGCGCATTAAATATTCGGTCCGAGTTCGCGGGTTGCGAAATTAAAAAAGTCCGAACTGTGTTTGGGGCGCTCGTGAAATGTATCGGAAATGTAAAATTCGCATAGCAACAGCACTTAGCTATACATCTATCAACGGTTTTCATTGGATGGTATAGTTACATAAGTGATACAAGTATAAAGCAAAGTATTTTGGTCCGCCAATGAGAAAAGCCGTTTGAAATGCGCATATTGTCTGGGAGCCGATGGAATGATAAAGAACTACAAATACATCATGATCATGTTTTATTGTTTATTTCCATGTTTTTTTCACAATCACAACATGCTGAAAATTTACATGAATTAATTATTGCAAGTCCATTGTCGGGCTCAGCAAAACACTATTTCAAACTATTAATTACTTTAATTGCAGATATTTAATAGTTCGAAGCAGTGTTTTTCTTCAAAATACCATGTGTGACCCATCATTTTTGAAAATGTCCCCACTTTTTTTTTACCCATGGGGTCATTGGCCCCATGTCTCAGATTTCTTGGCAGAACACTGGCCACATATCATCCAATGTACCCTGAAGGGGCCACATATTATCCCACCAGACCAGAAAGGGGCCACAAATCACTTAATTGCGGCCTTTGAAGTGATTACCCAACACCTGCAGTATAGGGTGCTAGGGCAAACAGGGTCTATTACAGGCCCCAAGGTTCATCCACAGATCTAAATCATCCCCAGACCAACACAAACACACCATGGAGAGTACAGCCCATCTGGATGTTGATTTATTGACCCTGTAAAGCCCCATGTAAGTGAAATAAATATACTAGGGATGGTCAATGTGAGTATCAAATTGCAGAGCTTGTTTTTTTAATTGCTGAAAGGAGGTCAAAGCTGGGCCAAACATCCTGAAAATGGCTTTACCATTTCCTGTCAGGCTGACCTACTCCTTTGAACCAGACCTTAACTCTTAATACACTACTAGCTTGATTTTTTTGTCTGCTGTTTATTTTCTACATTCCATTTTTTATCATTAAAAACATGCTTTGACAGCACTTCAGAATCATTTCCATTGGAAATGATTTTAAAGTGTTGTCAAACCATGTTTTTATTGAGAAATAAGGCAAGATATAAAAGCAACAGCAAACGACAATTGTTGTGTGTAGCGGGCTAAGGGTTGAAACCCTTTCACACCAAAATACCCAAAATTGGCTGATCCATGTTAATTTTTGGATTATTCCATTAACGAGAAACTGCAGATATTTTATAGAATAGAACAATACTGAGAAATACTGTATATTCTGATGAGATGCGAGTGTGTATGACTGCCACATTTCAACTATATACCCTGTGTATGACTGCCACATTTCAACTATCCTGGGTTTTGTAGACTGCTATTTCAACTATATACCCACTTTGTGTAATGACTGCTGACATCAACTATATACCCTGTGTATGACTGCCACATTTCAACTATATACCCTGTGTATGACTGCCACATTTCAACTATATACCCTGTGTATGACTGCCACATTTCAACTATACCCTGTAGATGCCACTTTCAACTATAATACCCTGTAATGACCTGCCCACATGCAACTATAATAACCCTGTGTATGACTGTACAATCAACTATACCCTGTGTATGACTGCCACATTTCAACAATATACCCTGATACTGCCTACATTTCAACTATATACCCTGTATGACTGCCCACATTTCAACTATATACCCACTGTGTATGACTGCCACATTTCAACTATATACCCTGTGTATGACTGCTACATTTCAACTATATACCCTGTGTATGACTGCCACATTTCAACTATATACCCTGTGTATGACTGCCACATTTCAACTATATACCCTGTGTATGACTGCCACATTTCAACTATATACCCTGTGTATGACTGCCTTTAACATCAACTATGACTACACTGTGTATGACTGCCACATTTCAACTATATACCCTGTGTATGACTGCCACATTTCAACTATATACCCTGTGTATGACTGCTACATTTCAACTATATACCCTGTGTACGACTGCCACATTTCAACTATATACCCAGTGTATGACTGCTACATTTCAACTATATACCCTGTGTACGACTGCTACATTTCAACTATATACCCTCAGATAGCCACGAATTGTCATCTGTATTTTTCAAATATATTTTACAACTTTACAAAGCTCCAGATAAACTATACTATACCCTGATTTCAAAATCATTGCTAGTTTACTTTTACAAATGGATTATTGATTTTCTTCATTACTAAATAGGGAACAAATGATAAAACAAATGTAAAAAAAAACACTGTTTGATTTTTTGCAGCTCAACTAAATGAATTTTCAACTTTATGACTGTATTTTCACTACTCAATTTGAAAATTAATGCGTATTTTTACATTGCTGTGCGCATTTTGTACTCCCACTTTTGATAATCAATGTGTATTCAGCTAAAATAATTGCGTAAAATACGTCAACACGCACCATATCTGGAGCTCAGGGGTCCGTTTCACTAAACTTCCTACGACTAAAATGTTCGTAAGTGCAAACTTATGATAGTCTGTAAATTTCACATTAACAATGTTTTCTTGTAAACAATTATTGGATTTACATTTATTGAGCATAGGCTGCATATGCAGCCTATGCTCAATAAATGTAAATCCATAAATTGAAATTTACAGACGATCTTATATTTGAACTTACGAACATTTTAGTCGTAAGAAGTTTAGTGAAACGGGCCCCTGATCTTTATAGTTTGAGACACGTAATAATAACCAACATCTGAACATTCAGATAACACAACATAACTGTTTTAAAAAATCAGCATAAAACAAAGACTCAAAACCAGATTGGAATCTGCTAAAAAGTTGCTATATATAAAAGTAGTATGCAGCAGCTGTAGAACGAGAGTGATTATTTTTATAAAGCTTCAGACTTCTGACAAAAGCTTATGAATAATGTACGCGTCTTACACTCCGGTGCAGATTTTACTACGTGCCTAACCGAGACAACATCTCAGCACGCTCGGATTGGCTGAGAAACATATACCACCTAGCGACAGCTTGCTATTCTCACAACTATTTTACATGATAAATGGAAAACAGAAATCGAAATATAATACAAAGCATACTAGGTATGTGACGATGTTGATGACAGCTCAACAACAGAAATTCTCTCAGAATAAACACAAACACTCAGCTGCTGTTACTACAAGCATAAAAGAAAATGAGTGAATGTGGTTGTGTGTGCAAACAACGTTATTGTCATACCATCTGTATGTACACGATGTATACAGATAAACTTCATTTCTCATTACTAAATGTACTAATAAATATTTTTAATAAAAAGAAATACGCAGTCCGTCTTTCCCCCATAAAATAATTGAAAAGCACTTAGTACACGCCAGATGTATGTAATTATTTTGGCAAAACTGATATACGACCAATAATTGGGGCGGATTAAAATTTGAGCCAGCCACAGACAGGATGTTGGGTTCACTAGCAAATTATAGAGAATTATTCATGTACCACAAACTGTATTTCAAAGCCAGTAAAATTCAAATTGAAATGTGGCCGTGACTAGAGCAATGGAGGGGTTCATGTATGGACAGTGTCAATACGACCAGTGTACACCCAGACCAGCCTGTGCATCCGCACACAGGCATCCGCACAGGCTGGTCAGTGTCTACACTGTTCACCAAGCAGTCATCCTGCTACAAACAGTAGAAGATTAGGAGCAAGACTGGCAATAAACGACACAAGACTCATTTATCCAGTCCCTGTGAGAGACATATTGTTTTAAGCCAGTGTTAAAGTACGAAACAGGATAGGGTTGGCAACATCCTTGCAAGCACTATAAACATTCATGGTCCTAATATCTTATGCAATGTCCTGAAGCACTTCTTCCAAATAGAATTCACACTGAAGGAATAAACCAAGTTTGATAAAGAACAGACGAGGATAAAGAGTCGGTGAAATTGAATGTGATGTGTACATTTCCTATAGAACCTCCTGATGTAATACCGTTGTGACACTCTTTGTTGTGGCTTACAAATGACTCGAGAAATGTATAATAAGATGATAATGATGTTGAAAAAAGATGTCATCTCCATAGGAACCACAGTTGCTATGGTAACCAATTCACACAAAGCCACCCCAAATACAATGTCCTGATGTTGGTCAACATGAACATCTCAGATACAGATTCAGGGAGACATATGCAACAGGGCTCCAGATAAGGAATTAGTGCAATGTCCGAATGTATAACCCTACCAGCGCTCCAGATAAGCTGCGTATTTGCTTAAATACCCAATTAAAATTGCCAAAAACCCAATCGAAATCAGAAGTAGGGAGTATCAAAAAGCAATAAAAAGTTTGTGGTACCTTTATCATGCTGCAGAAAACAATAAACAGACCACAAATATAGCATAATTTTCTTCTTTTCCATGTATAAAACACATCTTGGTATTTCATTAGAATTGTCTCCTTATGAAATGCCAAGACATGTTTTCATTTTGAAGCAAAATATTCAATAATTGCTGTATGTTGACGTGTAAACAGTAGTGTGATTATATTTTACCCAATCAAAATTTTGAAATACCCAATTGCTTCAGAAATGATGGAGTGACAATACTCAATTTCTAATTCCTTATCTGGAGCCCTGACCCTACTATAGTTATATTTACATTATATGTTTGCACATTGCATGCAGACTTATGCATACATGCATGGTGGTAAAATTACAGTTACCCCCAAATATATTTCAGCATGATGTAAAAAGATCCCATATATGTTTATATCGGTAGCAATCTTGTTTGCACTGCCGGCTCCTCATTTGATGTGGACAAAACACATGGGTGTAGAGGGGTGTAGAGTTTCGGGGAGTCACATACTTCGCGGATCAACTTCAGGTACACTAAGTAAATTGCCTCCGCCCGAGCTGTCTTACCTCACCAATGTACTGCTCAGATAACACCAGCGTCTAGTATTTGGAAGTCTATTGAGTATGTAGCTGCCTTTATCTAACAAATACTTCACATTTTTCACCAATTACCATTGTTGTATCATTGCTTTCAGATGACTGGGCTACTCACCGTCTATAACTCTACATGTAATGCTGAATTAACCCATTTCGGTCTAAGGATACGATTATTTTTGTTGAAAAAAAATCTCATAATTGTGTTTATTCTCCATAAAGGTATATGTTGTTACCATTCATTTGAACCGTCTCGTTGAGACGGTTCAAATAAGTGGTAACAACATATACTTTCGAGATGAAATAAAAGTAAATAGGTTTTTTTTTTCGCCTAAAAAGTTTCATACTGCTATAATTACATCCAGTCTTTAAAGGTACATGCCCACGCAGTAGGTTATAATATAGTGATACAGATACTTTTGTATATTCTGTACGTATGACATTTCTGGCAAATTAAACATTCATTCACCATTACCCCACGTATTGATTGGCATTATTATACATTTTAATTTAGACAAAAAAAATCACACTGATATCAGGGGCGATAACCGTGTTTCCTTAAAATGTTGACGGACATTACTAGTTATTCTCTGTGTAAAAAATATCATGCCTCATTTGCATACTATCAGTAAAATAAATATTACTAAATCATATCATGATTATATCTGTTTTCCGGGCACTTGTAATTTTTAGAACTGGTGGAATAATGACACAATTATACACTTATTTAATTCCTATAGAGAACATTTTGTGCTTACTGAATGGGTTAAAATGTTTTTGTTGATATTTAGCTCTTCTTATTTTCAATAGTTCTAACTAAAACCAGCATATGAATTGGAAATAATAATTCTCATGTGCGGCTAAAATATTCTATTGAAGTATGACACAAAATGGCATAACAGAAGAATGGAAAAGTTTACTAACACATACCAATTGATTGATTGAATGGGGCTTTCATTGTCCAATATAAAATAATTTGCAGCCTGAATTGCGTTGATTATTTCACAACTGCTTTGAAGAACGAGGGCATGAGAACTGAAGGCATGAGAACTATGTATACGAGTTACAAATCATCTTCGTGTACGAGTTACAAATCATAATACTCTGTCATAGATATCAAGTGAAATGATAGCAGATGCTAAGATCTAAAATGATCGCAAGATAGAGCACAAAATCGGGAACAAAAGCCTGAAACCTTCAGCATGCATGCAGTTTTGCCATTCTTGGCATGTGCTATATATGCACACAAGGTATATTAACTTTTTTTCTTTATCTGAACTTAACACACCCAATATCCTAGCTATTTACATTAGCCTACCCATTGAGGATACGCCATTTTGTAATTACTTTATCTGTGCTGAGAAGATCGCTGCGACTCACCATCATTGACCGATCATCGAAGGGGCCCAAAATCTGAAAGTCCCCTAGGAACCGGGGTGGCAATGTCAGAGCAGGGCACATTTATATCAGTGTCAATGTAGGTTCTGTCAAATACTGGCACGGCTGTTCACAATTAACCTGTAGCTTTTTTCCATCAGCCTCCCACTGGTAATCCCCAGTCTCATACTGATTGGTCAGAAAACAAATTGCACTGGAATGGGTCCTCATTTCTACACATTATCCTGGGAGGTTTTCAATTTTTTTGCGAAATCTCCATATATGTGGCTGTGATTGGAGAAATGGGGCTTATGGCAGTTGCGACTAGTGTAGCCCCAGATTAGCCTGCGCATATGCGCAGTCTGATCAGGATCTGCACTGTTTGCCATTCAGTCAGTAAAACACCTGCTACGTGCTTAACAGACAGAATAGCTTCTTTTTAGGCTGCTGGAATCAAGATCAGGCCACAACATTCCAGATTATTTTTCATTTGCTATTTTACTGATAAAAAACATGCTTTGGCAGCACTTTAGAATCATTTCCAATGCAAATGAGTACAAAATGCTGTCAAACCATGTTTTATTTCAACAGTAAAGACAAAATATGACAACAGCAGACGACAATGTTCCGTTCCGCACTCTACGGGCTAAAGCTGAAAACAGCGTGTAAAATTATAATTGACATAATGTACGAAAATGGGTCGAACAGTGGTAAGACATTACATGGTGCCACTGGCTGAACTTTTCATAAACATTTACACATTTCCAGTCCATGGCATTTTATTCTGCTTGTAAATATGACAGGATGCAGGCAGATATGGTTGTGATATATTGTAAAAGTCTGACCCAGCAACCCATATAATAGGGTAACTCCAGATATCTATTTAAAACCCCATTCATCTCAATTCACCAATCAGGTGAATTACACAAATGGGGCTAGAGCCTTTGCTGTTTTTTCAAAAGGAGTGTTAACGTATTTTTATATGAGGAATAAATATGTAAATTAATTTCAAATGTAGCAAATTCGGGTGAAAGGTCACAAACCAGTAACTATCGTGTGTTATCTGATTGTGAAGTGAACCCTTGTTAAAAGAACGTTTTAGTGCAAAAACAAAATTTGCAGGAAGAAATTTGTGAAATGGAACAAATTTGTATGAAAGGTCTGTATGTGATATTTGGACACTGAACCCTTCCTCCAATAACTAAGTTTTGTGCCACCCGAAATTTACTTCCACGAACAAGGAGGTTATATACATGGCGGGTTAATAGGCGGAAAGATGAACATACTTGTTTTATTAACACTAAAACCGAGGACTAATGGACCACACAGACATTTACCATTGTAATCAATAACAAGAGTTAGTTGCCCTCAAGAACAATTATCCCACCTATCACATCCAACTAAGATGATTGGCTAACTGGAGACCAACAAGATACTAACATACCACACATAATACTCAATGAAGATACTATTAAATTAAAAATACTATTAAACCAACAAGCATCGTTACGATGCTTGGTTTAATAGTATTTTTAATCGAGTAAATTCCTGAAAATTTGACATTCGAACATCAGGACAAGATAGCTTTCCTCCGATACAACCCAACCAGAGGTGGTTGACCAACAATATGGAAGAGTGCCCAGTACATACATAACATCCCAGCAGAGGGGGGGAATTACTAGCAAAACATACATTGGCATCATCCATCATAGCATAAGGGTGTTTGTCAGTCTTGACCAATTTATTCCGATCATGCTTGGCAGTTACATGGCTCTGGTAATGGCGGCAGAATTACAAACAATTCTGATACAAATGTACATGTTGTGCCCAGTGTCCATCCCTTTCAAACATTGACAAATAATTCCAGCACACAAATATTTACACAATTCCCTAACATTTGATTGGCCCGTAGCAAGTCTCTGTCCAAAATTGATATCCCAGTAAACTCACACGCCGAACTACTTTCCGTAACCAAGAGGCGCAGTTAAAATAATTCTTAAAAAAAAAACGGAAAATAAACACATTTTCTTGATGAATTTATTTCAAATGCTGGAATTATAAGGAATTAATGGCCTTTTTGTGGAATTTATCGGGGATATAAACTTGGAAAAGTCGTGGGAATACTGGACGAGGCCTTCCGGCCTTCGTCCAGTATTCCCACGACTTTTCCAAGTTTATACCCCGATAAATTCCACAAAAAGGCCATTCATTCCTATAATGAAGCTCTGGTGCTGCAATGGCAACATGCAAGTGGGAATTTAACTTTCAAAGAGGGTTGAAATGGAACGGAAAATGATGAGACAAAGATACAACACCAGCTTTAGAAACTCGAACCATGCAAACAACTAACTTAAAGTTGCCATTTTAACATTCAGTAAACGGATCGACATCCGTGTTTCCATCCAAGACTTTATTAAATTAAGCAATACCTTGTTAACTTGCCATAAGATTAGCCTCTAGTACCGAGATACCGAATTCCAAGAAATTACACAAGTACAAGTATTATAACTCTACAGAATCATGAATATACATTCTGACAAACTACAGTCGAACCTCCCGTACGGTCACCTCACTACAACAACACCCTCTCTATAACAGCCGCTATTTTATATCTCAAATGGATGATTTCCTCTGTATCTAACCCTTAGACTCCTGAGCTAGAAAATTGTCGTCGGCTGTTGCATTATTTCTCAATAAAAACATGTTTTGACAACATTTTAGAATCATTTCCAATGGAAATTATTCTAAAATGTTGCCAAAGCATGTTTTTGATGAGAATTATGGAAGAAAATAAATAAACAGTGGACGACAAAATTTAATTCAGCATCAGCCTCCCTGCAACAGCCACCTCTACAACAATCAGTTTTGAGTCTTCCCATGGGTGACTGCATGTTGTAGAGAGGTTGCACTGTACATTGGAAACTCTCCACAGCGGACACCCTGGTGGGTTTAGAGAGGTTTCATTGTAGCTCTGAGCACTGCAAGTCTTGAGCCTTGCAATCAAGAACAGACATGTCTAGACATATTGGTAAATTACAATGTCACGCACCCATAGCAAACACACTGTGGTGTCTGGTTTGAGACGTTCTGCATGCACGTCAAAATCTTTAACATGGCTCACAACCAAATGAGTGGGAAAACAACAGAATCTTCTACTCTCTGTTGCAGTGTATGACACTAATGACTAATAATTGACAATATGATCGAATCTAAACAATTGTAAATATGTTTCACAATGTATACGATGGTTATGCTTGAACAAGTTAAAATCTCCAAAGTTGTTTAGTGATCTTCCCAAGCTAAACAGTGAAACATACTAATGCGTTATAATCGCAATTTCTAATTTGTCGCCGCCTGACACTAACTTGCCAGTAAAATGTTATCAAGATCATACACAAATATTATAATGTACATTTACTGTATGCGCAATTTAAATGTAGTTAGTTTTTCATTATAAATGCCTAAAATGGGTTCAGCGAGCAGGCAATTTTCAAAACTGCAACATAAAGCTGCTTCTATTGAATTCACACAGCGGAATAATGTTTACCGTAGTGGAACAAAGATGATATATAGCAAGCACAATGCATTTTGGCGGATCAAACTACCCCAGAAAGCATCCTTTACATCGGTTTCAGTAGACCATGTAGTGTATGTATGCTTTTGCCTCAAGATAAGTTCCAGAGATAAGTTAAAATAAAAATTCCTACAAACAATTACAAACCAATAAAAGGTTGATGGTACATCCAATTTGCAACAGTTTTTAGTATGTAGTATGTACATAAAATTATGCGACTTCGAAATACACAAAGATTGCTTAAAATTTTATTTCATGGAAATTCATATCTCTGTATTCTAAAATTGAGTGTAAACATCCAAAATGTAATTCTATCAGTGGAGGTCAGCGTTTCTGTTTCCACATCATCGGGATTGTATAAACTATATCTGAAGATACATTTTTTTAGCCATAATTTTGTGTGTCACAATTTTTTCTCTGTCACCAAGTCAATTGGCACAATTAACCCAGGGTTACACTAATTGCTTGTATAAAGAATCAATTCCTATCAGTTTATCTATGTGATTTTTAACTACTATCAATAGGTGAGGGCAGTCACTCTACGATGGGTTGGCAGGTGTGTCACGTTACAACTAACTACCACCTTTTCAGCAACAGTTAGACGTGATAACCCTGATTAAAAAAGTTCCATTTGACGATCTGGGTCCAGCATAGCCCCAGATCAGCATGTGATACGCAGTCTGATCAGGGTTACACTGTCCACCATTTAATAACATTACAATATATATTAAAACACTATCAATAATTTGGGACCATTGGTCCTAAATTATTGATAGTGTTTTAATATATATTATAATGTTACTGTAACAGGTCGTCTCATCTAGACACGACTCAAGATTACATTATAGAATCAGTGCAAAGGAGCCAGAAACGCAAAACATAGAAAAAGCTCACAATTACAGAGAATTTACAGTTATCAATGAGAATGTAATGATAATATTGTGTAACTTCTTGGACGGCTGGTGTACAGCAAGGATTTTGCCCGAGGACAATCTAACATATAATATCATGAGTGTGACACAGCTTTCAATAACGGTGTCACCACGTCCTACACTCAATGGCTACGCGTAACAATACAGATATCTTTCAGATGGTGTGATAGGATGCTATTGTCGCATACTGCCATTGAAGTCTCACGGTGTCTAGTGGGACCTTTAGCAATTGAAAGTAAGTGGGACCTTTAGCAATTGAAAGTAGCAAACACAACTAAATTATTGGACGGATTTGTTGCAAATCTATCACCGACTTTCAACCACCCGGAATCACTAAAACAATGGTTACATTGGGTATTGAGTCATGCAATATTGTCCAACTGTACTTGCCTGGCACGTGTCAACTACCTCAGATCTCATTCAACGATATTCATTTCACAAACTACAATAGTCTTTTTTCTGAGGAAAAAAAGTATTTAAAACACTAATTACAGCTAGATTAGACAAGATAACATCACAGAGTCAATAAATGTGTTTTAACAGACAAACTGTTTAAATTTCAAACAAATAATAATATCTGTTTATTTACTATTCCACCAAACATTGTTGTAGCCACCATTTGAGGCATCAACAGGTGAAAACACAGCATTTATTTAGTGAAATAAGTAATTCTGAAGAGCACATATTAACCTGTACATGATTGTATCGTCTAATTACCAAGGTCTTGTACCATTGCAATTACATTAAATTTTTTAATAAGGGCTAAAGGGATATTATCATATAGTACGGGGTTTGCATTGAATAAGAAAACTAATGATTGTACTTAAAAAGCAATCTGCTTCTGGTGTCGGAATAGAACAGCTATATGTAATTTGACTGCATTGCTAGTCCACTAGAGAGCTAGTTGCGGTACAAAAATTCTTACAACCTAAAACTTTCCTCAGGCATTTGGAATGAATAACATTTTCTTTATCTCTGATCTACATCACATCTAACATTTCATAACATTACTCCTACCCCTGCAGGTAAGATAACAGGAGTGACCAGAAATTGGGGTCACCCTGGTCCAATTACCAGGTCCACTTGACTTAATTGGTCCAAATTTGACCAATCTGTCCCAATTAGCAACCCTCCCCTGTCATAATTGGCTAATTTCACCAGGCAAGGTGCAGCAGCCAAGGGGAGATAATTTGGGATAGGCAGTGATGTAGAAGGAACAGCACGGAATTGGTCCACAGAAATTCGGACTAACTGTAGATATGTCCTTTCTTCCGAGAACAGACTGATCTTAGGCTGAACAGCTCCCAACAACCTAAGTAAGCAGATATTATATGGAATGTGGTCAAAATCTCACCCTTACACTGCTATCTTAATTTTTTGTCGTTGGCTGTTTATTATCTATTTTCCATTTTTATCATCAAAAACATGCCGACAGCACTTTATAATAATTTACAACATGGTTTGACAGCACTTCAGAATCATTTCCATTGGAAATTATTCTGAAGTGCTGTCAAACCATGTTTTAATTGAGAAATAAGGCAAGATATA
Source organism: Conchocele bisecta (assembly GCA_029237695.1). Lineage (NCBI taxonomy): Eukaryota > Metazoa > Mollusca > Bivalvia > Lucinida > Thyasiridae > Conchocele > Conchocele bisecta. The sequence continues at coordinate 4,320,413 of CM055272.1, forward strand.
AAAGCAATAGCAGACGACAATTGAAGTGTGTAGCGGTCGATGAGACGGTTCAGATGAGTGGTAACAAAATGTAATTTTATAGAGAAACAAACAAAATAATCAGATTTTTTTTCAAGAATAGTATTGAATCCATAGACTTCAAGGAGTTAAATATGAGATAATATAATTATAGTACAGTGGAACCTCACTAATAAGCAGACACCCTGGGATGTGCTCATGGTGTCCGGCTTATTGATAGCTTCCACTGTAATTCAACCACTCTCCCGCGATACATTTGTGTGCATCAAGAACAGGCATTATAATAGATGGATTGAAATCATCAAAAATAGCTGGTGTACAGTTTTAAGAGGTTATACTGTAGATGAACATGATGAATAAATAACTACCGACAGACATGAACAGGCTGTTCTGGTGGTACACAAAGGTAGAGCCTGCAGAGATGACTGGTTAATACAAATATTTCTGCAAAGAATACAGGTTATACGAAGAAAGATATTTTGTTCAGCCATGAGACAAGCTGTTCAATGTCATCCAGTACAAAACAAGATCGGCCTCACACATGACAAAATGCAAGTCCGCTCCATGCACGTTTTATGACCTTTGATAGTTACGAATAAATCAATTAGCTGTACAATTTACCTACACACAAATTACCATACAAGCAAAAAATCTAATTATTAATGTCAAATTTAACATTCTGCCCTCTGGCATAAAAAGTTGTACACGCTACATGTCAGGCTGATTTAATGACTCGACCAAAGATATAAAAAAACTGCTGGAATTCTTTTACAAACACATGATTCTGAAATTAATAACATTTACTGTATAACAAAATGCGCATCATTGTGTGTTATGCTTGCAGAAAGACCTTTTCCAGCATTGAAGAAATGTCAGTCGCTCAAAAATCCAACTATCACTCTAGAGACAAGGCCAAATCCTGGACCAGAAACCTTGGATTGGAACACATAGGTGCAATGCTACATACTGAAGGCATGTTGTCAGAAAACCACAGGAACATATGATGAAAATGCCAAAACCATAATGCCGAGAAAATGAGAGAAATGTATGGTTGCGCATTACCTGCGCATTCGCCAGTAAATTGATATGTGCCCAGGTTGCCAATACATCATAGAAAACATGGAAAACAATTAGTGATTACATGGTACCCTTGTCATACTGTACCTGATAGCCATAATTGATGGATCTCATTTGTATGATGCATTCTGGGGAACGAGTCAGTAACTCACATAGTCTGTGTTACCTTGTATGAAAGCAACATTTTCTTGGTGTCCGGTAAAGACCGGACACCAAGAAAATGTTGCTTTCATCAGTATCGCACTATTCCACTTGAAACATGAATATTTGTGTTTGTAGCATTTGGTTGCATTGCATCTATTAGGATGTGGATAAAACTAGTGGCAAAGACAACCACTATCCTGGTTTGCCCTATACAACCCAACGCTCAAAACACAAACACTGTTGCAGACATGTCTGCAAATTTGCAATTGTGCCCAACTTACCGGATGCTTGAATGGAGATGGTTACAGCTGTGATGATCAGGATTGTGGAAAATCTCGCCAGTCTTGTATCAGCCCCCATAGCCATTGGGACGGTCGGAGTGGTTGAATGGCCCTTCCTATAGCATTCCAATTCTTAATCGGTGGAGCAGTTAAGATGTCCGTATGAACCGGTGATCCTTGTAAGAATGGTTATCCAATGTCCTTAGAATCTCGGTTGATTTGGGTTGTAGTCGTACCTCCTTACATTCTAGAAGTTTGGAACAATCTGTTGAATTTTCTTATGCAAATGTTGTGTCCTTGCAATATTGTTACTGGTCCAATTGCAGTATTGTTATAGACTTTCTAATTACGCTATCAATGTTATTTGACTTCTCAACCATGTGTTATGAATGTCCTTGCACTTGTGTTTTGAAGTCCTCAAATGTATATGTCCACTACATACAGCACATATATATCCACTATGTCTAGTATATATAACTAACACATGTCAATCACAAAATAATCCCATTATACTTCCCGCTTCTTGTTGATGATGGGAGTAAATCTGAAACAAGTGAAAAGAAACATATTACATACAAGAAAGAAACTTGTGGAGAAAATGGTTACTTTTCCAGAGCTAAAAAAGCAAAGCAACATGATTGTATTATGTCAATGGATGCCACAATATACAGCTTATACCAATATTATTATAACAGATTTATTTGCATACATGAAATAAAACACATGGGACTACGATCAATATATCAGTCCTATTTCTGTGACATCAATTTTAGAATTTATAAACCATATGTTACCAAATTTGCAATTTGAAAGCATACGACATAAGCTGTTTTTAAGTGGTAAAAAACAGTGAGACAATAATTGTGATTACATGTATGAAGCAATAATACAACTTCTGAACTTAGGACACAATAAATATTTACTCTAACCAGGGCTCCAGATAAGGAATTAGTAATTTAGTATTGTCACTCCATCATTTCTGAAGCAATTGGGTATTTCCAAATTTTAAGTCGGTAAAATGAAATCACACTACTGCACATCAACAGACAGCAATTATTGATTAGTTTTCTTCGAAATGAAAACATGTCTTGGCATTTCATGAGAATTGTCTCCTTGGAGACAATTCTAATGAAATACCAAGATGTGTTTTCATAGAAAATAAGAGCTTTCCTGAGCTTTATAGACGTCACGTTGCTTAGTATTTATCATACATGCCTTGCTTATTTCTTATTCCACCTGCGTGTGGACTGAAACTCTGCGTAAATAAACAATCTGTTCTGTTTGTTCTGGTAAACGATAATGTATACACCGAGTGAATGTCAATTTGATGACAAACAATAAAGCAAACACACAATTAAATATTAAACAGGTACTTCAATAAGTCCAATTAGTGAACTGATTGTTGTATGAATAGGCACCAATTACTGCAATTAGTACTATTGAAAGTAAATAAATTGTTAATTAGCAAGAATATGTGACAATTGGTCAGTTATTATGAAACAATGAAGTTGTTGTCAACAAACAACATATTGTACATAATTAAGAAGCACCAACTACCATTCTTGGATCATCATTTCTGAGGCAGAAGTGAATATCAGGAAATCAAAATGTTCACCCTTCAAACAATATTAGCAGCATGAAATAGAACTTTTATGTCCACTCTACCCACAGAAGGTTTGTCATCTCTACATACCTATATATGAATGTACTACATAATATTCCCACAGTATCTTAAAACTGACAACTGAATAATCCGGATTAATGGCACAGGGCGAGAGAAACAAATTCCTTCACAGGTCACTAACAATTAGATTAGCATGACAGATTTTAGCAAGTGCAGATTTGTGTAAGCTTTACTATTCTATGGAGTAAAAAACAACATTGATTTATACGAAAGAACTAGTTAATTTTATATAGCTTCAATATGCTTTCACAGAGAGATTAAGCATCACATAATCAAGTATATAGTTTTTAGATAAAACAACTTTACCGATCCAGTGAATTAATTCCAACACAATCCTGAAGACCGACTTAGTAAAAGGGTGTTCATCTCTCACACGATCTCAAAGACAATTTGTTTTCTTCCACAGAAAAACTACACCACTCCCGGTGAACAAATTAAAAACCTGTCACAGGCTCCATCCCAACTGAACATTTCCTGTATCACTCCTGTCCATTATAATAAAACAGCAAGGCGATTAAATCTGATCCAAATGGTCAAAATCGCCCCATACTGTCCAGAGTCCCTGGGGATAGGGGATTTCCTCACCTATTTTACTGTCATGGCAAATTGGCTGAAGATGTTTGATGTCCAACAAATCTACCATTTCCTGTTCTCTTTCTTTCACACTGACCCCTAGGCCCATTTTCACACTGAGAATGAATGAAACTACTGATATGAGTTTTCACCTCAGAGCATCTATGATATAACAGGACTAGCCACTGTGCAAGGGCTCCACAGGGCAAATATCACCACAGTATCAGTGCCAACCTCTCCCTAATCCCAAGCACTCAAGCCAACTTTAAACTACATATGGTCCATACTGTGCAATTTTATATGCATATAGAAATATACTGCTATTAACCCTTAGACCGACCGCTATCTTAATTTTGTTATTGTCTGCTGTTTATTTTCTATTCTCCATTTGTATCATGAAAAACATGCTTTGACAGCACTTTAGAATAATTTATAGGATGTCTTTAGACAGGATGTCTTTCGAAAACATTGTGGGAAAAGGAGAAATTGCTTGTAACAAGCAATTTCTCCTTTTCCCACAATGTTTTCTACTCTTATCAGATAATTTAACCATCATTTGACCCAGCATTTGATTCTTTTATTCAGATGTTTTCGATTTGGAAGAGTCGAAATATCGCAAAACAGGGAAAGGGTTAATCAACCGATGTAAACTCAGATCAGCAGTCTGATCTGGGTTTTCAACAGTTGATACAATAATCGCAAATTGTGCCATTTTCTTGTGCATTGTGTGACAAAGTGTAGCCACAGGGATATGTCACACTGTAACATGGCAACTACTTTGTGGCACAAAAAACACAAATAGATACCTGTCAAGGTAGTTAATTGTATGGTTACGCAACGGGATTATGCTCATTTATAATATTATTTTCTCCACCTGGACGCAAAAAAACAATTTCAGAGAGTGATATCAAGAAACGCATTTATCTTGAATTCATCTTGATTTTTATAGTGAAACCAATTGGACACCATGCCTGTACGTAGGTAGAGAATTTAGCAAATAAAAAACGCAAATTTTTATTTTATTTTTAAAATTTAGCAACTTGGGTATTTGCCCGACAGAACTGACACTTGAAAACATTTCTATTATTATTGTCTAAATAGTATTGGCTATGATAAAAATTGCAGGTTACAGTGACCTGGATTTGTTTTGTGCTACAACTTTCAATAGGGAAGCCCATTGCTTCATTTTCAGAATGGTCCCCCCACGACTTTAAAATAAACTTAAACTGAAAAGCGGGTGCCACTATAACAGAAAAGCACAACATTATTACTGACTTCTTATCTATAAATGATTATGAAACCATGACAAATTGTAAACAAGAGTAATGAGCCAAAAAAAAAAGGTAAAAGCAAAACATACACAAGGTGTCTAGTTTAGATAGGGTTCACTGTAATTCAGGTAAATCAGCATTCAAAGATAAGTTGATGTCCTTTGCAATCATGAACAGACAGCCTCGTTAAAGATAAATTAGTAAACTCCTTCCGTACTAAAAACATTAAAGTTTTCCAGGGCCCGGTTGCTCAAAGCTTCAGTTAGCTTAACGGACTGTTAAATCCTTAACTGAATGGTTAAAATCTCTGTTTAACAGAGATTTTAACCATTCAGTTAAGGATTTAACAGTCCGTTAAGGATTTAACAGTCCGTTAAGCTAACTGGTGTTTTGAACAACCGAGCCCAGCAGGTGTCTGCCTTGTACTTGTACTGTACACTAAAACAATATTTTTTATATACATTGTATGGACACATTTCTCAGGAACACCCATACTCGCAACAATTTATATGCATGTACACACAAACAAATGTTTTTGTCACATAAACTATCCTCAGAGCTCCAGATAAGTTTTGTATGTAAAGAGTATTATACCCCCAGATTTCAAATTCAATGCGTATTTGACTTTTACAAATGTATTATTGATTTTCTTCCTTATTAATAGGGATTATTGATTGTCTTCCTTATTAAATAGGGAACAGGTGATACAAATAAAAGAAATTAAAAAATTCACTTATTTGAGCTGTAAAAATAAAACACAGTTTGCTTTTTGCAGCTCAAATAAGTAGTTTAAACTATATTACAGTATTTCACCTACTCAATTTGAAAATCAATGTGTATTTCACATTGCTGTGAGTATTTTGTACTCCCACTTTTGATAATCAATGCGCATTCTGCTAAGATAAGTGCGCAAAATACGCCAATACGCACCTTATCTGGAGCAATGTATCCTTCAATGACCTTTTGAAAATGCTTCAATTTCTTGGCAATGAAATGAGAAACTGACATCATCACTGGAGAGAAATCAGAAAATGCAAATTAATCTGTAATTATGACGCGCACAGGTAACACAAACAATTCATCGCTCTGATCGAGCTCATTCATTGATTGAGCTCAGCGGTAGTTTGTTTATAATCCTGCTAATCCAGGGATTGTATTAATCAGAATCAGGGCAATTAAACCCTCTATCACACCTCCTCCTTTGAAGCAAGTGGCAGATCTGGGTTATGTGCACCCATTGGAACAAGCACAGTGCCACCTAATAATAATTTATTAGCCTCTAATAAAGTGTGCTTTTTCTGTTGCCATGGCAGCAGAAAGATGGTCAGTGATATGGAAAACGTTATTTTTAATTGTCACCTACGCTGTTTTAATCTATTTAATTTTCAAAGGACCCGTCTTGTTGACTGAACATGAAAAGATTTAGTTTATTCATACCACAATTATTCAGTAACGCAGGAAATAAATACAGCCATATGCAATGCAAATCCACCCCACCCCCTCTAAATGTCTTATTTTTCAGCATATTTCGGTAGCACGTCATGAGAATCTGATTCTCATGTGCTGCAATGTTTTAAAGAAAAAGGAAACAGCTGTTGTAAAGGACTTGGGGCATAGATAAGCTGTGTATTTGCTTAAATACCCAATTAAAATTGCCAAAACCCCAATTGAAATCAGAAGTAGCGAGTATCGAAAAGCAATACAAAATTTGTGGTACCTTTATCATGCTGCAGAAAACAATAAACGGACTACAAATATAGCATATCTTTCTTATTTTCCATGAAAACACATCTTGGTATTTCATTAGAATTGTCTGAGACAATTCTAATGAAATGCCAAGACATGTTTTCATTTCGAAGCAAACTATTCAATAATTGCCGTCTATTGATGTGTAAACAGTAGTGTGATTATATTTTACCCAATTAAAATTTTGAAATACCCAATTGCTTCAGAAATGATGGAGTGACAATACTGGAGCCCTGGGACTTAGATTAAAATGCAAAGACTCTATAAATGAAATAGCTACACATAAAAATAGCTGTAAATTATTTTTTTGTTTTTAATTGAGATAAAATACGAAATTGTGAATTTCTGTATTTCCCGTCAATTTCAGGGGTTAAACAAATGCCTCGCTAGAGATATAAGCCTTGATATTAAACCTTTGTACTGCATGTACTGTACGTTAATAGTTTTGTTACACTAAAAGCTGCATATTTCTTGTTACCTGGAAACATTGGAATATCATTTCGGTATAAGTGAGTTATCTTATATATTATAAGAGTGGGATTTGGTTCAATTAAGAACCTTCCATACAAGGATTTTGGTATTTATTTCAAATGAAAATATATATATCAGAAGAAAATACAGCCAACTATTTCATACTTGAGAGTCAAATAAAGATGGCTGAACAGAGCTCGGCATAAATTACATAAATAATGCAGACAAGATAATAACCCAATGTATTTAATTACCCGACATCCTGTACAAAACATGCCAGATTCGACCTTATGAGATTCAAATTTCATTTGCCAGTTTTAGCACTGATGCAGTTTCTAATTTTGTTCAACATCAGCTCAGCTTGATGCTTTTGTACTGAGATGCAACTCAATACATTGTAAATATATACAGGTCTATGCAATACGACACGTAACAACAGTTCATGTGCTTTGTGCAGAAAAGCCAATGCAATGATGCATCATGCGTCTCATGTTCTATGTTGGGACGGAACACGATACTATAATCACCGATGTGCATGTACAAATTGCCACATAAAAAGGACAGTGAGGCAGGGCTTCAGATAGCATCAAAAAGCAATAACAATTTTGTAGTACCTGCATCATGCTGCAGAAAACAATAAACAGACCACAAATATAGCATATTTTTCTTATTTTCCATGAAAACACATCTTGGTATTTCATTAGAATTGTCTCCTTAATTGTCTCCAAGGAGAAATGCCAAGATATGTTTTCATTTGAAAGCAAACTAATTCAATAATTGCTGTCTGTTGATGTGTAAACAGTAGTGAGATTTTATTTTACCCAATTAAAATTTTGAAATACCCAATTGCTTCAGAAATGATGGAGTGACTGAATACTCAATTACTAATTCCGGAGCCCTGGTGAGGTATACGCTATGTAATTTTATGCAGAAACCCACGTACGGAATTGGATATTGGGTGATGTCCTTCCAGTGAAGGGGTCAGTGGTAGAAGGGGGTTAACTCCCTAATGGATAACTTATGAACATCCTATCCCCCCCCCCCTACCCCCAACGCCTGATCCTGTGTAACACAAATTGTATAGGGTTGGGCAACTAACATCGCGTGCAAACGGAAGACAATTTGGGTTAGTTTCAGTGGAGGAATGAGGCAAACAGCCAACCTTATCTAGAGGCAAAATGTAACCCATACCTGACTCACAACAGGTATGACAAAACTGCTTTTTATGATTACCATGTTGTAAGTGAACAACTTGTGATTAGCGTGGCTCATCAAACAAATGGCAGACATGGTGTACAGGCCATAAAATGGCGCTTCATGAATTTGTATGCATACATAATCTCGGTCATCTAACTACAGTATGATAATGTAGAATACGTACACCATCACAGGGCCTGAAAATAGCAGCTTTTACCAGTAGGTAACCTATCAAAGAAAAGAGTGAATGGTCCTAGGAATTTTTTGGAAGGTTCAAGAAAAACTGTAGAAATATGTGTCTTGTTTCATACTAAATGGCTCGTCACACTCGACTGTGTCACCAAAAATTAAATGATAATCAGAACGGATTTAGCATCGCCACTGCATGATGATCGCAATTTTCATTTTATCACATTGGTCCGGCAGACTTTTTGCTTTTAAATACAAAGGTCCGACATTAAAATCTGCAGGTCCAGGACCTCGGACCAGTGCTATTTGTAGGCCCTGCATCACTGTCGTTTCATGAAGTTCACAACAAATTCCTATCAAACATTGTACATGTATTTAACACATTTCAACCCTACTGACCACAAAGAGCAGTTGAGCCGACTCGTCACGAGCCGGATCATCTTGATCTACACAGTTTGCAAACACTGCTCTAGACGTCTATAGTGTTGAAAGGGTTAATCAGGGGTAGGGGAATGTCTAAATGTTCCAAATGTCTAATCCTGAAGATTGCTCTACATATTTTTTTTGCACCCACAAATGAAAAAGTGTAGCGCTCCCGATAAGCTGTGTATGTGCTTAATTAAATACACAATTAAAATTGCACAAAAAAAAAATTGAAATCAGAAGTAGCGAGTATCAAAAAGCAATAACAATTTTGTGGTACCTTTATCGTGCTGCAGAAAAACAATAAACCGACCACACATATAGCATGTTTTTTCTTATTTTTTCCATGAAAACACATCCAAAGAGACAATTCTAATGAAATGCCAAGACATGTTTTCATTTTGAAGCAAACTATTCAATAATTGCTGTCTGCTGATGTGTAAACAGCAGTGTGATTTTATTTTACCCAATTAAAATTTTGAAATACCCAATTGCTTCAGAAATGATGGGAGTGAAAATACTCAATTACTAATTCCTTATCTGGAGCTCTGGGATATATCCATAAAATTCCCACCCCTGATTACTTATTGTGAGTGTTCACAGAAATCAAACGGCTTTTACCAAAGGCGTATTTGTGTGTTATTTGCAACCCAAACAACAAAATGACTACGATGTAAGTGGATAATGGGCATACAATTGAATTGGATAATTTCAAAATCTGCCATCTAGACGATTCATAATTGAATTTAAGTGACAAATGTCTAAATCTGTTTTTCAGTCTGATGTTATTATCACCTTAATTTTCTGATGACCTTTATTGATTCTGGTTACAAATGACCGCATATACACGAATACACGTCTCTGGAGGATATTCAACCATGCAACCCCAAATGTCATGGAAGTCAAACATTTTCATACTTTGTACATGTACATGTATCTACATATAGATCAAATTTCACAGCCACTGCATTCATTACACAATGTAACATTCAGTCGTAAGTTCCATAAGTATTTACTGACCTGTGAATTTCAATTTTTAGATTGCCAACACAAATAGATGGGATAATTTTCGAGAAAGCCGGTTTCTGACTATATAAACTATGGCAATTATTCACACATTAGATAGGGGAAACCACTTAGATAGCAGACTGTCTGTATACGATTGCAGGTAATTTCTGGTAACGGAGCTTACATGAGCAAGGAATTCCCACGGTCAGGTGCCCCCTGCAGCCTGGTAGTCATTGGTCAGTGGTTTGGTCAGTGGAACTGACAGCAGTGTACATGTAGAGATGATGGATGGACCCAGGGCCTGAACTTATAAACGTCTTGAGGGTGTTCTCCTTTATCATGCTTGAAATCAAGAAATTTGATTGGTCGAGGCTGAGCTGTGCTCAGTCTCGGCCAATCAAATACTTGATTCAATGTACAAATTGGAGAATGTGCTCAGAACTGCAAGCTTTTTAAAATATTTTCAGCTGTGTTCAGCCTGAGCTAACCACTATCTGATTTCAAGCGCAATTCAAAGACGGTGCTCCAAGAGTTTCATTACCATGGGGCCCTGGAACAGCATGCACTTGAATGAAGGATAAAGTTGACAGGGCGACTGAATGGCGTTTTATGTTCACTCAACAGCACGAGAATATAGTAACATGTACAGACAGCAAAAGGATTCTGTTAATCAAGGCTGATTAATAATCTGTTAATAATTTATGGCGACTTTATGATTGGATGCTGATGATGCAAATTTGTCCATGTAATGAAATATTGTTGGTCGAGCATGAGCTCACCTCGAGGCCAACAGATCAGTCAGATTGGCATACAATTGAGAGTAGATAGTCAGAAATGGTTTACAATCAAAGGTCCTGAACTTGCTTATAGTGCCCGCTGGGAAAGTATTATCACATAGCTTTGCCAGCAGGATAATTGCACAATAATGAAGAAAATATGAACGTATTCAAAATGCCATAACCCTTAATATGGCCGAGATACACAGAACTATGTTTTATGTAGCAACAAGAATATCAGCGTTAACTAGATAATCCACACTCATTGTCCCAAGAACCACCAAAACATATGAGACCCGCCATGGGATTTTGTACCTCAGGGCCTGAAAATAGTACTGGTCGGAGGTCCTGGACCTGCAAATTTTAACGTCGGACCTTTGTATTTTACAAGCAACAAGTCCGTCGGACCTGTGATAAAACTGAAATTGCGATCATCATTCAGTGGCGATGCTAAATCCTTTCTATTATAGTCTAAGAAGATAATTTATGGTGACATAGTCTAGTAGTTACACATGTTGTGACGAGTCAATTCGCATAAAAGAGACACATATTTCTACCGTTTTTCTAGCAATTATCCTCTCGGACCTTCCAAAAAAATTCTCGGACCTTTCACTTTATTCCTCGTTAGGTCCGGACCTACTGGTAAAAGCTGCTATTTTCAGGCCCTGTACCTTCGGACATCTGCGTAATTTCATGAAATACGTTTACAAAATTTCTGAGTACATGCGGAATATGTATGTAGTTTTGTCAACTTTTGACTTTATGTACAGACTTTTTGTATATTTTTTTAACGTATTTCATGAAATTACGCAGATGTCCGAAGGTACAAAAACCACATGGCGGGTCTCATATGTGGTTGTGACTGGAGAAACGGGGTTGATGGTATTTCTGACCAGTGAAGCTCCTGGTCAAATAGCACACTCCTGTAGCCTGCACATATATTGCTAGTTTGAAGCACAACGGCTGTTTCATTGATGGATTGGCGAGAACAGTGCAGATCCTGTTCAGACCGCGGTTGCACAGGCTGATCTGGATATACACTGGTTGCAAAACCCTTAAGCCCCAGTTCTCCAGTCACAGCCACATTTGTGACTGTGACTGGATGTTACAGCCTTTGCGACCAGTGTCGACCCAGATCAGACTGCATATGCACAGTCTGATATGGGCCTGCACAGGTCGCCGCTTACTCAACACTGCAGATACTATCAAGTTGCAGGAATGACTGTAACAGTAAGGCGTGCGGTGCGGTTCACGAGGTACACTGGATTCAAAGGCAATCAGCCATGTTTCTCCAAGTCACATATCACAAGATACCCTGGCTACAAATGACATAAGCTTTATTTGTCAGTCACAGCCACAGCTATAAGCTCTATTTGTCAGTCACAGCCACAGCTATAAGCTCTATTTGTCAGTCACAGCCACAGCTATAAGCTCTATTTCTCAGTCACAGTTGCAGCTATAAGCTCTATTTCTCAGTCACAGCCATAAGCTATATTTGTCAGTCACAGCCACAGCTATAAGCTCTATTTGTCAGTCACAGCCGCAGGTATATTTACTTATTTTATGGAGTAGTAAGAATGAGGAAACGACCAGCGTGCGTAGCTGACATTAGTGGCATAAATGGGGGAGTCACAGCCCACACAGTTTATTCAAATTATTAACAAGCCTAAATAGACGATGGTATATATTTATAACCAGTGCATACCAAAATACACCAGATACAATATTGAAGGAATAGATTGATTGCAAAATGCTCATCCATCCGTCACCAACATCTGATAACAATGTATTCCACCGTAGAAAGTGTGTGGGGGTGGGGTGGGGGGGGGGGGGGGGGGGGGGGGGGGGGGAGAAGAAAGTGGCGAGAAGTAAAAGCGTAATTCAACATTCAGAAATTCTAATTCCCCTTGCAATTAAATCTGTATCTAATTCCTGACGGCAGGTGCTTTAAGATAGAGGTAAAAATGGTTTACCAAGTTTCAGTATAACACAAAATGTTTGAAATTTAAACCATCACTTGGCAACAGAACAAAGTCTAGCATTCGGTACCGGTTTGTTTGGAGATATCCGATATACAGAATGCTACATTTTTTTGCAGCTAATACATCATAGTCTCCGAGGGGGTCCCATACAGTGAGGGGATTTAGTGAGCCATGAACTGAGGATTTTTACACAATATTTAGCACACTGCAGAAGAGTTCGTGCCACAATAACAAAGCCTCATTTTGAGAAATAGCTCTCTAATGAAAAGCGAGAAAACAATGATATCAAGTACTGTACAGAGATTTAAATTGTATATATTTCAAACAACTGTAACTGTATCGTGGCTGACAATATACAATATGTATTGTATTGTATCGTGGCTGACAATATACAATATGTATTGTATTGTATCGTGGCTGACAATATACAACATGTATTGTATTGTATCGTGGCTGACAATATACAATATGTATGTGGCGACAATTTAAATTATTTTGTATCGTGGCTGACAATATACAATATGTATTGTATTGTATCGTGGCTGACAATACAATAGTATTGTATTGTCGTGGCTGACAATATACAATATGTATTGTATTGTATCGTGGCTGACAATATACAACATGTATTGTATTGTATCGTGGCTGACAAAAGGTAATTTTAACCCTTAGACTGGGACATTAAAATTGTTGTTGTCTGCTGTTGCTTCATATTTTGTCTTTTCTCTCAATAAAACATAGTTTGATAGCACTTTACAATCAATGATTTGAAGTGCTACCAAACTGTTTTTGTTGGAAAAAAAAAAGAACAAAATACTCGGCAGACAACAACATTTAATTCAGCATTGCAGGGGTTAATATGGTGTTTGCATGTTTGCAGGGGTTAATATGGTGTTTGCAGGGGTTAATATGGTGTTTGCAGGTTTGCAGGGGTTAATATGGTGTTTGCAGGGGTTAATATGGGTTAATATGGTGTTTGCAGGGGTTAATATGGTGTTTGCAGCCAGCTTAGTTCCTGATCAACGAGAGACGGTTCTCGATGGCTTGGTAAGCTTCTTTGTGACAAGCAAGAAAAATAATCATGATTTTCCATGCATCAGCCAAATTTCATTTCCTTTGATAAAGAAATAGATTAAAACAAGGAAATAAATTATATCTATTCGAGTCAACCTGCTGTCCACAGTTGACAAGTTTTTTTAGTTGTAGTTTTTTTTAATTTAGTTACGACCATCAAGAACTTAAGTCTAGCATTAAGAAGAGCAATCATTAAAGTCACTGACAAAACAAGCTAAACTAGCGATTACTATGCACACAACTTTACAGATGTGTGCATACATGACAACGCACGCACACAGTACAGTCAGCTGAGCTAATCACCAGCCAGAGAGGCGGAGACCCTATAATCACTGTTATTATAACATTCACTGCTAGACGTTTTCTTTCACTTTCCAAACAAGTAAATCAAATCAATCACCAGTAGAATGGAGACACGAAGCAAAACAATAGAGTCCGTCTGATGGCTAGACAAAAATAACAGCCATAGAAACCAGCGCGCCTGGATGAAAGTTGACATTGAAAGGGTCAGTGGAAGAAGGGAACTTCCCCTTAAGTCCCATGCGGGATTTACTCACCTTCTTCCACTGACCCCTTCAATTAGCTAACCTTTAATTAATTAATGAGCCCTCTAATGAAGATTTCACATCCTTATTTGGCTACAAGGATCTGCCAGCAGACCAGGAACTAGCGGTACATTTGTTAACATCTCAGCTGACCGGTTTTGCCATATAGAAGGCATGAAAAACAATAGTCGCAGGGTCTGCGTACTTTGCCAAATAAAACTGTTTTTTTATCACTACGCAAATCAAAAAAAAAAAGTTGGAGAAACAAACTGCAGCAGCTCAGAATGTCCCAGACCAACATCCTGATGTTCTCGACTAGTATCTCTGTCACCAGAGCAACCATATGCAGAGCTCCAGATAAGCTGTGTATTTGTGTAAATACCCAATTAAAATTTCCAAAAACCCAATTGAAATCAGAAGTAGCGAGTATCAAAAAGCAACAACAAATTTGTGGTACCTTTATCATGCTACAGAAAACAATAACCAGACCACAAATATAGCATATTTTTCTTATTTTCCATGAAAACACATCTTGGTATTTCATTAGAATTGTCTCCAGGAGACAATTCTAATGAAATGCCAAGACATGCTTTCATTTCGAAGGAAACTATTCAATAATTGCTGTCTGTTGATGTGTAAACAGTAGTGTGATTTTGTTTTACCCAATTAAAATATTGAAATACCCAATTGCTTCAGATATGATCATGGAGTGAAAATACTCAATTACTAATTCCTTATCTGGAGCGTTGCATATGAAATAGGTCCACCAGACTTGTGAAATTTAATGTCAGCGAATTCAACGTTTACCTTCCATTTACAGACAATAGGTTTGTTGATTGCAGCAATTTAGTAATTACCAGGCTATCTATTGGCAGAAATGGGGCCCCAATTGTGTGTAACCTTACAAACGTAATTATATCATATTGCAAAAATATCATGTCAAAATCTCAACAGAAAACACCGGCAAAACAAAGATATATTTTGTTATTTAAAATTCATGCCATATGGAATCCTGCGAGCAATAGTGCACTTTGAGAGTGTGATGGATGAGTGGACACTCCCACTTTAACAAACTCCACATCATCCCAGCACAAGATATTTCCAGAATTTCAATTTCATCAGTTGCCATGGAAACCAAATTCCAGACCACCTCCAGTTAGGTCCTGTTTATACAATGGTTTTATATGTATAATCTGGTCTCCTTCAATAGCGTAAACATCGCCTTCCAATATAGGTTCCCAAAATATAATTAGAAGTATATCAAGGAATGAAGAAAATCTGGCATCATTGTCAGATTTTCCCAACTCTCATTCATCTATTCACTTTAATTTCAATTATTTCCCCAACAAAATGTAAAAAAAATATATGTAAATTCGAGTTGCTTCCCTTTAACTTGGATCATTAATTTGTATTCTTCATCGGTATTATATACAAATGAAATTTTGATTAACAACATTATTTGACAGTACAAGAGAATATAATAAACATAGAGTAAGTAAAACCCTTACACTTGTTTTTATTCTTATTTTATCTCTAATTGCTAATGGTTTTTCATGATTGCAAAGAGCATAACACCTTGGAAAGTTCATACCATAATATCTCTAAATTACAGTGGAATATCTCTAAATTACAGTGGAACATCTCTAAATCTGGACACCCTGCAGAGCTGCAGATAAGGTGTGTATTGGCGTATTTTACGCAATTATTTTAGCTGAATACGCACCGATTATCAAAAGTGGGAGTACAAAATAAGCACAGCAATGTGAAAATACGCATTGAATTTCAAATTGAGTAGTGCAATACGGTCATAAATTTATAAATTCTCTTAACTGAGCTGCAAAAAGCAAACAGTGTTTACTTTTTGCAGCTCAATTTAGTGAATTTTTAAATTTCTTATATTTTTTTTATCATTTGTTCCCTATTTAGTAATGAAAAAATCAATAATCCATTTGTAAAAGTAAAATACGCAATTATTTTGAAATCAGGGGGTATATTACGCTTTAGACACAAAGCTTATCTGGAGCTCTGACCCTGGGACTTCCCAGGGTGTCCAGATTTAGAGATATTCCACTGTAATTTAAATGTGAGTCAAAAGACATGTTACTGGGGCCCTGCATGTATGTATAAATATAAAATAAACTCCCACCGTAACAGGCCCATTCCCAGATCCAGGGCCTCTATTGATTTGGAAGTAATGTGTGCAAGGAAACAGCTGGTGTTGTAATGAGATGTATTGACAACCAGTAGTATAAGGCCATTATACACCATCTTCAAGATATACACTGCACTCAAAATGGCAATATGCGGAATGCAAGAAATTCCAAAATGTAAATGTTATAGGTAAACACGTACAGTAAAATCTTGTTGAACCAGATGCTAAACTCCGTGTCCTTCAATTTGATGTGTTTCCAGTCATTTATATACAGTTATAATGTCTGTTCATGATTGCAAAGTCAGCTAACGGGATAAAAATATGTTAACAAAAAGAAATAGTGAGAACAGTTGACAAAATGTGTTTATAACAGATTTTCCTCAAAATAACAGTGAACAAAAAATAAACAAAATGCCAATAACCATGATAACAGGCTCAACCCATGCACCCATCCCCTCCCCTCCCACTTCACGCATGTTGTTGTGTCAATCAAATTGTACCAATGCACAAGCACACATTTACAGTAAAATGTATATTGGATTATCAGTAACATATTGTAAATAGCATGTTTTACACAACTATTAACATTTTACACATAATTTAATTTGAAGTATCTATTCACTCATTTAGACGGCCAAGTATATATGTATCAAAATTCTTGAAATTTACGATACAAGATTTATGATTGGAACAGTATTTGTTTAGATACATCATTCTTGTCTCTATCTATGTTTGGATAAGACTGATCCATCTCAATATTTGTATACCTGAACTTGAAGAATCGTAAGGTGTTGCTATTTAGTGTTAGTCTTGTGGCTTGCATAGCATCATGAATTCAACTGACATTGACATGTCAATGGCCACGTTAAATTCATCTATTCACCCCTAAATAACTGAAATGGATTTTGATACATTTATGAAACGGGGGTATCTTGTTTCTAAAAAATAAAATTACAGACAAAAGTGCAGATCCTGATGAGACGGCTCGTTGCGAGCCGGCTCATCTGGATCTACACTGTTTGCAAACACTGCTATAGAGGTAGGTAGTGTTGACAGGGTTAATGTAATCATGAATTCATGATTATAAATAACATTTTCTCACAAATTCACTAAGGTCCAAAGAGATTTCAGCAAACAGGTGCTGTTTAAAAGAAAATTGCCAGTGTAGCCCGTATTTATCCGACTGTCCTGCAGCCAGGAAGAGATGCTGATTTTCATACAAGAATGAGAGTTTGACCAGTGTAGCGCCTGATCCGACAGCACACATGTGCAGCCTAATATGGAAAGAATGTTTTTGTTAATATAGCTGCGTTTCCCCCTTACAATAGCGAACAGTGTATGCCATGATCAGATGGTGCCTTTTTTTGTCGTCATTTATCAACCTACATATGCCCGTTTGAAATAACTTCTGATTTGTGATTGACTGGAGAAATGGGGCTTATGACATTTGTAGCCAGTAAAGACCCAGTCCAGATCAATCTACACATCCATGTAGTGTGATCAGTAGTCGTGACTACATGACTCTTGATATAGTCATGATGGCTTACTCTTGTAAAGTGGCATTTTCCTGTGGAATTTTCATATAAAGTAACAAATTTGCATATTTTTAAATTACTTGCATGTAAATAGTAGTTGTGAAATATTTTGAGTTTTTATTGTTTATAGAAATAATAAAAAAAAAAAATTATTGACAAAATCCATGAATATCTGAGGAAAATAAACTTTTTGTTTTGGAAAAAATTGTATTGAAATCAACAATGCTGGGGAATAATTTCGCGATGCACTCACTGTTGGGCCTTTGCTTTCTGACACCATCTTATCTGTAAATAATTTACTAAAAAGGAGATATTTTATCTGTGATTAGCTAATTTAAAAACTATAAAACTGCAACAATTTCCCAGATCCTTTGGAAAAAGAATGCAAGTTCGCACAGTACAAATAGTAGCAGAGACAATCTCAGGAGAACGGATCTATTTCATCTGTCTTGTATTTTATGTATTCTTGAACAGAATGATGTTACATGTACATATGAAATTATTGACATATATACCGATATATTCTCGCAGCATGCAGGGCAAAGAGGGTTCAAAATAAAATCTGCAATGTTTTACATTTTATCCAAATAATTCAGTGACCATAATTTCTTTAGAAAGGTCACTTTCAACTGTCGCACTGTTTGCAGAGAAATAAGGAAATTATGTTTTTGCCATTCGGACTAAAAATCTGAAAAATTAAGAAAAAAATATTTTTTAATAAAAAACATACAAATTGAAAATTCATCAATAGATCCATGCTTTTGTTGTGACCTATGACATTACCTATGACATATGTGAACATTTAAACATCTCTTATATTAAAAAGCCAGAAATCTGTATGTTTTTATGGCATTTTTTATGTTTAAAATTAAACGTTACTGACGGAAAATTTCTTGAACTACACAAAAAAGGCTGGACAAACATTGGAGCACACAACGAAGACGCACAGCACAGCATGCACTAGACACAAAACACAAATATATCCATTTTTACTCTTGAATCTTTCGACGTCCAAAGTTCACTAGCTCTGTGGTCCAGTTTCCTTGTAAGTTTTACACTCGGAATAAAAACACAATTGTATTAAATGTATCCTCTAAAGCAAGTAAATCAGCAAGTAAAATCCATGGGCACTGAACACGAAACCGCTTGTCTTATAAAATGTCAATGATAAAATCATATGTAAAACACAGCTCCGCCAACTTTACATCACCGCGACAGAAACACGACTGGCGATTTCCATATATCACACTCCCTAATTGGCAATTACCTGTATTAGCACGTGAAATGCGTGCATGACTGCGACATCAGCGTAACAATAATCCGTAACGGTACTTTGTCTATCATGTGCAAATCCAGAAAACAAGTAAAATCCCCGGAAAACTGAAAGTTTAACAAGTAAAACATACCAATTATCTTCTGTGAACACTGCGTTCAACTTCTCTCTAATTTCTTGAGTCCTCTGATCGCATCACGTGTATACCGTAAAACTGTTGTTTGTGTATCTACCTCCTGATAAGACGACGCTCTACGTTTAAATAATCCGATACCAATGGTTCGTTCTAATATGCAAGAAACAACTATATTTACGTTCATAAGTGTATATACAGACGAAAAATAAGCTTAATAATTCTGTATTAATTATATGTATTAGCTCTACGTTACATATTTGAAAAAAAAATAGTTCAAAACACAAACCGGCAACTCTCCTATGCTGGCTGATTCATTAACGCTCAACAGGTGATGAGGGTGAGTATACGGCAACACTGTTTCGAAAGGCTGGCGTGACGTCACGTTACGGGTAGTACAACCTTTCAGTAATCTCGGCCAATCACAGTGCGAGTATTGTGAAGGATCCGTGAACCGCGCGCTTACCGCCGACAGGGAATCATGCGGCACCAGTGGACTCGAAATGTTGAGCGCGTGCGCTGGGTTACCGGTCCGCTGGCTTTCTTTTTTTTCGCGGTCTCCGGGCCAGCTGAACCATAGGTGGAAGACTCGGACCTGTGACAATTTTTTGTGTCACAGGTCCGAGTCTTCCGCTGACACTGTGGGCTGCCCCCGCCGACGAAGGTCTTCCACCTTCCCGAGCAGTTAGATATCGAATGATAGGTATAGTGTGGTTGAATGTGACAGGGAATAGACTCATTCTGAAATCTAATTCCCAACTCCCGGAATTAAATGTATATATATATATCTATCGCACAGTACGACTCCTAGCTACTTACTGCGTGCATGTATCATGAACATGATGAATGAGTAAAATAAAATGTAGGTCGATGTCACTTGAAGGTCACGTGTAAGTGATCTGTGTGCAGATGTAACCATGCGCGTCGCCAGCTTCCCCTGACTGAAGTTCGAACTAACCTGTCTAATCCGGCCACGAAATTACCTTACATGCAATGTCACAGATTTTTTCAATCTGAAAAAAATGCGGCATTATTTCGACCAATGTACACCAGATCAGCCTGATTAGGGCTTACACTATTGAAGAGGTCTGACCAACTTTTAATAAAGACGAATACTAAGTACATTGTAGATCTAAATGAAAAGTAGACCAATGCCAATTGAAGGTCATGTGTTTAATACATGTTTGTGAGCACTGTAATGTTTACGGTAGTGTGCAAGTATACTAGTAACATGTGGGTACCGCTCTCATCCACTAAAACAACAGTTGTCCGCATGTTGTTAGTATTATATATACGCCAGGGGCCCGTTTCACTAAACTTCGTACGATAAAAATGTTCGTACGAAGATTTATATGAATTTGTTTCTCACATTCACACGTTTCCATAATGCTGCCATTTTGTATCTACGGGTTCATGTCATTAATTGTAGCCCATCCACGAACGATTTTCCAATATCGGCTGTCAGAACAAAAGCTATTGTAGATTTAAATTTTGCACTTACGAACTTCTTAGTCGTTCGAAGTTTAGTGACACGGACCCCTGTTACGAATGTACGGCTCCAATGTTGCGGGGTATGCGACGGAATTGTGCATGCTATGGTGGCTTGCACATTTCGTCTCTTCCAGGGGCGTCGGAACAGGTCCGGCGACTGTCAGATTAATAGTTTTGACAAAAACAAGTGATTTTTTTTAAATATTTGGAATTCATATGTACACAAAAAAGGCCAGGAATGTAAATATTGTTTTTCTGAATTTTTTCTCATTTCTCATAAAAAGTGTATGCTGTTATCACAGTTGAACCGTCTCGCCGATTATTCCATTAATGGCAGGGTGTGGATTTTTTAGAGGCGAATAATGGTGACAAATGCTGCAGATCCTGGTGAGACTACTCGTTACGAGCCCGATCAACTTACTGGATCTAGTGTTTGCGCATGTTGGCATTATTGCCTCTATAAGAGACAAGAGACAAAACATCTCCAACTAGCCACCTTAGCGTACGACGATCTCAATACACGGTCAAACCGGACAGGAAGAGAACGATACAATCATGTTTGGTATCTATCATCAGTATCGTCTGATGCAACGAACCAGTTATCTGGCTAATCTGTAAACCATCGTACCATAGACTTACACACATGTATATTACATCTTTCATAGGACGTACGCAAAATTAACGCATGTTGGGAAAGCACTGAACATATGTTTTTCATAAATCCCTTGTTTTCCATTGTATCCCATTTTCATGTATATCACATTGCCTGAAGATTAACCCATTCCACTTGTTATGTCTCCAAGTTGTTTCCACCAGTTCGCATCTAACAAGGCGCATGATCACGTGGTTATAACAACAACAACAGTGGCTGAAAGTGTTGAAATCTTGAAAGTATTATTTGATATTTTCCTTAATATGAAACGGATTTTGATGAAATATGGCGCAGCAAACGCGTCTTCATGAGCTGCATTTTGGTGGTCCAGGGAGTTTGGTGCAGACCTATGTCGTTTTTGCGAAGAATCTTCGCAAAAACGACAGAAGTTTGGGCGAAAATACAGAGACCACCAATGCAGCTTAACAAGACGCGTTTGATGCGCCATATTTCATCAAAATCCGTTACGTAATAAGGACACTATAAAAGAATACGTACTTTGAATCAGATGCATTCTGGAAATTTCAGTACTTGTTGTTGTTGTTAGTACCACGTGATCATACACCTTGTCCCATTCCACTTGTTATGTCTCCAAATTGTTTCCACCGGTTCGCATCTAAAGTTATGACACATAGCTAAAAACGTAATTGGGTTAATAGAGCGAACCCGTTGACGCCAATGGGTGCGCTCTATTACACCAATTACTTTCTTCGCTATTTATTCACGAGTGAATCAATTCGGAACGCTGTTTTGCACTCTACACGGCTCTAGCGTCGTCATCGAGTTCACTTCCAATGTATCAAACCACGTGGTTTCCGACGTGACGGAATCTTCGACGTCATTTTTACAATATATTTTCTTTACTATTTCTATAACAAATGCCTGCGAGCCCGGGACGCCGGATACGAAGTCCAACGAACTGAATTCGCCGACCGATGTTCAGGAATATTTTTTGCGCCATACATTCAACATAATTTAATGAATATTACACAATTCTACACTGAGGTAGATCTAGGCAGATATGTCCAGTACGTGCATCATACGAAAAAAAAAAAGCGAAACAAACCTGTGGGCGATTCTTTATGAAAGTTATACGATTTTAAAAAGAACATTTAGTGTGATGGCCACCGAAAGGTCAAAAGGTCATACTTGTATTATACCCACATTTTGAAAACAAATGGGTATATTGTTTTCGTCACGGGTGTCCGTCCGTCTGTCCGTACGTACGTACGTCCGTCCGTCCGTCCGTCCGTCCGTCATGTTTCTTGCAAGAAGTAAAAACATTTAACCGTAATAGGTGTGAATCTCGATTTTTGATTCAACCCACAGTCATGTAATATCTTCGAGTAAGTATTTGGGGAAAAGTGGGTATATTGTGATGGCGCGCCATCGACTGTGCTCTAGTTAGATATTACAAACGTCATCTCCAACGCACCGCACCGATGTTGGTCAACATTCAATGGACCTATTTATGTTTAGAAACAAGCAAAACGTCAGAAAAAAAATACACCTAGCTCTGAAAATCAAAAACTAAAATAAAAATAAACGTCACGTTATTTAGTTTTCAGAGCTTCGTGTATTTTTCTGACTTTCTGCTTATTTCTAAACAATATGTAGGTGCATTGTACACATTTTACCATCCCGACTACGGGTTATTGACCAGTGGGTTGTTGATCTGTGAGTGAAGAGTTTTCAAATTTGTTAAAATGGAGGTGGTGGCATAATACAAGATGGCCGCCGTAGAAAAGTAGGTCAAATTCTTCAAACGACATATACTCATGAACGGAGGGACCAATATCAGTGAAACTTGGTGGAAT
This sequence comes from Conchocele bisecta, assembly GCA_029237695.1. Taxonomy (NCBI): domain Eukaryota; kingdom Metazoa; phylum Mollusca; class Bivalvia; order Lucinida; family Thyasiridae; genus Conchocele; species Conchocele bisecta. The sequence continues at coordinate 4,343,925 of CM055272.1, forward strand.
TGATCGATCGACAGTGCTCTTTCAGATTTGCCAAAAGTGATAAGGCGAGAGTCAAAAATGGGCGTGGCCCGTGGGGGAGGGGGGGGGGGTGGGGGGGGTAATTGTTTACCGATTTTGATCATGTCATTTATAAAATAAAATATTTCAACGAAATGCAACGTTTATCTGGTGCAACGTTTGTCGAAATCCGATGATTATATCACCTAAGATTGTCGCCGAAAAGTAAGACAAACTTCTCACGAACCGCTTGGCCGATGCTTGCCAAACTGCAGTTATTGTCATTGAGTGAAGCGTTTTAAGATTTTATAAAATGGGAGTCATCCGATGAACCGATTTTGACGAATGATCCACCACTAATGCTTTTTCAGATTTGTCAAAATAGTGGCAACAGGGTAAAATGGGCGTGGTCCGGGGTGTCAAATATAGGTCACTAATCATGTTTTGTTGTATGTAATGTTGTATATCAATTCGAATGTATTGATGAGCTGATTTTTTTTAATCGAGCCATTGTGTCATCCAAGATGGCCGCCAAAAGGTCAACATATGATTATTTTATTAGCGCAGGCATATGCTCTGCTCTGGCATACGTTGTTCACAATTCAGATCTGTAGCCTATTTCACCAAAATTGGAAAGTATACTTATCTAGCAAAGTATACTTTGAGGGAGAAATTTTCAATTTAAGCATAAATTTATTAATTTTTATTACATGTATACTGAATTTATTACATTATCACAGTCATTTTGGCTGTGATAATGTAATAAATTCAGTATAATAATTCTGAATACTTTTAATCATCAAATATATGCAGTCATTAGTTCTATATGAAATAATGCATTTCGGGGAAAATAATTGATTACTCCCTCAAAGTATACTTTGCTGGATAAGTATACTTTACAATTTTGATGAAATCGGCTGCAGGTGAGCAGGTGAACAATTGGTGTTAGTATTAACAGATGTGGCCTTACACAGTTCACACAGGGGAATAATTGTGTTAGTAGTAACATATGTGGCCTTACACAGTTCACACAGGGGAATAATTGTGTTAGTATTACACAGTTCACACAGGGGAATAATTGTGTTAGTATTACACAGTTCACACAGGGGAATAATTGTGTTAGTATTAACAGATGTGGCCTTACACTTCACACAGGGTTAGTATAATTGTAAGTTAGTATTACACAGTTCACACAGGGGAATAATTGTGTTAGTATAACAGACGTGGCCTTACACAGTTCACACAGGGGAATAATTGTGTTAGTATTACACAGTTCACACAGGGGAATAATTGTGTTAGTATTACACAGTTCACACAGGGGAATAATTGTGTTAGTATAACAGACGTGGCCTTACACAGTTCACACAGGGGAATAATGGTTAGATTACAGTTACACAGAATTAGTGTTAGTATTTACACGTTCACACAGGGAATAATTGTGTTAGTATAACAGACGTTGGCCTTACACATTCAACACGGGGAATTCTTGTGTTGTACACAGTTCACACTAGGGAAAATTGTGTAGTATTAACAGACGTGCCTTACACAGTTCACACAAAATTGTTTAGTAGTACACTGTTCACAGATCTTGTGTTTAAAAAACATTGGGTCTTACACAGTTCACACAGGGGAATAATTGTGGATTAAATTATAATTTTACATTGCCCTTGATGTACCTATTTATTTCTATTTAGTCATTTTGGTTACAAATGTATTTCCAAACAATTGTATTTTCTCTTCATGTTTTAGAAATAAATATATACCGTAAGGTATTCGACTTTTAATTCAAATCATATCATTTTCATCTGAAACAATTATCAAAATCACATACTGGCAAAAATAGATGTGTGTTTTTTTTTTCGTCGGGTATGTGACATGAAAAACATATTTTTGTATTTTTGTTAAGAACTAGCAGTAGTATCATTGGATTCGGTAATGGATTGTGTTACATTCAGCTATCAATGTCCACCATGCTGGCTCGATCTGGGTAATTAGGTGCCATTCTAAAAAGCACTACTTTATATTTACCCGTCAACACAGTGCGTATGTGCTGTGAAACACGGTGCCGTGACGATTTGATTTATTATTAGCCGATCTATTTATAGATCGGCTAATATGTTGGTTATCCATCGAATTCTGAAAAAGTTTGTAGCAACCCTTTTCTCCGCTATTCGGTAATCTACGAACGCGAATTTTTCTGTATCACTTCCAAATTGCATCAACCGATAAAGTTTGCATTTTGGCAATTATCTCCGTTTAAAACTTTACTTATAGCCAAATAACACAATTTTGAATACTTAATGAGCTGAACGCCTGAAGAGATTTAACCCGGAAGTTATTGTTGTTGAAGTCCATAGTTGGCTCTAATGGCCATATACGCCAACATACGCCGATTATTGGGCTAATTTAAAGCTTTTATTTATTAAACAGAACAAGTTTCAGCCACGTATAATCGCGTAAAATGTGTTTATTCGGCTAATTTATAATCGACCCCTGCTCAAAATCTCCTTACTAGTAACCCCAGCATTTTCGGGTTTATCCCAGCATCTCGGGTTTATCCCATTGGCTCGCGTATGCGCGTCATTTGACGCTAGTTAATATTCACAAAATTTTCCACCAATCAAAACGAAGAATTGCCCTTCATAGCCAACTTTGATTTGTTTACGTATCATGCAGGGATGGCAGGGATGCATCCAGCACGCGCGATTGCGGCAATCCCCCTTAATTATTGTCAATGCCGCAAATTATTGATTGTCTTGCGCCCGACATCGCGCAAAAAATCACGGATGGGGCACATTAGGCCAATCTGGGCATGTGCCTGAATACGCAGGAGCTTGCGTCTATTTTTAGATGACACTGTAACCGCTAGATATATATAGCCCTGGTAGCTCCGCCCACTCGCATGCTGCCACAGAATTCGGACAAACACACACACAGTGACTACAACTTTGTGTATTGCGGAGTGTAATTTGTAGATAAATAGAGCATACAGTACAGGTGTTACGCTGGAATATTTCGCAACATAATGGTGACAACAAAACATTGCTGCTATGGCATTGCTGCTATTGGATGGATTTGGGAACGGGTTTCCAAAACTTGCACAAAATCGAGAAAAATGTCAACGCTGGGTACAGAACTGTGGTCGAAAATAGTTTACCATTGACAATGTTACCAGAGACACCTACATATGTTCGATGCACTTTACCCTGATTTGATCGGCTAATAACATCATGCTCTGCATGACTTTTCATTTGATTTATTGGCGTTTAACGGCCTATCAACAGCTAATGTCATTTAAGGCCGGGCCAACGGGTTCGATACCGCATTCAACCTGTTGCATTGGGGGAAAACCCCAATAGAACGGAATATTTACATGTAAAAAAAATATATTCAGCCCTGAAATTAGAATAACCTGACCTACTGCCAGGTCCATACCACACCAAAGTCACTAAAAGTAATACATCTAAGATTAGAACATCTAGACGAATTACTAGGTTTGTGGAAGTCGGATGGGATAGATGGGATGGGACGGACAGACAAGGATAGCGCGAATGAATAACATATTTGGAGTTTAACCACAGTAATCCTCATTCAAATTACACAAACTAAGGTTTCCACGGAGTCGGGGTGTAATATTTAGAAAGCGGGGTGGGGGGTGGGGACAAAAATTGTTGCCTGCTATTGTTTTATATTTTTTCTTCTTTTCAATAAAAACGTGGTTTGACAGCACTTTAAAATCATTTCCAATCATTGGAAATGATTCTAAAGTGTTGTCAAACCACGTTTTTGATGAGAAAAAATAGAAAATAAAAAAGAACAGCAGACGACACAAAAATAATTCAGTATTGTAAGGGTAAACCAGTTCACATACAGTTAGATATACATGACACTTGGGTGTTCTAAAGGAGCAGATTTTAACAGCATGATAACAACTAATAAAACGCAAATGCATGCGGCTATGTTCTACAGCAGTGTTTTTATTGATTGCATTCTAAATAACCACAGCCATGGAAAACGACCGTACAATGTTATAAAGATGGTATCTGTAAGTGTTGAATGTGTATGTGTATCTCCTGACGTTGTCTTGTAATGTTGGATGAAATTTGAATATGTTGCAAACTATGGATATATCCCTTTCACCCATAAATATCTTACATTGAAAATGAGAAAAACTGTTCATGGAGTACTTAATTACAGTGGCACCTCTCTAAACTGGAAACACAGGGGCGGAGGATCTAGGGGGGGGGGGGGGGGGGGGGGTCCGGGGTTGCACACACACACACACTCCCCGTTCAGCCACGGAGTTTACATAGATCACAGTTTACCAGTTGGGAGTCTGAATTTAAATGCCGTAAAACACAGGAAAATTAATTTCGAAGAGCTCGAAAATAGGACAACCCCCTAGTTGCGAACGGTAACTCTCGCAATTACTCCCGTATAATCCGTAGCTAGCTACGGACGGTACGGGAGTAGATTGCAAGAGTTACCTTCGCAACTAGACACCCCCTCCCCACCCCGTTCCCCAAATGCTGGATCCGCCCCTGACACCCTATGATATACCAGGGTGTCCGGTTTAGAGAGGTTCCACTGTATATGCCATTTTAACTGAATGAAGCGAAAACCCACATATTGAATATCTAAGACATCATCTACGATGAAGTGCCTTCAAAGGGGTAGATCAGGATATTTTGAAAAATTACCATAAACAAAATAAAAACGTGTTTTCATCATGGCCCTGTGTAGAGTGGTTTAAGATGACGATACTAGGACCGCTGCGTTCTTTCAATTTTCACCTATATCGGTACATACGTATCAGATTGTCTCTCTTGCTGAAAGCAACAAAATAGGAAATCCGATATTTATGTACCTATATGGGTGAAAATAGAAACAACCCAGCGGTCCTAGTATCATCATATAATACTATCTTCAATTAAACAGGGTCATGATGAAAGCACGCTTTTATTTTGTATAGTATGTTTTTTAAAAAAACACCTGATATGCCCCTTTGAAGAGAATACATTGTAGTGGTAGAAACTTGGTATACTGTATTGATTAGTCAACTCCAATATGGGTATAAATGATCTGGATTTTTTTACTTATAGACATCATCTAAATGGCTATGATGTATTTGCAGCACGGCACAATATCATTCACTTTCACATAGTTTGTCTTAGTTTTCATTAATTTCTAATAATTTCTAACTTGATTTCACACGTTAGAGCAATACCGTCCGTCCCTTGTCAACAATTGGTAGCATGTCTTTGACTGCGGTTCATTTTGGCAATTTTAATTTGATATTGGAATCATGTCACTCAGGAAGGACGTTTTCATTATGCAATCGCTTGACAGGTCTCTTGGTTGGTGTGTTTGATATGCGGGTGTGACGGGAGAAATGGGGCTTACGGCATTTGCCGGCCACTGTAGTCCCTGATCAGACTGCGCGGATAGGGCCTGCACTGTTTGGCATTCAGTCAGTGTAATACACGTCATGTTCCTAAAAAGCAGCTTGGATCCTATCAGGCTGCAGGCGTGCGATATCATACCAGAAGCTAGACCAACCACAAAAGTCATGATCCCCATTTCTCCAGTCACAGTCACTTACCGTATGTATTCTAATAAACACCACGGGGCTATGCAATTTGTGAGGATCAAAAGGTGGAAAATAGGATCAAACTATGTTATTTTCATATACAAAAGCCATTTAAAGCAGTGTTTTAAATGGATTTTGTATGTGAAAATAACATATTTAGAATGCAATTACTGGGAGAGTGGCTACTATTAGAGAGGGGGCTGCTACATATAGTAGAATAAATACGGTATTTGGAAATTTTAATTTAGCATCGATGTCTTGTCACACTGTCAGACGAAGAACGGAGGTTTCATTGTGCAGTACAATGCCAAGACTATTGGTATTGAAGAATGACAGGTCTATGAGAAGAAGAATCCCGTCAACCCGACGATATGGCGCTTAATATCCTACCAGGCATGGCATGAATGAGACAGCAGTGACAAGGAAACGATTTCTGTCTCTCCATTTTACACGTGTATACAAAACAAATCAAAGTACTGAAAGTACTGAAATATGTTATCTCCACAAAAACTGATCACTTCCGGAACTAGAGACTGAAAGTTGCACATTTTCTCAATCATCATCCAGAGGCAAATGTACTGTGATGGTGCAAACCGATTCCCATCCATACACTTTCTCTAGAATAACTTACCGTTTGAAACTCCCAGAAGACATTGTACGAAATTGGCGGATAACTGGTCACTGCTACCTGACTGTGAGAATTAAAGATAATAGCTGCTGTATTCATACGCACAAAATGTCTTGATTCGTATTTTCCAGAATTTAACTGATAAACTGAGTCCAAGACTGTGAAAACTATAGAGAATAGTATATGTAGAGTTTTAGATACAAAGCAAGACAGACCATAACGCCATAGGATAAGTTGGCACAGGGCACTATTTTCTTGGTCGTACAATTTGTCTGCCCCCATAGAAAAAGAAACACGCACACATATACAGTATAACCTCTCTAAACCGGACACCAAGAAAACATCTGTGTGATCTTATTATTGATGGGTTTCCTGGTAATTTATCTCAGGTGATACTGCCTGTTCATGATCGCATAGCACATAATGATGGCTCAGGATGATCGAATGCCTACTTTACAGTGAAACATCTCTAAGCCGGACACCCTGGGGATCCAGTTTAAAGAGGTTTCACTGTACTGAACATATTTGCAAGGATGTACATGTAATAAGATGTGACTATGCAGGGGCGGATCCAGCATTTGGGGAACGGGGGGGGGGGGGCGGGGTGAAATGAGACTTATTATATGAATGAATGGCCTTCCGGCCTTCGTCCAGTATTCCCGCGACTTTTCCAAGTTTATATCCCCGATAAATTCCACAAAAAGGCCATTCATTCCTTATAATTCCAGCATTTGAAATAAATTCATCAAGAAAATGTGTTTATTTTACGTTTTCTTAAGAATTATTTTAAATGCAACTCACGGTTATGGAAAGTAGTTCGGCATGGGAGTTTACTGGGATATAAATTTTGGACAGAGACTTGCTACGGGCCAATCAAATGTTAGGGAATTGTGTAAATATTTTTGTGCTGGAATTATATGTGTCATGGCCAGTGGACTCCTGATCAAATATACTTATACTGAACACACTTGTAAAGACGTAATCATATCTGGCTGTGTTTGAAGAAATGGGGCTTATGGGATTTGTGACCAGTGTAGCTCCTGATCAGATAGTACGATAACGCCTGATAACGATCTACATTGCATGTTATAAGCATGACGAGTTATCCTGTTTAGTGAGGATGTCTGGCACTATATCAATACCTTTTATGCAATAACAGAAATATACGGTATGTCTTTATTTGTGTATATCGTTTTTGTTGTATTTATCAGGAATGGAAGCTATATCTGGAAACCAATAATGACAATTATGTTTTCAGGCACAATTTGCTTTGGTGGAATACCTTGTGTTATCTGCATGTTCAAAGTAAGGGTCAATTACTGGTCAATTACTGTGGGAACGCCAGTACTGATGCACCTACCTAAGGGAACTTATGGCATTTGCAGGCCGGAATTTTAGTTCCAGACATCTACGCACATTTATATGCGGTCAGGTTAGAGTGAACCAGTACACTGCATGTTGACGACAGTGAGGCTGATTCTATGACTGAATGGCAAAGCGCTACATGCCTGTATATAGTGGTATTGGCAAACAGTGCAGATTTGTACTTTTTTCAAGTAATTTTCATATTTTTAAGAACAAAAACACCCTCTTTTTCATAAATGGGCTAGTCTGAAAATCATTTTGTGACGATTGGATTGGTTTGGTTGCAAAATTAACATATCAAATTCCATTCCAGTTACTTAGGGGTGAACGGGTTAAAGCCCCTGTCACTGTAGGTCCCGGACCACCCCCCGTAGTGGGTCCGTAGTACCGTTATAGTACTTATCTGGCGATCCGAGGAGGACCGGGAGTGTTTCTGGAAGAGGGTGGCAACACGGTTAAACCGTTCGCCCCGGTGATAGTACGGTATCACTACCAAGGTGCATGATCACGTGATTATAACAACAACAACAGTGGCTGAAAATGTTGAAATCTTGCCCACTCCAAAGTAAGTATTATTTTATATTTTCCTTAATATGAAACGGACTTTGATGAAATATGGCGCAGCAAACGCGTCTTCGTGAGCTGCATTTGGTCGTCCAGGGAGTTCGGCACAGACTTATGTCGTTTTTGCGAAGAATCGATTTCCGTGTCTACCGACACGGAAATCGATTCTTCGCCAAAACGACAGAAGTTTCCAAATGCAGCTTAACAAGACGTGTTTGATGCGCCATATTACATCAAAATCCGTTACGTTATAAGGACAATATAAAAGAATACGTACTTTGAATCCGATGGATTCTGGAAGTTTCAGTACTTGTTAGTACCACGTGATCATACACCTTGAATACGGAGACCCCGGATCTACTACGATGGTCCTTGGCGGTCCTTGCCGTGCATACGGTGCATGCCGGATCCACTAGGATTCCCTCAAGTGCCAGTACAGCGACCACGGATTGTCAAGGTGTCACCAAAGATCAATCACGGTGTTCAGTGTGGACTACGGTGGTACTACGCCAGTACAATGGTGGTCACGGCGGCGTCAAGGATGTTCACGGATGGTCCGGGCGTGTCATGGTGCGGGTATATGTAGGAGCGTATCTGCTCGGAGCTACAGCCCGATTTCAGTCGAATCTATAGTCACCGCCGGGGTACCACGTGACAGTCCGTAGCGAAACCGTAGTGGCACCAAGTCGACCGTGGCAGCACCGTAATGCGTCCATAGCGCCGTCGGGATCGTGCGGGACGGACATTGACACCGTGAGCAACGTCGGATATATACTACGGACGTAGTACGGTCTATATCGTAGTCAACCGTAGTCATACCTTGGTCATCCGTAGTAGAACCGTAGTAGAACCGTACTGGTACCGCTGTGTTCCTCACAATATATTTGATCAGCTTCCCAGTACGTACGGTACGGGTTGGTCACAGAGTTACAGGCTGCAACTACATCCCGGACAAATACGTTCGAAAGGAAATAAAGAAAATAGTGATGTTCTCTCTCGAAATATTCATGCTAATATAATTGTATCCGGTCTGTAATGGGTTAAAGTACTGGTAGCATGTTTCTATTTGTAGAATAAGCCACATTTTCTAGAGGATACTTTAAACTTAATTTCGTATTTATATGGAGATTTTTAAAATTTAATTTAGTTTTTTAGCTAGACGAAGTGCGGGTGTTCTGTTATTATGCTTTCTAATTTGATTTTAGGACTTTCACAAAATTATCAGCTGAAACATGGTTCAGTGCGAATTTATTTGCCAAATATTTTCATATCTGAAGACATCGGATGTATAGTGGAACTATAAATCAGACATCCAGGAAGGTGTCACAGTGGGACCTTCCTTCTACCACCATCCTAGGGTTCCCAGTTGAACCTCTCTACACCAGACACTGGGAGGGATTCCAGTCCTCAGTTGAATTCTCTACACCAGACACACTGGGAGGTTCCCAATTGAACCTCTCTACACCAGACACACTGGGAGGTTCCCAGTTGAACCTCTCTACACCAGACACACTGGGAGGTTCCCAGTTGAACCTCTCTACACCAGACACACTGGGAGGTCCTCAGTTGAACCTCTCTACACCAGACACACTGGGAGGTTCCCAGTTGAACCTCTCTACACCAGACACACTGGGAGGTTCCCAGTTGAACCTCTCTACACCAGACACACTGAGAGGGGTCTCAGTTGAACCTTTCTACACCAGACACACTGGGAGCATGGGAGGTTCCCAGTTGAACCTCTCTACACCAGACACACTGGGAGGTCCCCAGTTGAACCTCTCTACACCAGACACACTGGGAGGTCCCCAGTTGAACCTCTCTACACCAGACACACTGGGAGGTTCCCAGTTGAACCTCTCTACACCAGACACACTGGGAGGTCCTCAGTTGAACCTCTCTACACCAGACACACTGGGAGGTTCAGTGAACCTTCTCCCCTACTCAGACTTTACACTGGGAGGTCCCCAGTTGAACCTCTCTACACCAGACACACTGGGAGGGTCCCCAGTGAACTCTCTACACAGACACAGAGGTTCTCTCTACACCAGACACCACTGGAGGTCCTCAGTTGAACCTCTCTACACCAGACACACTGGGAGATGGGCCCGGTTCTCAGTTGAACCTCTCTACATGGGACCAGACTGGGACACTCAGGTTCCATTGATGGGATCCCAGTTGAACCTCTACACCAGGACACGGGAGCATGGGAGGTTCCTCAGTTGAATCTCTACACCAGACACACTGGGAGGTCGTTGAACTCTCTACCGCACACTGGGACCTTCCTCAGGGGTGAACCACAGACACACTGGGAGGTTCCAGTTGACCTCTCAACCACACAGAGGTTCCCAGTTGAACCTCTCTACACCAGACATGGGAGGTTCAGTTGAACTCTACCACAGACACCACGGGAGGTTCCCAGTTAACCTCTCTACACCAGCACTGGGAGGTTCTCCAGTTGACCTCTCTACACCAGACACACTGAAGTCCTCAGTTGAACCTCTCACCAGACACTGAGGTTCCAGTGAACTCTCTACACCACACACTGGGAGGTTCCCAGTTGAACCTCTCTACACCGACACACTGGGAGGTTCCAGTTGAACCTCTACACCAGACACTGGGAGGTCCTGTTGAACCTCTCTAAACCAGGACACATGGGAGGTTTCCCAGTTGAACCTCTCTACACCAGACACACTGGGAGGTTCCCAGTTGAACCTCTCTACACCAGACACACTGGGAGGTTCCCAGTTGAACCTCTCTACACCAGACACATTGGGAGGTTCCCAGTTGAACCTCTCTACACCAGACACACTGGGAGGTTCCCAGTTGAACCTCTCTACACCAGACACACTGGGAGGTTCCCAGTTGAACCTCTCTACACCAGACAGTCCTGAGCGATAAGGTGCTCCAGACAGTCCTGAGCTCCAGATAAGGTGTGTCCAGACAGTCCTGAGCTCCAAATAAGGTGCGTCCAGACAGTCCTGAGCTCCAGATAAGGTGCGTATTGGCGTATTTTACGCACTTATTTTAGCAGAATACACATTGATAATCAAAAAAGTACAAAATAATCACATCAATGTGAAAATACACATTGCTTTTCACAATTAGTAGTGAAAATACTGTATTGAAGTTGAAAATTGACCAAGTTGAGCTGCAAAAAGCAAAGTGAATTTTTAAATTACATGTACATATAGTTTTCTTTTTTTTATCATTTGTTCCTTATTTAATAAGGAAGAAAATCAATAATACATTTGTAAAAGTAAAATACGCATTGAATTTGAACTATGGGGGTAAAATAATCTTTAGATACAAAACTTATCTGGAGCTCTGTAGCCACCCTGGGAGGTCTACAGTGGAACCTTTCTAAACCAAACCTCTAAATCAGACACCCAGGTAGGTCCCCAGTGGAACCTCTCTAAACCAGACATCCTGGGAAAACCATAGTGGAATCTCTCTAAACCAGACATCCTGGGAGGTCCCCAGTGGAGCTTCACTAAGCCAGACACCCTGGGCCCCGGGTCCCTAGGTGGAGAAGCCTCACTAAGCCAGACACCCTGGGAGGTCCCCAGTGGAGCCTCACTAAGCCAGACACCCTGAGAGGTCCCCAGTGGAGCCTCACTAAACCAGATATCCTGGGAGGTCCCCAGTGGAGCCTCACTAAGCTAGGCACCCTGGGAGGTCCCCAGTGGAACCTCTCCAAACCAGACACACTGGGAGGTCCTCAATGGAGCCTCACTAAACCAGTCACCTTGGGAAATCCCCAGTGGAACCTCACTAAACCAGACACCCTGGACTAAACCAGACAGGAACGACAAATCTACATAAATTAAAATAATTAATGTTAGCTCTAAATATTAAATGCTAATTATTTGAGTTTACTTAGATTTGAGGTTCCATAGATATGATCATTTGCTATCTGTCAGCATGTAGGCTAATCCGCCGATGCACTGTAGGTGGTTTTCCAAGTTTATACCCCGATAAATTCCACAAAAAGGCCATTCATTCCTTATAATTCCAGCATTTGAAATAAATTAATCAAGAAAATGTGTTTATTTTCCGTTTTCTTAAGAATTATTTTAACTGCGCCTCACGGTTACGGAAAGTAGTTCGGCGTGGGAGTTTACTGGGATATAAATTTTGGACAGAGACTTGCTACGGGCCAATCAAATGTTAGGGAATTGTGTAAATATTTTTGTGCTGGAATTATAGAGCGTTACCGATGAATTCCAGTAGCTCATATCGCAGGTACTCTGAAATTTCCCTTTATATGTTATTTATGGAAAAGTTGCTGATTTCTATACTTTTCAGACAAAAATGTTCTGATTAAAAGCTGAAGGGATCTTTCCTCAAGTGCGGTAAACACATACATTTTCAAAGAGGAATAGTGTCTTTGATTCCTTCCAATATTAGGGTGAAAGAAAAAATACATTGCAGGGCGGAAGTGATCTAAATCCCAATATGAAGGGTCATATATTTCATTCCACCCCTTGACAGCCGTGTTTCCTGTCTGACCATTCTCCCAATGACCAGTAGATTGGCCGGAAATTTGAGAAGGAAACCACCAATTTGTAGCGATATTCATTTAAATGAACCATGGTCCGTGACACCTGTGTATTGCATTTCTGACCAGTGTATAGCTGCTGCTTATTGGCGTATGTGTCCATACGCCTGATATTACATGTACAATGTACATGTAATTTATATGTTGGCTGAAATTATTGGATGTTTCAATGATCAAATGGCAATCAGTGTAGACCCGGACCAGACTGCGCTTTCGCGCAGTCTTGTCCTGGTCTATACTGGTTGCAAAGCTCATGAATACGGTCATATTAATTCGAATGCATCTCAATGAATTCTACAAATCTGATTGCCGGGTGATCACATTTCAGGCTCTGAATTTAATATTAAATCAATTTTAAGTAGCCTAAAAAAGTAAATTTATAAGACTGCATGTTGCTTTTCTGATTACCAGGTAAAAAAACAAAATATCTCATACAAAACATATCCATATTTTTTTAGGGGGAAAATGAAATTACATTCACTATGAAATAACTGGTTCTATGGAAATGCGATACAAATGCACCAATAAAGAATGTGGATTTAAAATTGCAATATCATTCCACTCTCGGCAGCTAATTCATAACTAGATATGTGTACAGTGGAATCCCTCTAAGCCGGACACCCTGGGAGAGGTTCCAATGGTCCCCAGAATGTCCTGTTTAGAGAGGTTCCAATGGTATCCAGAATGTCCTGTTTAGAGAGGTTCCAATGGTCCCCATAATGTCCTGTTTAGAGAGGTTCCAATGGTCCCCAGAATGTCCTGTTTAGAGAGGTTCCAATGATCTCCAGAATGCCCTGTTTAGAGAGGTTCCAATGGTCCAATGTCCAAGATGTCCTGTTTAGAGAGGTTCCAATGGTCCCAGAATGTCCTGTTTAGAAGGTTCCAATGGTCCACTAATGTCCTGTTTAGAGAGGTTCCAATGGTCCCAGAATGTCCTGTTTAGAGAGGTTTCCAATCCCCAGATCCCTCAGAATGTCCTGTTTAGAGAGGTTCCAATGGTCTCCAGAATGTCCTGTTTAGAGGTTCCATGGTCCCTAGAAGTGTTTAGGTTCCGGCCCAGAATGTCCTGTTTAGAGAGGTTCCAATGGTCCCCAGAATGTCCTGTTTAGAGAGGTTCCAATGGTCCCCAGAATGTCCTGTTTAGAGGTCTGGTCCTGTGTGTTTAGAGATTAAAGGTCCAATGTCATGGTCCAGAATGTCCTGTTTAGAGAGGTTCCAATGGTTCCCTCCTGAATTTCTGTTTTGAAGAGGTTCACAATGGTCCCTCCCTTCTTTCTCTTTCTTTTCTCCCCCCCCCCCCCCCCCCCCCCCCCCCCCCCCCCCCACAGATTGTCACTGTTAGAGGAGGTTCCAATGGTCACCGAATGTCTGTTTAGAGTGGTTCCAATGGTCTCCAGAATGTCCTGTTTAGAGAGGTTCCAATGGTCCCAGAATGTCCTGTTTAGAGAGGTTCCAATGGTCCCCAGAATGTCCTGTTTAGAGAGGTTCCAATGTAGTTCATGCATATTAACACTTCATGACTTGTTTCAGGTTATGCATCCATGTAACAGCATTATTATTTAGAGATAAATAACACAAAACCCATCAAAATTAGAAAACATACATTTTGTCTGCATGTGGTTAAAAAGCTACTGTATAGTAGAACCTATCTAATGTATAGTAGAACCTATCTAATGTATAGTAGAACCTATCTAATGTATAGTAAACCTATCCTAATGTATAGTGAACCTATCTAAACGTATAGTAACTTATACTGTATAGTAAACCTAATCTATGTATAACCTATCTTGTATAGTAACCTATCCTCTTATAGTTGAACCTATCTACTGTATAGTAGACTATCTAATGTATAGTAGAACCTATTACGTGTAGAACCTATCTAATGTATGTGAACTATCTATGTATAGTAGAACCTATATAATGTATAGTAGAACTATTGATGTATAGTATGAACCTATCTATGTATAGTAGAACTATCTAATGTATAGTAGACCTATCTATGATGTAGAACTATCTATGTATAGTAGAACCATCTACTGTATGAGAAGCTACTATATAAATGTATAGTAGCCCATATTTATGATGTAGAACTATCTCTGTATAGTAGAACCTATCTAATGTATGTAGAACCTATTTATGTATAGTAGATATCTAATGTATAGTAGAACCTATCTATGTATAGTAGACCTATCTAGTATGTAGAAACCTATCGTATAGTAGAACCTATCTAATGTATTAGTAGAACCTATCTCTGTATAGTAGAACCTATCTACTGTATGTAGAACCTATCTACTGTATAGTGACCTATCTAATGTATAGTTAGGAATCCTATCTACTGTATAGTAGACCTATCTAATGTATAGTAGAACCTATCGATCTGTTATAGAGGAAACCTATCTTGTGTTATTAGTAGAACCTAAATTAACTGTATTGTAGAACCTATCTACTGTAGTAGTAGAACCTATCTCTGTATAGTAGAAACCTATCTAATCTAAAAAAAAAAAAGTATAGTAGAACTATCTAATGTATAGTAGCCTTTGACTATCTAATGATAGTAGAAACTATCTACTGTATAGTAGAAACCTATCTAATGTATAGTAGAACCTATCTAAGCGGATAGTAATGGAGAAACTATTCTAATTGTATAGTAGAACTAGCTACTGTATAGTAGAACCTATCTAAGTAATTAGTAGGAACCTATCTACTGTATAGTAGAACTATTCTATGTATAGTAGAACTATCTTACTGTATTGTAGAACCTACCTATCCTATAGTAGACCTATTTCTAATGTTTAGGTAGGAACCTATCTAAAGTGTATAGTAGACCTATTCTATGTATTGTAGAACTAGCTACTGTTTAGTAGAACCTATCTACTGTATAGTAGAAAACTATATGTATAGTATACCTATCTAATGTATAGTAGAAACCTGATCTAATGTATAGTAGAACCTATCTAAGTATTGTAGAACCTATACTGTATAGAGAACCTATTTAATGTTATAGAGTATAGTAGGAACCTATCTAATGTATAGTAGAACCTATCTATGTATAGTAGAACCTATATAATGTATGTTGAACCTATTCCTGATAGTAGAATCCTATCTAATTGTATAGTTGAACCTTGCTAATGTATAGTAGAAACCTATTCTGGCTGTATTGTAGAACCTATCTAATGTATTTAGTTAGAAACCTATTCTAACTGTTTACAGTAGAAACCTATCTAATGTTATAGTAGAACCTATCTAACTGTATAGTAGAAAACCTTTAATCTACTGTATAGTAGAACCTAATCTAAATGTATAGGTTTGATATAGTAGAACCTATTCAATGTATAGTAGAACCTATCTAATGATAGTTGAACCGTATTTAATTGTTTATAGTAGAACCTATCCTACTGTATAGTAGAATCCTTATTCTAATGTATTAGTTAGAACCTAGCCTACTGTATTGTAGAAAACCTTTATACTGTATAGAGAACCTATCTAATGTATAGTAAACCTATAAAGTATATGAACCTATATATGTATATCTACTGTATAGTAGAACCTATAATATGTAGAACCTATCTGATGTATAGTAGAACCTATCTACTGTTAGTAGAACCATCTAATGTAACCTAGTATAGTATATCTATGTATAGTACCTAACCTACATGTATAGTACCTACTAATGTATAGTAAAACTAATGTATGTAGCAACCTATCTAGTATAGTAGAACTATCTAATATAGTAGAACCTATTAAGTATATAAACCTATCTATGTATAGAGAACCTATCACTATAGTAGAACCTATCTACTGTATAGTAGAACCTATCTAATGTATAGTAGAACCTATCTAATGTATAGTAGAACCTATCTAATGTATAGTAGAACCTATCTACTGTATAGTAGAACCTATCTACTGTATAGTAGAACCTATCTAATGTATAGTAGAACCTATCACTGTATATAGAACCTCTGTATGTCAGAACCTACTACGTATAGAACCTATCACTGTATAGTAAACCTATCTAATGTATTAAACCTATCTAATGTATAGTAGAACCTATCACTGTATAGTAGAAACCTATAATGTATAGTAGAACCTAGCTACTGTATAGAGAACCTACTACGTATGTGAACCTATCTACTGTAGTAGAACCTATCTAATGTATGTAAACCTATCTACTGACGTAGAACCTATCTAATGTATAGTAAACTATTTTATAGTAGAACCTATCTACTGTATAGAAACCTATATTGTATAGTATAGTAGAACCTATCTAATGTAAATTGTAGAACCTATCTAATGTATAGTAGAACCGTATCCTAATGTATAGTAGAACTATCTAATGTATTAGTACAATGTAGTAACCTAATACTGTATAGTAGAACCTATCTAATGTATAGTAGAACCTATCTAATGTATAGTAGAACCTATCTAATGTATAGTAGAACCTATCTAATGTATAATCTATCTGTGTACCTACGCAATGCATGCACGTACGTAAACTCTCTAAATCAGACACCCTGTGTACCTACGCAATGCATGCACGTACGTAAACTCTCTAAACCAGACACCCTATGTACCTACGCAATGCATGCACCTACGTAAATTCTCTGAACAAACCATGCATGAAGCGAAGTTCAACCTCAGGTAGTGAAGTTTAAACTATGACAGGCATTTAAGATGTCAGTTGTCACACGTGTGAAATAAACACCATTTCACGGTATCAACCTGTCCAAGCTCCATTGTGTTCCTTGTTTCAAACAATAATAAAACACGTCTGAGGTTGTTTTCCTGGCAAGAAGCTGTCTGAAATTCGTCCATTCTGGCTACTTTATCATTTACAGCCGACTGCATTCATTACACATGAGACAAACCATGTGATTTTATACCTAAGAAGACTGTAATTGTGATATTTAGTATATACAGTGGAACCTCTCTAAGAGATGTTCCACTGTAAATCAGGCATATTACTATTTTGATACATATGTACATGCTTTGCAACCATGGACATACATTAACATTCGAGATATGGCCAAGAAACCCATCAGAAATAAGATCATATGTTGTCTCGGTGTTAAGATATTCCACTGTACAATATAAACAATTGACGGAATTCTCGGAGCAAGTTGCTAGACTGGCCACAAATGTCATAAGCTCCATTTCTCCAGTCGCAAAATGTGTTTCTGCCAACCGACCTGTTAAATTGTGACTTGCACTTTTAATGTGGTCAAGCATACATGTATTATTTTGTATAGCAGTCTTTCCATTACATTCGAAATTCTCATTGACGTGTATGCAAATGTTGATCTACATGTACAATGTATTTTGTTTTCTATTTTTCTTATATTTCTCAAAGAACATATATGTTATGACCACACATTTGACTGACATAATTACAGCTGGCCGGGCAACAGAACTCCAGTACACCCCACACAACTCGAGGCAATGTGAGGTGTGGTTGGGTGGGGCAGGGCAAAAAATGTGGGGTGCGGGGGCGGGGTGAGGTGTCTGGCGCTTTGTAAAGTCTGTGAACTTCCTTGGTATTTTCAACATACAATTTCATAAGGTTACCTGTATAAATTCCATGGCTTTGAACATCCACTTATTTCATTCACTATTTGGTTACATATTCTATGACCATTTAACTTTGTTGTAGGTTCCATATCCAAACAATTTAATGACTGTCACTATAAACACACAGTGGAATAATTGAAAGTTATTGCCCATCAAAAGGTATAAATGGTCCATCACGTTGTCATTGACACACTTGTGTGAGTCAAACGTTTTGCATTTTAATGGTAGTAAAAACATCACTTGCTTGTGTATAAGAATATATTACTCGTAGTATTGTTAGCAGTGTTTTATACGCAGCCCCGCAGGGGACATGGATTTTTTTAATAATTTTTTCCCTCAATTTAACATTGCGTTCCCTCGATTTAACAATTCATTCCCTCGAATTAACGATATAACAATTTTTCCCTCGATTTAACAATTTGTTCCCACGAAATGACAATTTGTTCCCTCAATATAACAATTCGTTCCCTCGAATTAACAATTAACATTTGTTATTGTGGTAACGAATTGTTAATTTGTGGGAACGAATTGTTCATTCGTGGGAATGAATTGCTAAATTGAGGGAACAAATTGTTATTTTGTGGGAACGAATTAATAAAAAAAAGAATTCTACGTCCCCTGTGGGGCTCCGTAGTTTCAACCCTTACCTTGCTGAATTATTTTTTTTGTCGTCTGTAGTTTACTTTTTATTTCATTTTTTAGCACAATTTAACATGGTTTGGCAGTACAATGTTGTATTGAGAAAAAAGACAACATATGAAATAACAGCAGACGACAATTTTCGTTTCCGCATTTTAATAGTTAAAGTTTATAAATATAAAGATACATGTTATATATGATGTATCTTAGCACTGACTGTAGACGATTGAATGGATCAGTGGTTGAATGGGGCTAAATCCATTATGGACTTCGCCGTCATTCCTCCATTGACCCCTTCAATTTTGAACATATATGTTGTCACTAACAGTAATCCCAAAGTCGATCTTTATAAGATCTGCACCTCAGAAACGCTGACCCCGCTCACACCCTCATACAAAATAAATGAATCGTTAGAGCCTCAAAATGACGATTTTGCATCTTTGAGTTTGAGGCTGAAAATGATACCATGGCCAAAGTAATGCTATGGTGCTATTATAAATGCTGGCTTGGTGTGCTCTATGGACATGATTTCTTACCTGTGCATCATAAGGCATTGAGATGCAGTGCTGCCAACCTGTCTTACTTGTGCACAATAGTTTTGCCTAATTGTACAATTATATTGTCTGATGCTTTTTCTTAATTTCACCATTTCTTAACCATTACAATGATGAATTAAATTTGGTGGCCTGCTAGCTATTTTATATTTTCCATTTTTCTCATCAAAAACATTATTTGAAAACACTTTATAATCATTTCCAATGTTTTCATGGAGATTGAAGACAGCATATGAAACAGCAGAGGACAATTTTGTGTCCCACATTCTAAGGATTAACAGAAATATGTTTCACAGCACATTTGCATCATCTCTATTTAAGATAGACGCACTTGAGTCATTTCTGGACGTGTTTCACTGTAATATAAAACAATTTACTCTAATATGAACCATTGACAGTCTCGACCTTAATCACGACATCCACATCTTGGAGCGTCAGTCTTGTGGTAATCTAATTACCATAATGTGGACAGGAAATTACTTTCAAACTGTATTTTACGCGGAACAAAAAGGTTCAGAATGGCTATTAAAAGTCAACCAACATCACGCATGAAGTCCGGAGTTTTTTAATATATATTCATATGTATATTTTGATCGTAATCTACTGGCTTACCAACACTGATGAACAAATTGCTATCTACAGAGCTCCAGATAGGCTTTGTGTCTACAGCGTACTATACCCCCTGATTTCAAAATCATTGCATATTTTACTTTTACAAATGGGTTATTGATTTTCTTCAGTACTACGGGTAAATAGGGAACAAATGATAAAAAATATATCAAATTGAAACATTCACTTATTTGAGCTGCAAATTTGTTGAATTTTCAACTTTATGACAGTATTTTCAATACTCAATTTGAAAATCAATGTGTATTTTCACATTGCTGTGCGTATTTTGTACTCCCACTTTTGATAATCAATGCGTATTCATCTAAAATAATTGCGTAAAATACGCCAATACGCACCTTATCTGGAGCTCTGTATCTAGATGAAATCCAGGGGCGTTGTCAGAGGGGGACCTGGGGTATGAATGTTTCCATCCAATGATACCGAGCAGTGTAAATATGTTTTCCAATAGGCCACAAGGGCTATAAACCTCATTATTCCAGTCACATTTAAAGAAACATGTGGTGATCACCTGATCACGTATTTTAGACATGGATTCCCGTAACATTCAACAGAGGTTCTACTTTCACTTTCAAAAAGTTGCAATAAAAATCTTTTCGAAAGGTTTTTGTCTGTTCCAGCCATGGATTGAAAGACTAATTGTTTATTTGACATAATTTGTCAAGTTGCATATTTATCAGCTATCTAATGGCTTTAATTGTCAAGCAGCTCTTTTAATAAATTAATCTGAACAGACTACGTGGGTCTACTGACAAAAATGTGAATAAATGTGGTTCAAATTGTGGTTAAATATATAGTGGGGGAATATATTTTCCTGGCTTGAATAAAAACTAGTGCGGAATCAGGATTCTATGAAAAAATACTATAAAACTTTATTTTTTATAGTATTTAAAAAACTATAATTCCAGCACAAAAATATTTACACAATTCCCTAACATTTGATTGGTCCATAGCAAGTCTCTGTCCAAAATTTATATCCCAGTAAACTCCCACGCCGAACTACTTGTGAGGTGCAGTTAAAATAATTTTTAAGAAAACGGAAAATAAACACATTTTCTTGATGAATTTATTTCAAATGCTGGAATTATAAGGAATGAATGGCCTTTTTGTGGAATTTATCGGGCGATAAATTCCACAAAAAGGCCATTCATTCCTATAATATATATCCTGATATGCCCCTTTAAAGACCAACACTTCACGGACTGAATGAGTGAATCACAAACAGTGAAGACCCTGATCAGACTGCACGGATGTCAACACTGATCACGACTGCCATAAACCCCATTTCTCCGGTCACAGCTACAAATATACAGGCCCGTACACAGAAATTAATTTACGGGGGTGCGTTATCGACGGAGCGAAGGTCTAAACATTTTTTTTTTTGCACATTTACGGACAGACCTCGGCAGATTAACCATTTCACCCCTAAATAACTGGAATGGATTTTGATATGTTAATTTTGCAACCCATTCCAATCAT
This sequence comes from Conchocele bisecta, assembly GCA_029237695.1. NCBI lineage: Eukaryota > Metazoa > Mollusca > Bivalvia > Lucinida > Thyasiridae > Conchocele > Conchocele bisecta. The sequence goes on from CM055272.1 coordinate 4,365,491, forward strand.
CACAAAATGATTTTCAGATCAGTCCATTTATGAACATGAGGTGTTTTTGTTCTCAAAATTATGAAAATTACTTGCAAAAAGTGCAGATCCTGATGAGACGGCTCGTCACGAGCCGGCTCATCTGGATCTACACTTTTTACCAATACCACTATGCAGGCCTGTTGTGTTGAATGGGTTAAGGGGGGTGAGTACGCACCCGTCGCACCCCCTCTGTGTACGGGCCTGATATAGGATATATAATTTCACATGTACGCAAAGGGTATGGTGCACGTTATATGCACTACCATTTAGCTACGATAAGCTGCGTATTGGCGCATTTTACACACTTATTTTAGCAGAATACGCATTGATTATCAAAAGTGGGAGTACAAAATACTCACAGCAATGTGAAAATACGCATTGATTTTCAAATTAAGCAGTGAAACTACTGAAACAAAGTTGAAAATTTACTTTGTTGAGCTGTAAAAAAGCAAACACTGCTTTTTGGAGCTCAAATAAGTGATATTTTTTAAATCTCTTTTCTTTATTTTTAAGGAAGAAATAATACATTTGGAAAAGAAAAATACGCATTGAATTTGAAATATGGGGTTAAAATACTCTTTAGATACAAAACTTATCTGGAGCTCTGCTGGACATCCCACTACAACCTTGGTGTGCTTACTTTGGCGGCTTTCGTGGTACGTACCTCGTATCAAAGCTTATTCATGGTTGCAATTCACATAGACATGTCTTGGAATCCCAAGATCCCTGAATTAACAGTGGAACCTCTCTAAGTCGGACATGATGGAACATCCCAATGTTGTCCCGTGCTGAGAGGGATGTCACATCGTGTCCGGTCTAGGGAGGTTCCACTGTATCTCTGCAACTATTAGAGCCATTTATATGTGATACACAGATAGATACCCATGGTTATGGTACAGTATTATCTGCCAATGACGCGTCCATGTAGCTGTAACAGCTATGAGACCAGCGTCATCGGTAGGCCATAACAATTTTCAGATTACCAGCATTGCATAAATGTTGCTCCACTATCAAAATGGTTGCTGAACGGGCCCAAATATTAGGTGTATGACATTGTTAACCATAATGTCCCTGGCTAGAACAAACAATTACAATTTTCGATAAAAAATACACATAAAAGCACCAATAAGTGAGGGAAAAAATAAGCTAACATTTTTTTACTTCATCTTATAACACATTGTTTTTAGATTATTTTGTTTCCACTTATTGATGCTTCTATGTGTATTTCATGTATTTATGAACCTTGGTCTGTTACTTCAACCTGTGGGCTAGAATATGGGTAATAATACATTTAAATTTGAATCCACATTTGTGGGAGCTTGTAACACAACTTACACCGTTCCAATTTGCCAGGCCTTTATGCATGATCACAAACAGATAACACAAATCACTTCAACCCATTTTACTCTTTCCTTGACCCACCTTCAGAAAATGTTGTTCAGTATTTACCATTTTGCTAGCAGAAAATCAAACAGAGGATCTTTATGAATGAACATTTAATATGTTATTTATTAAAGGAGTTTACTGATTTAATAAGAAACGAGGCTATGCAGAGTTTCTTCCGATAGCCTCATTTCTTACGAAGTTAGTAAACAAATTTAATAATTATGATATTAACTCTCATGGATGTTAGGATCTATTTACTGCATAAGCAAAGAATGATTAATTGAAGCTCATCACCCAGTATGTTTTTTGTAGCTGTCTCATTTGCATATTTATGACACTAGTGTAGTATGAATTGTAATACACAGTGTTAATGCACTACTGAAGCCCAGTGTATACACTAGTGTGTATGATAGAATTTAATACACAGTGTTTAAATCACTACTGAAGCCCATTGTATTACACTAGTGTAGTATGAATTGTAATACACAGTGTTAATGCACTACTGAAGCCCATTGTATTACACTAGTGTAGTATGAATTGTAATACACAGTGTTAAATGCACTACTAAAAAACGAAGCCCATTTATAACACTATGTGTAGTTTAATGAATTGTAAACTAAGACACAGTGTTATTGTTACACTACTGAAGCCCATTTTATGACAACTAAAAAATTTGTAGTAAAATTGTAATACACTAGTGTATGCCACCTACGAAGCCCAGTATGACACTAGTGTAAGTATGAATTGTAATACACAGGTTTATGCACTGAAGCCCATTTTGTATGACACTAGTGTAGTATGAATGTAATACACAGTGAAATTAATGCACAACGAAGCCCATTGTCTTACTCTAGTGTAGGTAATTAAATAGCTATAACCCACAGTTTGAAAATGCACATCTGAGCCCATTGTATGACCACTAGTGTAGTATTGTAATACACAGTGTTAATGCACTACTGAAGCCCATTTTATGACACTAGTGTAGTATGAATTGAATACACAGTGTTAATGCACTAATGAAGCCCATTGTCTGACACTATGTGAAGGCCCATATGAAATTGTAATACACAGTGTTTAATGCACTACTGAAGCCCATTTTATTATGACACTAGTGGTGTAGATGAATTGTAAATACACAGTGTTAAGCACTACTGAGCCCATTTTAATGACTCTAGTTGAAGTAATGAATTGTAAATACACAGTGTTTAAATGCTCTTAAATGAAGCCCATTGTCCTTTACACTAATTGGTTTTTTTGTTGGGTATTTTTTTTTTTTTGTTTTTGTTAGTATGAATTGTTAAATACCACAGTGTTTGAATGCACTACTTGAAGTCCCATTTTTATGACACTAAGTGTCGTATGAATTGTAATACACAGTGTTAATGCACTACTGATGCCCATTGTATGACACTAGTGTAGTATGAATTGTAATACACAGTGTTAATGCACTACTGAAGCCCATTTTATGACACTAGTGTAGTATGAATTGTAATACACAGTGTTAATGCACTAATGAAGCCCATTGTATTACACTAGTGTAGTATGAATTGTAATACACAGTGTTAATGCACCACTGAAGCCCATTGTATTACACTAGTGTAGTATGAATTGTAATACACAGTGTTAATGCACTACTGAAGCCCATTTTATTACACTAGTGTAGTATGAATTGTAATACACATGTTAATGCACTACTGAAGCCCATTTTATTACACTAGTGTAGTATGAATTGTAATACACAGTGTTAATGCACTACTGAAGCCCATTGTATTACACTAGTGTAGTATGAATTGTAATACACAGTGTTAATGCACTACTGAAGCCCATTTTATGACACTAGTGTAGTATGAATTGTAATACACAGTGTTAATGCACTACTGAAGCCCATTGTATTACACTAGTGTAGTATGAATTGTAATACACAGTGTTAATGCACTACTGAAGCCCATTTTATGACACTAGTGTAGTATGAATTGTAATACACAGTGTTAATGTACTACTGAAGCCCATTTTATGTGATACATGTATTTTCACATACCGTAGATACCCATAAGAAGACCATGAAATTAATTGTACGAGTTCAGTAAAATAAACAATCATAGTTACCTAGATTTCTCTGAATATTCTTCCAAAATTATTCCAAAAACTCAAGTATGGTTGAACTATTGAAATACATGAACAGTATACATATGTCTAAGAAATACATGCATTAAACCTTAAAGGTGGCAAAACTAATTTTGTCATCTTTTGTTTTTCATATTCATCTTGTTTCTGAATGACAACATGGTTTGTTTGGCAGCATATGAAATTCAAATGGAGACAATGATTCGCATGTGATGTAAAACATTGTTTTGTTGAGAACAATAAAATGGAAAATAAAAAAAAATACAGCAGAGAGCAAACTTTAATTCACCAGTGTAGTGTTAGTGATTGGTAAGGACTTACTTAACCCTTAAAAGGCGGGAACTGAAAATGTTGTCTGCTGTTGTTTCATATTTTGCATTATTTCTCAGTAAAAACATGATTTGACAGCACTTTAGAATCATTTCCATTGGAAATGATTCTAAAGTACCTACTGTCAAACCATGTATTGGAAATGATTCTAAAGTACTGTCAAACCATGTTTTTCATAAGTATAATGGCAAATAAAACATATACAGCAGACGACAAAAATTAATTCAGCTGAGATGATTCTCACACACTGTAATATTGACTTACATATGTGATCTGTACGAGCAGTGCCCACCTGTATCTATTACAGTTTATATTACAATCGCCTTCACAATATTTCATATTTAGCTTGATGACATCATATTTGCCCATCCCTGATGAAATAAAAATCGAGCAATCAAGCGACTCCTTACTTGCGGTAATTGTTTCTTGAATGATTCCATAGTAGTGGTGCTGAATAAAGATATAGCCGTTACAGCGCTGCATATATTTCTTTTCTGATGATTTGCTTTTATTTTTAATATTTCTTACAAATGCATGCTTTGACAGTGTATGAGAATCATCTCCCTCATGCGCTGTCAAATCATGTTTTTGTTAAGAAATAAAATAAGGAGAAAAAACAGCAGACGACAATTTTTGGTTCCCGTCTTGTTAACCCTTACACCGCTGTCTTAATTTTTTGTTGTCCGCTGTTTATTTTCTATTTTCCATTTTTGTCATCAAAAACATGCTTTGGCAGCACTTTAGAATAATTTACAACATGATTTGACAGCACTTCAGAATTGTTTAAATTGGAAATGATTCTGAAGTGCTGTCAAACCATGTTTTTATTGAGAAATAAGGCAAGATATAAAAGCAACAGCAGACGACAATTGTTGTGTGTCGCGGTCTAAGGGTTAAGGTGACATTACCTTGCATAGAAGCGGTCGGATGGACACAAGTGGGTTCCACAAACATAATTGGTTCTACTAAATAATGTGGTGGTCATTAAAAGTGATTAAAATTTACTACTGGTATTTAAATTTCACATTTGTGGTCACTTCATTACGATCATATTTTACTTAATGATGAAAAATGGTATATAGATCAGACAGTAAAGGTAATAAGGCATGGTTTGACATTTGCCAAGGGATTTAATTGAATACCAAACCCCAGAAAGCTAGTGTAAAAGGCAAGGCGATACAAACAGTTTTGCTTCTTTGTTTGTTGGGGTTTAACGGCCTATCAACACCTACGGTCATTTAAGGCCGGGTCAATGTGTTTAGTACTAAATCCCATATATTACCTGTACACGTACATTTAGTAAGTACATGCACAAATGGGGGGAAAATCCCAAAATCAGAACTGAATATTTACAACAAGAAATGCGTCTGTCGAACGCGGATGCCACCTGCAGCATATTTGAGAAACTGTGACAAAGTGGTTAATCGAAAAGTGTGACGGACGGACGGACGGACGTTCTTACAGTACTATACTTATGTGGCTTATCACATGTTAAATATTAGCCACATAAAACGATTTTTAGCCACATAAAAGGATTTGTTAGGTGGCTAATTGTAACCAACCCTATCCTTTACCAAGTCCATAACCCTGTGGGGCTAGCCACATAAGTACCCTAATGTGTGCCCGGACGGACGGACGGACACGGACGGACGTTCTTACGGTACTATACTTATGTGGCTTATCACATGTTAAATATTAGCCACATAAAAGGATTTTTAGCCACATAAAAGGATTTTTAGGTGGCTAATTGTAACCAACCCTATCCTTTACTAAGTCCATAACCCTGTGGGGCTAGCCACATAAGTATAGTACCGTTAGGGCGGACGGACGGACATACGGACGTTCTTACAATACTATACTTATGTGGCTTATCACATGTTAAATATTAGCCACATAAAACGATTTTTAGCCACATAAAAGGATTTTTTAGGTGGCTAATTGTAACCAACCCTATCCTTTACCAAGTCCATAACCCTGTGGGGCTAGCCACATAAGTACCCTAATGTGTGCCCGGACAGACGGACGGATGGACAGACGGATGGACAGACGGACAGACGGACGGTCCAAACACTATATGCCACCCATTTCTTCGAAACCCGGTGGCATAATAAAACAAGAAATGCGTCTGTCGAACGCGGATGCCACCTGCAGCATATTTGAGAAACTGTGACAAAGTGGTTAGCCGAAATTCGAGAAACTGTGACAAAGTGGTTAACCGAAAAGTGTGACGGACGGACGGACGGACGGACGGACGGACGGACGGACGGTCCAAACACTATATGCCACCCGTTTCTTCGAAACCCGGTGGCATAAAAACTATATATTCAGCCCTGAAATCAGAATAATCCTGATCTGATGCCAGGTCCTCGCCACACTAGAATCACTTGGCCCTCTCCCAAAAGTAACAATCTTACTACTTTTTCATGGGCAGCATAACCCAATTCAACTCCCAGGTAACAAAATAGCCAAAGATAAAAACGTACATGAGGGCCAAACCAGGTAAATCGTGATTTCTATAAGGAGGTAGGAGGTAGTCGAAAAGATTAACGCAAATCTTGGACGAACAATTACTCCACTACCATGTCCATCTGTTTGTCTGTCTTCTGTATGGTCATGGTAGTGAAGTATGTAGCCCGTAATTTCTTCTTCCGGGAACATAACAAAATAAATTACAAGGATAAATAGGCGGCATATGGTTCAAAATACATTTTAATTTCATAAAAATTATAACAATCAAATTGTGACAGATAGCATCAGTGGCAAGTATTTTTATTGCATAAAATGGGCTTCCACAGTTTATGTTGCTGTGCTTCTGCAAAAATAGAATCTAACATTTGTGTTGATTTAATGATATTTATTAAACTAGTTGACTGCTTTCATAAGAAACAAGGCTTAACCTACAGTAAACTTGTGTAATAAATATATTAAATCTTTATTCATGTAAGATCCTCCAATTTATAATATTTACAGATATTTATAAAAATGTAGGTAGCATGCAGTGGATCAAAATACCAGGTCATGTAACAAACTTTACACACAGTGTTTAAGTGACATCCGTGAACATTTCCTTTTATTGGAAACTTTGAAGAAAAAAACACAAGAAAATGTGGCCTGTTGTGTCACACAAATGCCTCCTGCTGCAGATTGAAGGAACCGTATGGCAAACGTCTTAACCCTTACCCTGATAGAGACGACTTTTCACGCCTCTGCAGAAGATGTCTTTTGAAAACATTGTGGTAAAAAGGAGAAATTGCTTGTAACAAGCAATTTCTCCTTTTCACACAATGTTTTCTACTCTATCAGATAATTTAACCATCATTTGACCCAGTATTTGATTATTTTATTCAGATGTTTTGGATTTTGATGAGTCGAAATATCGCAAAACAGGGAAAGGGTTAACGGGACACATACAAGGACGGACACATGGATGGACACACAGTCCATACGCTATATGCCTTCCGACTCTACAGGAGGGGGGGTATAGGTCAAGACTTTCGAATGCCATTTTTGTGGTGATATAAATGTAATAATAATATGTAGAACAAAAGATATTAGCAAAAATAAGGACATAAAAACAAAAAGGAAATTCATGATTTACACGTAGTCGTCATGGTGATTAAACTGTAAGAAACTATTTAGGCTACACAAACAATTCCATCTCCCAGCTATCTATAAAATATGCTACAAAATAACAAATGTTTGCGTGATTTTTATGTCAGTTACTTCAAGAAGGTGAAGAATACACAGGTCAGTCACTAAATGTACCTGCAAGTTGAGCCCACTGAGGTGTTGTCAGTAAAAACACAACTTTAAACCCTTCACCCCTAAGTAAACTGGAATGGATTTTGATATGTTAATTTTGCAACCAATCCAACCGTCACAAAATGACTAGTCCATTTATGAAAAGGGGGTGTTTTTGTTCTCATCTGGATCTACACTTTTTGCCAATACCACTATATAGGCCTGTGGGGTTGAAAGGTTGAAAGTATATGACATGACCACCACACGCGACGACGGTTCAAAATGAGTGGCGACAACAACATACATTTTCATTGAGCAATAAAGGAGCCTGTAGCCTCATAATGATCTACATTGCTTGTTAGAAGCATGACGGGTGTTTCATTGATGGAATGGCGAACAGTGCAGATCCAGATCAGACTGCGCGGATGCACAGGCTGATTTGGGGGCTACAGTGGTCACAAAACCCATAAGCCCCATTTCTCCCGTCACAGCCACATACTTGTATATACACTAGAACCGCAGTGTTAAACGCACATCCAAAAACACGAATGTGTTTAACTGTAATTTATTTCTATTTGTAACGCTTGTTCATGATTGCAAAACACGGTGTATAGAGGTTCCGTTCAGTTGCGGAAATATAACACTGGTAATATTCTGCTATATATCAGAGTATTGGAAGTGTTACGTGTCTGTACTAGGTTTCATTGTATCCAAATTCTCCACTATCTCAAACTAATTCAAGCTATCAGTGACAAAATGCTGCATTTTTTAATTTCCCTATTAAAAGCATGTTTTTTCAGCACATGAGAATCATATCCATTGGAAATTATTCTCATGTGCTGCAAAATTAAATATTATCAACAAATCAGCAGACGAGATTTGATTTTATTTATTGTACAAATAAAAGTGTAATTCCTACATGCCTATATTCGCAGTTGAATGAAACATTTACAACGGTTGTTATGTTTGTCACTGAATGGCGGCACACAGTGTAGACCAGGTTCAGATCATGGCACAAATGCACAGTCTGATCTGGAACTATGTTCGTCACAACTGTTGTAAGGTGACTTTTATCAAATACCAATCCAAATAGGCTATTGTTTCGCTCATTAGAAATACAGCAAGAATGCTTAATTAATTAAAAGTAACAATGAATGTGCCAGAATTACACACTATTAAAACATGTTTATGATGTTTATGGCCAGTGTAGATCCCGAGCACATCCACACTGGTGCACTTAATTCCATTCATACACTGTTATGTTATGCAATGCAAATGAACATACCCAAAACTGTATCGAGAAAACAGGTTTAAATTATATCATAAACAGTGTAGATTATGATTTACAAGTTTGATCAGTGTTGACAACAATAAACTGGTGTACGCTTTCCTACGCGATGTTTTAAATTTGCATACACCCTCTTGTCAAACATACTCGTAAAACTTAAAAATAAAACTGTTTAGTGTGAACACATTTGGGCATAGAACACAACTATGTTTGTCTTGTATAGGGGAGAATGTTTTACAATGATCATATTTCATTGCAACTCCCAGGTTAAACTTGAGTAACCCAAGTAGCACAGGAACAAGCAGAGTCGCTGTTTGAGTCCAACTCGAGTTGGAACTCAAGTAACGCACCACATGGCAGGGTTTGAATCGAGTTACTCGAGTAATCAAAGGTAAATTATTTTTTAGCTCTAGTTGGAACTCCGCTTGTTCCATTGGTACTTGTAACTTGAGTTGCTACCTGCAAGTTACAATGAAAAACACCCATTGGGACTCACCTCAACCTTGAAATTTGTCAAATGGGACAGAGATGCTTAACGACTGAAATATTTTGAAAAACACAGTCCCGGGACCCTAGCAGGAATGGTCATTCAGTCATTACCGAGTCATCTAAATGTAAATCTAAATGCTTGGATTTAACGACGGCACTGGCTCGATGACCTTGCATGTCTTCACACAAGAAAGTGAGAAAATAAGGAGGTGGATACAGAGGAAACCGGTCCCAGGGGGCCTAGCTCTTATTAGAATAGTCACCTATAACGGCGCCCTGGAACTGAACCCTGAATCGAACCCAGGTTGCCAGCGTGGCAGTCCGACGGTGTTACCCCTCGGCCACAGTCTGCTATGAATATGGATCGAGTCATGGCAGACGTCAGCCATTTGTAGCCTTGTACAGTCGCAGCATATAATTATTTTCATTGGTCAAGTTGAATGTCATTCACATTTTGATTGGTTGTTTCAGACGTGTAAGCCAGGCAGCAAAAACAAATTGTCAAAGTGTTATCTGCTGTTTTTATTCTTCAGATTTCTTCTTCATTCTGAAGAAAAACATATTTTGGCAACACAATAGAATTGTTTCATTTATCTAGTGAATTGCTAAATTATGTTTTTGTTTAGAGGATAGCAAATGTAAGGTGATCGCTGGTGAGTGTCTCACCCACGAAGGTCAAGGTCACCAAGGTCACCAAGGTCAAGATCACCCAAATGACAGTAGGTGGAGAGCCATCAATGTGAGGAAACTATTGATGAAAACTTGGATGTAATTGCTGAAGGCTACGATGCCGGAATTGTGACCGCTACATCTTGTAACTTTCCACTAACGTGGTTGAGACAAAATAAATCAGATAAAATTTAATTTCAGTGTTTTAATAAGCTGGATCATATAAACCTATGGACCCGGAATAAGCATACAAATAGTATAAAAAGTTCAATACAGTGGAACCTCTCTAAACCGACCGGACACCCTGGGAGGTCCCCAGGGTGTCCGGTTTAGAGAGAATCCACTGTAATTCAGGCACGCCAAGACATAAATGTGTGTTTAGCAATAAGAAACAGGCATGATCATTATAGAAATACGGTAAGGAAACCCATCAATGTAAGCATACACATATGTTCTGGGTGTTTGGTTTAGAGAGGTTCCACTGTCACATTTCTTCTCTTTATTTTGTTTGTCCTTGAATTTATTTCTTGAATCCAGGCTTTGGACGTTTACACGGAGAATTGTCTCTGTATGATTACAACATGCTGCCAAACATGTGTAAGAATAAAAGTAACACAAATTTAAAATGTGTTTGTTCTTACAGAGCTCCAGATCAGTTTTGTATCTAAAGAGTATTATACCCCCAGATTTCAAATTCAAAGCCTAATTTACTTTTACAACTGTATTATTGAGTTTCTTCTTTATTAAATAGGAACAAATAATAAACAAATAAAACAAATTTAAACACTATTTGCTTTTTGTAGTTCAACTAAGTAAATGTTCAACTTTATATTGCTGTGAGTATTTTGTACTCCAAATTTTGATAATCAATGTGTATTCTGCTAAAATAAGTGCGTAAAATATGCCAATATGCACCTAATCTGGAGCTCTGAACTAGTTACAAACCATCATAAAGCAGGATGTCACATAATTTACTTTCCTTCTCCACTAATGTTAATATTTGGGGTGTAATCCGATTATTACTCCCATACAGTATGTTTCACTGTACATTAACAAGCATATGTGGCTGTGACTGGAGAAATTGGGCTTATGGGATTCGTGACCAGCATAACTCCTGATCAACTACACCTGATAGTGCTATACATTGCTTGTTAAAAGCATGACAGATGCTTCATCGATGGAATGGTGAACAGTGCAGTTCCTAATCAGACTGTGCAGTTGCACAGGCTGATCTGGATCTACACTGGTCACAAAACCAATAAGCCCCATTTCTCCAGTTACAGTCACATATATGGCTTTTGTTGACATTGACAAGCCAGCCTGCATTAGTCTGATCCCTCATTCATGGATAATACAAGACAAAAATATCAACTATGTCAGGTAATGAAATATGTGGGACTTCCAAGGCTGACCATTTAAGGCCGGGTCAATGGGTTTAGTACTAAATCCCATATATTACCTGTACAAGTAGTACATGTTCATGTTCATGTACATGTTCAAGTACATGTATAAATGGGGGGAAATTCCCAAAATCAGAACTGAATATTTACAATAAAAAAACTATATATTCAGCCCTGAATTCAGAAGAATCCTGATCTGATTGCCAGGTCCTCGCCACACCAGAATCACTTTTCAGTAATAATCTTACTACTTTTATAATGGGCAATAACCCAATTCAACTCCCAGTTAACAAAAGAGCCAAAGATAAAAACGTACCTGAGGGCCAAACCAGGAAAATCATGATTCCTATAAGGAGGAACCCCACCGTTAATTTAACCACCACCCACAACTAGACAAAGTGATGTGATCCTTGAACCTTGCTAAACACAACTACCAGACAAATGTCGCGAATATGATTTTATTCCGTACGTCCAAGCAAATCCTGATAAACTTGATATCGGAAGACACTAGTTTGGTATTCTAATTATCAGGTAAATAACTTATGTGATGGAATAATTCCAGCACAAAAATATTTACACAATTCCCTAACATTTGATTGGCTCGTAGCAAGTCTCTGTCCAAAATTTACATCCCAGTAAACTCCCACGCCGAACTACTTTCCGTAACCGTGAGGCGCAGTTAAAATAATTCTAAAGAAAATGGAAAATAAACACATTTTCTTGATGAATTTATTTCAAATGATGGAATTATAAGGAATGAATGGTCTTTTTGTGGAATTTATCGGGGATATAAACTTGGAAAAGTCGCGGGAATACTGGACTAGGCCATAAAAAATTACAATTTTCGCCCAACCAAATAAATTATAATTAACCCTTTCAATGCTACAGGTCTGTATAGTGGTATATATATTGGTAAAAAGTGCAGATACAAAGCTCGTCACAAGGCGGCTCATCAGGATTTGCACTTTTTGCACATAAATTTCTTATTTTATGGAACAAAAACACCCCCTTTTCATGAATGGACTAGTCTGAAAATCATTTTGTGACGATTGTATTGGTTGCAAAATTTACATATCAAAATCCATTCAAGTTACTTAGGGGTGAAAGGGTTAAAGGTCGTTTTTGGATCTAGACTGACTGCATTACATTGTATTTTTGTCAATGCTTGATACAGAAATTTATTATTGCTCAGCTAGTATTCAGTGAATGCACAGCTGGTTACAGTGGGTAATGGACATTATGATCATATTGGAGAATGAGATTTAATGGCACAAAAATGGTCTGATACATGCGTGGACTCAGTAGAACCAGTGCGTGTAATGAACAGGGGAACATAATGTACATTCAGCTGCAGAAGGCTGGGGGCTGTTTCACTAAACGTTGTACAACTAAAATGTTTGTAAGTGCAAATTTATGATTGTCTTGAAAATTTCAATTGATAAATTTACATTTATTGAACAGAGGCTGCATATGCAGCCTATGCTCAATAAATGTAAATCCAATAATTGTTTACAAGAAAACATTGTTAACCCTTAGCCTGCTGATCACGAAAACTGTCGTCTGTTGTTGCTTTATTTTTTGCCCTGTTTCTCAATAAAAATATGGTTTGACAGCACTTTAGAAAATAAAACATAAACAGCAGACGACAACATTTCATTCAGCAGGCTAAGGGTTAATGTGAAATTTACAGATTTTGCACTTTTGTGCCATGGATATGAAGTTTAGTGAAATTCCCCCCCCCTGATGTATACTGATTGTTTCATTAACTCTTCACCCCTATGTAACTGCAATCGATTTTGATATGTTAATTTGCAACCAATCCAATCGTCACAAAATGATTTTGAGACGATATGAACACGGGGTGCTTTTGTTGTCAAAAATATGAAAATTACTTGAAAAAAGTGCAGATCCTGACGAGACGGCTCGTCACGAGCCAGCTCGTCACGAGCCGGCTCATCCGGTTCTACACTGTTTGCCAATACCACTATACAGGTATGTAGTGTTGAAAGGGTTAAGGACTGACTTTATAGAACATCATCATTTGCTTCAAATATAATATCTCCATGTATACTATACAGTGCATTGAGTTGCCACCTTAGCATGGACAAGCCATCGGCCAGTTTCGCCTCTTGTAGCATGTGCCACAGACAGCCCAGAATTTGATAGATAACTAATAAAATTTAGTGCAATAAGTTCTAAAAATAATTCTTTTAATACAATGTGCTATCTATTATATGTAACCCAAGTCAATACCAAGTCTGACTTCTGAAGATAAATGTGCACATTTTTTAAAACACAAAAATATGTGTCTTCGGCTATCCTGAATGCACAGTCATATCTTACCTGTAAACAGAGGATATTTAATGCATTAGGGAATATTGATTTTGTATGGATTTATGCTACTACCATAAAGGTGTTGCTAGCAGACTATATGTGGTAATGTTGTCATACCTGTAGTTCTAAAATGTGTTGAGTAGAGTGACCTGATGATTTACTCAGTGTAAATTTATAACCAATGTATCAAACTTGGTGTATACTTTGGCATGATAGCAGGTTGAATATATTAATCTTTGGAACATGTTGTACCAAATTGTATTAGCTTATGTGTCATATTGTTTGTGTCAAATGCTACAAGAGGTGAAACTGACCAATGACATGTAAATACTAAGATGGCCGAAATGGCATCCCCATGCGCCATATAGGATACAGTAACCGATAGGATGTTGTAAAGAATTTAATTTTAAGACTTATTGCACTAAATTGTATTACTTTATCTGTAAAATTCTGAGCTGTATGTGTCAAACGTTACAAGAGGTCAAACTGGCCGATAGCTTGTCCATGCTACAATGGCAACTTGATGCATATTATAGTATACAGTAACACTAAGAAGAACAGGGCCAGATACAATTATACAGTAACACTAGGAAGAACAGGGCCAGATACAATTATACAGTAACACTAAGAAGAACAGGGCCAGATACAATTATACAGTAACATAAGAAGACAGGGTCAAGATACAATTATACAGTAACACTAAGAAGAACAGGGCCAGATACAATTATACAGTAACACTAGGAAGAACAGGGCCAGATACAATTATACAGTAACGCTAGGAAGAACAGGGCCAGATACAATTATACAGGGTAACGCTAGGAAGAACAGGGTGGGCAGATACATATTATACAGTAACACTAGGAAGAACAGGGCCAGATACAATTATACAGTAAACACTAAGAAGGGAACAAGGAAGCAGGCCATACAATTATACAGTAACACTAAGAAGAACAGGGCCAGAATAACCAATTATTACAGTAACGCTAGGAAGAACAGGGCCAGATACAATTATACAGTAACGCTAAGGAAGAACAGGGCAGATACAATTATACAGTAACACTAGAAGAACCAGGGCCAAGAATACAATTACAATTACAGTAAACACTAAGGAAGAACAGGGCCAGATACAATTATACAGTAACGCTAGGAAGAACAGGGCCAGATACAATTATACAGTAACGCTAAGAAGCACGAGCCAGAATACAATTATACAGTAACCTAGGAAGAAAACAGGGCCAGATACAATATAACAGTACAACTAAGGAAGAACAGGGCCAGATACAATTATACAGTAACACTAGGAAGAACAGGGCCAGATACAATTATACAGTAACACTAGGAAGAACAGGGCCAGATACAATTATACAGTAACACTAGGAAGAACAGGGCCAGATACAATTATACAGTAACACTAAGAAGAACAGGGCCAGATACAATTATACAGTAACACTAAGAAGAACAGGGCCAGATACAATTATACAGTAACGCTAGGAAGAACAGGGCCAGATACAATTATACAGTAACACTAAGAAGAACAGGGCCAGATACAATTATACAGTAACACTAAGAAGAACAGGGCCACTTGAATACAATTATTACAGTAACACTAAGGAAGAACAGGGCCAGATACAATTATACAGTAACACTAGGAAGAACAGGGCCAGATACAATTATACAGTCACTAAGAAGAACAGGGCAGATACAATTATACAGTAACAACTAAGAAGAATACAGGGCCAGAATACAATTATACAGTAACACTAAGAAGAACAGGGCCAGATACAATTATACAGTAACACTAGGAAGAACAGGGCCAGATACAATTATACAGTAACACTAAGAAGAACAGGGCCATACAATTATCAGTAACACTAGGAAGAACAGGGCCAGATACAATTATACAGTAACGCTAAGGAAGAACAGGGCAGTACAATTATACAGTAAACACTAGAACTAAGAAGGAACCAGGGATACAATTATACAGTAACACTAAGAAGAACAGGGCCAGATACAATTATACAGTAACACTAAGAAGAACAGGGCCAGATACAATTATACAGTAACACTAAGAAGAACAGGGCCAGATACAATTATACAGTAACGCTAGGAAGAACAGGGCCAGATACAATTATACAGTAACACTAGAAGAACAGGGCCAGATACAATTATACAGTAACATAAGAGAACAGGGCCAGTACAATTATAAGTAACCACTACAATTTATACAGTAACACTAGAAGAACAGGGCCAGATAGACAATTATACAGTAACACTAAGAAGAAAACAGGGCCAGATACAATTATACAGTAACACTAAGAAGAACAGGGCCAGATACAATTACAGTAACACTAGGAAGAACAGGGGCCAGTACAATTATACAGTAAATAGGAAGAACAGGGCCAGATACAATTATACAGTAAAATAGGAAGAACAGGGCCAGTACAATTAACAGTAACATAAGGAAGAACAGGGCCAGATACAATTATACAGTAACCACTAAGGAAGAACACCGGGCAGATACAATTATTACAGTAACACTAAGAAGAACAGGGCCAGATACAATTATACAGTAACACTAGAAGAACAGGGCCAGATATTATACAGTAACTAGGAAGAACAGGGCCAGATACAATTATACAGTAAGCTAAGGAAGAACAGGGCCAGATACAATTATACAGTAACCTAAGAAGAACGGGCCAGATAAAATTTATACAGTAACGTAGAAGAACGGGCAGATACAATTACAGTAACGGAAGAACAGGGCCCGATAACAATTTATACGTAACACTAGGAAGAACAGGGCCAGATACAATTATACAGTAACACTAGGAAGAACAGGGCAGATACAATAATACAGTAACGTAAGGACGAACAGGGCCAGATACAATTATACAGTAAACGCTAGGAAGAACAGGGCAAGATTACAATTATACCAGTAAACCTAGGAAGAAACAGGGCCAGATACCAATTATACAGTAACATAGGAAGACCCAGGGCCATCAATACAGAGACAATTTTAACAGTAACATAAGAAGAACAGGGCCAGATACCAATTTACAGTAACACTAAGAGATAACAGGGCTTGGGAAATAATAATTTCCAGGGTTAACTCTAAGAAGAAAAAGGCCAGTTCACAATTATTAACGTAACAATAGGTTGAACAGGGCCAGGATAACAATTATACAGTAACATAGGGGAAAGAAACAGGGCCAGATACAATTCAATTATACAGTAAACACTAAGGAAGAAAACAGGGCACAGATACAATATTATACAGGGTAACCCCATAGGAAGATTCAGGGCAAGATACAATTATTAACAGTAAAACCACTAGAAGCAATCAAGGGAGCCAAGATACAAATTATACAGTAACGCTAGGAAGAACAGGGCCAGATTACAATTATACAGTAACAACTAAGGAAGAACAGGGCCAGATTACAATTATACAGTAACAACTAGGAAGCAACAGGGCCAGATACAATTCTACAGTAAACATAAGAAGATACAAGGGCCAGATTTACAATTATACAGTAAACACTAAGGAAGAAACAGGGAGATTACCAATTATACAGTAACACTGGACGAAAGGGAAGATTACATCTTACTATGGTAACACTAAGGAAGAAAACAGGGCCAGATACAATTATTACCAGTAAGTCGGAAGAAAAGGGCAGTACAATTAATACAGTAACACATCGAAGAAACAGGGCCAGATACAATTATACAGTAACACTAGGAAGAAACAGGGCAGATACCAAATTATACAAGTTTTACCATAGCGAAGAATGGGCCAAGATACAATTTTTATACAGGTAACGCTAAAAGGGAGAACCTGGGCCAGATTAACAAATTATTACAGTAAGCTAGGAAGGAACTCCAAGGTTAACAATTATACTGTAAACACTATGGGAAGAACCAGGGCAGGATACAACATTATACAGTAAACATAGAAGAACAGGGCAGATAACAATTATTCAGTAACATAGGAAGAACAGTGGAGATACCAATTATACAGTAACATAGGAAAGAACAAGGGCCAGATTACAATTTTACAGTAACACTAGGAAGAAAGGGCAGATACAATTATCAGGTAACACTAGGAAGCACAGGGCCCAGATAACAATTATATCCAGTTAACACATAGGAAGAACAGGGCCAGATAACAATTATAAGTAAACGCCTAAGGAAGAACAAGGGCCAGTTACAATTATACAAGTTACCACTGGAAGAACAAGGCCGATAACTTTACAGTAACACTAGAAGGAAAAAGGCCGCTACAATTATACAGGGTAACCGCTAGGGATGAAAGGGCAAGATTAAATTATACAGTAACACTAAGAAGAACAAGGGCCAGGATTACCAATTTATACGTACACAGGAAGAACAAGCCAGATAACCAATTATACCGGAAACAAGGGTAAGAACAAGGGCCAAGATACAATTTATTTCAGTAAACACTAGGTAAGACAAGGCCTGATGCAATTTATACAGTAACACTTGGGAGACCAAGGGCCAGCATTACAATTATACACGTAACACTAAGAAGAACCAAGGGCCGAAAGAATTATAACCAAGTTACCGTAGGTACAGGAAGAAGAACAAGGCCATAATAACACTTATACAGTAAACTAGGAAGAACAAGGGCCAGATAAACAATTATCAGTAAACTAGGAAAGAAACAAGGCAGATAACCAAATTATACGTAACATAGGCAAGAAACAAGGGCCAGATGCAATTATACAGTAAACATAAATAAGAACAGGGCCAGATACAATTATACATACATGGGAGAACCAAGGCAGATTACAATTATACAGTAACAAATAGGAAGAAACAAGGGCCAGATTCAATGTATACAAGTAACATAGGAAGACAAGGCCAGATCCTAATTATACAGTAACCACTAGGAAGAACACGGGCCAGATTACAAGTTATACAGTAACGCTAGGAAGAACAAGGGCCAGATTACAAATTAATTTACAGTAACGTAAGGGAAGAACAAGGCCAGATACAATTAATTACTGTCAACACTAGGAAGAAAGGGACAGGGATACCAATTATACAGTAACAATTAGGGAAGAACCAAGGCAGATTACAATTATACAGTAACGCTGAAGGAAAGAACAAGGGCCAGATAACAAATTTAGTTACTAGTAACGCTAGGAAGCAACAGGGCCAGATACAATTATACAGTTAACACTAGGAAGAACAGGGCGAATACAATTATACAGTAACACTAGGAAGAACAAGGAGATACAATCTATACAGTCACACTAGGAAGAACAGGGCCAGATACAATTATACAGTAACACTAGAAGAACAGGGCCAGATACAATTATACAGTAACACTAAGAAGAACAGGGCAGATACAATTATACAGTAACGTAGAAGCAGGGAGCAATTACAGTAACTATATTACAGTAACGTAGAAGAACAGGGCCAGTACAATATACAGTAACACTAGAAGGAACAGCCAGATACATTATACAGAAAAATATTACAGTAACACTAAGAAGAACAAGGGACAGCATACAATTAGTACACTAATGAAGAACAGGGCCAGATAACAATTATCAGTAACCTAAAAGGAACAGGGCCAGATACAATTATACAGTAACACTAGAAGAACAGGGCCAGATACAATTATACAGTAACCTAGAAGAACAGGGCCAGATACAATTATACAGTAACGCTAGGAAGAACAGGGCCAGATATTATACGTAACACTAAGAAGAACAGGGCCAGATACAATTACAGTAACGTACTAGAAGAAGAACAGGGCCAGATACAATTATACAGTAACAACATAATAAGAAGAACAGGGCCAGATACAATTATACAGTAACAGCTAAGAAGAACAGGGCCAGATACAATTATACAGTAACACTAGAAGAACAGGGCCAGATACAATTATACAGTAACGCTAGGAAGAACAGGGCCAGATACAATTATACAGTAACACTAGAAGAACAGGGCCAGATACAAGTAACATAATATTACAGTAACACTAAGAAGAACAGGGCCAGATACAATTATACAGTAACACTAAGAAGAACAGGGCCAGATACAATTATACAGTAACTTAAGAACGAACAGGGCCAGATACAATTATACAGTAACACTAGAGAACAGGGCAGATACAATTATACAGTAACACTAGAAGAACAGGGCCAGATACAATTATACAGTAACACAGCTGAATGAAGAACAGGGCCAGATACAATTATACAGTAACACTAGAAGAATAGGGCCAGATACAATTATACAGTAACACTAGGAAGAACAGGGCCAGATACAATTATACTGTACAATTATCGTAACACTAGAAGAACAGGGCCAGATACAATTATACAGTAACACTAGGAAGAACAGGGCCAGATACAATTATGTAACAGTACACTAAGGAAGAACAGGCCAGATACAATTATACAGTAACACTAAGAATGAACAGGGCCAGATACAATTATACAGTAACACTAGGAAGAACAGGGCCAGACAATTAATCATACATAGTAACACTAGGAAGAACAGGGCCAGATACAATTATACAGTAACACTAAGAACAACAGCAGATACAATTATACAGTAACACTAGGAAGAACAGGGCCAGATACAATTATACAGTAACACTAGGAAGAACAGGGCCAGATACAATTATACAGTAACGCTAGGAAGAACAGGGCCAGATACAATTATACAGTAACGCTAGGAAGAACAGGGCCAGATACAATTATAACAGTAATACTAAGAAGAACAGGGCCAGTATACATATACAGTAACACTAGGAAGAACAGGGCCGATACAATTATACAGTAACACTAAGAAGAACAGGGCCAGATCATTAATACCAGTACACATAAGAAGAACAGGGCCAGAATACATATTATACAGTAACACTAGGAAGAACAGGGCCAGATACAATTACAGTAACACTAAGGAAGAACAGGGCCAGATACAATAATACAGTAACACTAAGAAGAACAGGGCCAGATACAATTATACAGAACACTAGGAAGAACAGCCAGATACAATTATACAGTAACGCTAGGAAGAACAGGCCAGATACAATTATACAGTAACACTAGGAAGAACATGCCATATACAATTATACAGTAACACTAAGGAAGAACAGGGCCAGATACAATTATACAGTAACACTAGGAAGAACAGGGCCAGATACAATTATACAGTGTAACAACTAGGAAGAACAGGGCCGCAGTAATACAATATACAGTAACACTAGGAAGAACATGCAGGAATACAGGGTTATACAGTAAGCACTAGTAAGAAGAACAGGGCCAGTACATTATACAGTAACACTAAGAAGAACAGGGCCAGATACAATTTATACAGTAACACTAGGAAGAACAGGGCCAGATACAATTATACAGTAACGCTAGGAAGAACAGGGCCAGATACAATTATACAGTAACACTAGGAAGAACAGGGCCAGATACAATTATACAGTAACACTAAGAAGAACAGGGCCAGATACAATTATACAGTAACACTAGGAAGAACAGGGCCAGATACAATTATACAGTAACACTAAGGAAGAACAGGGCCAGATACAATTATACAGTAACACTAGGAAGAACAGGGCCAGATACAATTATACAGTAACACTAAGAAGAACAGGGCCAGATACAATTATACAGTAACACTAAGAAGAACAGGGCCAGATACAATTTATACAAATATTAAATCATATTTACAAAGCTATTGTCTTCGAAACCAAGGATGGTGTTCTATGAAGTCAGTCCTTAACACTCCCATGCAGTGTAAACAAGGAGGCCGTTTCACTAAACTTTGTACGACTAAAATGTTCAAGTGCAAAATTATGATACATTTGTAGTCTGTAAATATCATATTAACAATGTTTTCTTGTAAACAACTATTGGATTTACATTTATTGAGCATATGCTGCATATGCAGCCTATGCTCAATAAATGTAAATCCACCAATTTAAATTTCCAGACGATTCTAAATTTGCGCTTACGTCCATTTTAGTCGTATGAAGTTTAGTGAAACGTGTGTCCCAGTTTTCTAACCATTGTACATATATTGAGCACAGCAGTGATGTTTTACATTGCGGTCTCTGCTCTTGCGTGATGATTTGCACGTCCAGATTAGATTGTATGTCACGACAGATGTACCTTTGCTACCAATACACGATACATCCATAAGATGAAATAGGATATATAGGGATGTTCTATATAATTTGAAAATTTAGCCACATTATGTCAGTAAATATAAAATGTTAGTCATCTGTTCTGACATTTTTTACAGCTTTCAATGTTACTTACACATTAAAAATCATCTGATTATTTTCTATATTTTTAAATAAATGTTACATTGTAACCACTCGTATAGCTACACACGCTGTGTATTTTGTCTTTATCCCGTCAACACAGTGCGTATGTGCCGTGAAACACAGTGCCGTGAAACATTTTTGATATCCTGTCAATACAACCTAATCACTGCGTATGAATATGTGCGGTGGTGGGGATATTTGTTTTGCATTTTAAAGCCATTTGTAGGTGTTGACGGGATAAATAGAATAGTAGGTTAGTGCCGTGAATGGGAAAAAATATCTGGCGCGGCACGGAAACGGGATGTGCTCGGCAGAGCCTCGCCCATCCCGTTTCATAAGCCTTGCCAGATATGTTTTCCCATTAACGGCACTAATCTACTATTCTCTATATAGTGCACAAAAGGACACACTCTCCTGAAGCTGGAACAGTAACACCATGTCCCAATGCTACGTTATAATATGTATACCATGTTTACTAAACATGTATTTATTTAGTAATATTATTGACACGTATTAATATCAATGCAGTTTGTATATCCTTGTACATCATCTTCAGGGGCGGATCCAGCATTTGGGGAATGTGGGGGGGGTTGTCTAGTTGCGAAGGTAACTCTTGCAATCTACTCCCGTACCGTTCGTAGCTAGCTACGGACGGTACGGGAGTAATTGCAAGTTACCGTTCGCAACTAGGGGGTTGTCCTATTTTCGAGCTCTTCGCAATGCACTTTCCTGTGTTTACGGCATTTAATTTCAGACTCCAACTGGTGGTAAACTGTGATCTATGTAAACTCTGTGGTTGAACGGAGGGGGGGGGGGGGTTGCAACCCCGGAACCCCCCTTCTAGATCCACCCCTAATCTTCTAATCTTGCATTGTATGTATATGCACAAGATGGTTCATATGAGTGTTCACAACATATACCTTCATGTAGAAAAACAAAAATCGAAAACAACAATATCTCAAAATTTCCAAATCATTTTTCATAAAATGTTATGAATCTGACTGTGTAAAGTGACAGAGTCTCATGATATACAGCATGTCCATCTATGATTCACACCGAGTCTTGATTTAGTTGCCAGAGATGGCCTTTCATCCCGCGTCTGTGATTCGCACACAACAACTCGTGTTGGACACATGTTAACCACGATGTTTCGTGTGATGTTTCACTTGCCGGTCTCCCGTGTCATCTTGTAACCTGCAATTATATTTATAGCACACATAAAACATTTTGGTATACAAACAATGTACGTTTATAAATGTTCGTTGTTGGAGCATGTGGACAATGAAACTATACTGAGCAAAACTAGAAACGTCCCTCCATGTTTAAGGAAAGATTCATCAAAAACCAAAAGGGTTACTTTTAAAAATCAAAATGGAAAAACAAGTTCATTCATTTCTGTATCAAAGCCAATAAATTGCATTTGGATATCTTGTTAAATATTCGAGAGATAACCGGCCAAGGGCGGTAGGGGTCAAAATCAAAAATCACAAAAACTCAGAAATGTGTTACTTAATGTTTAGAGATGGAATTTCAAAATTTAAGTAATGGTTAGACAATAGTAGCCTCCAATTACGGTATATTTATAGCATGCACAAAACATTTTGGTACACCATGTACAAAACATTGTAGTACAATGTTTTGTACATTGTATACCAAAATGTTTTGTGCATGCTATAAATGAAGGTCCTTTATAAATGTTCATTGCTGAAGCATGTGCATGATGAAACATTATGTTCACAGTCGTAGCTTAGACATTATAGCACACTCAACATTTTGGTAGAAAAGTTTTGTATCTAAAGAGAATTATACCCTCAAATTTCAAATTCAATGCGTATTTTACTTTTACAAATTGATTTACTTCTTACATATACACATAAAGGGCACAAATGATAAAAAATAAAACAAAGTTAAAAATTCACTTATTTGAGCTGCAAAACTGTTTGTTTTTTGAGGCTCAACTACCGTAAGTAAATTTTCAACTTTATTACAGTATTTTCACTACTGAGTTAACTAACGACTGCATATATATTTGATGATAAAAGTATGCAGAATTATTATACTGAATTTATTACATTATCACAGCCATTTTAATAAATTCAGTATAATAAAAAATAATAAATGTATCCTTAAATTGAAAATAAGGTAAGTATACTTTGCAATTTTGGTGAAATTGGCTACTGAGACCTATGACCTTTAAAGTTGACATTTCCACCTGCTCCTGTATCACCATATGACCTCATTAACCTTTTCGGGTGGGGGGGGTGAAAACAAGTAAAACATGGTTTGTCAGCACTTTAGAATCATTTCCAATGGAAATGATTCTAAAGTGCTGGCAAACCATGTTTTTAATGAGAAGAATGATAAATAGAAAATAAACAGCAGACGACAAAAATTAATTCAGCATTGTATAGTTTGTCTGGTCAGAATAACAATACCAACATGACCAAGTAATTAGGCAAAGATGTGACCCAGTAATTTAGGCAAAGATGTGACCCAGTAATTTAGGCAAAGATGTGACCCAGTAATTTAGGCAAAGATGTGACCCAGTAATTTAGGCAAAGATGTGACCCAGTAATTTAGGCAAAGATGTGTACTGGCCATGGTGTATGAAAAACAACAGTTTCGGCTTGTTCTGCGTCTGTTTACATGGCCATGCTTTATGTTTTACAAGTGTTGTTGGTCACAGAAAACTGTATGAAAGACGTACACTCCTTCTCTTCAGCCCGAGATTCATGGGGAGTGGATGTAATAAAAACATTCATTATTTGACAAAATTTCTTGAAATAAAATAACATTCATTCTAAAATTTTGCTTAAAAAATGTTATTTTTTGCAATGTCTAGATATGTGTAAAATAAATGGGCAGACAGTTGTACAGTGGAACCTCTCTAAGCCGGAGGTTCCCAGGGTGTCTGGTTTAGGGAGGTTGCACTGTAGTTCAAGTATGTGGGTTCTTGTATTTGTAATCATGAACAGACAGTATTAGTGGAGATCAATTACAGTAAAACTGAACACTCAGGTATCCGATTTAGTGAGGATACGATACAAGTATACAGTTTCCCCACCATTGGCCATGGTTAATCAAGACCATGCTCAACCATGGCAGAAAGGTATGACTAACCAACCATGGCAATGGCTGACCATGGTTGTGTTTCACATTGGTAGTTCAAGCATCTGTAAAGGCAAGCTTGACCATGGTTAGTGACCATGGCGAGTTAGTGACCATGGCGAGTTAGTGACCATGGTGAACTACAATTTGAACTACGTAAGTCGCCCTGCGTTACAGACAGAGAATTTTGGTTTAGACCATGACGATTCACAATGTAACCATGATTCACCATAGTTAATAACAGTTGACCATATGATGAAAAATATGGTTGAATATGATGAAAAACATTGTTGACCATGGTTTAGCATAGTTAGCAATATTATAGGAATGAATGGCCTTTTTGTGGAATTTATCGGGCTATAAACTTGGAAAAGTCGCGGGAATACTGGACGAAGCGATAAAAAATTACAATTTTCAAAAAAAAAAAAAATTTTTTTTTTTTTGTTTTTTGTTTTTTGATTTTTTTTTGAAAATTGTAATTTTTTTTAGGCCTCGTCCAGTATTCCCGCGACTTTTCCAAGTTTATATCCCCGATAAATTCCACAAAAAGGCCATTCATTCCTTATAATTCCAGCATTTGAAATAAATTCATTAAGAAAATGGGTTTATTTTCCGTTTTCTTAAGAATTATTTTAACTGCGCCTGACGGTTATGGAAAGTAGTTCGGCATGGAGTTTACTGGGATATAAATTTTGGACGGAGACTTGCAATGGACCAATCAAATGTTAGGGAATTGTGTAAATATTTTTGTGCTGGAATTATTTCACAATGGTTGTGTTACTATATTCTTATTTACGACCATGGTTGAACTAGATAAATAGCATTGTGATCATGGTTCACCATAGATGATGAAAAACAATGTGACCATGGTTAGCC
Source organism: Conchocele bisecta (assembly GCA_029237695.1). NCBI lineage: Eukaryota > Metazoa > Mollusca > Bivalvia > Lucinida > Thyasiridae > Conchocele > Conchocele bisecta. Next base: position 4,391,571 of record CM055272.1, read on the forward strand.
ATAGTTATGTTTCTCCATTCTTATTCAAGACCATGGCTGATTGTGATGAACATGCACAGCTGACCATGCAAGGTTCACCCATGGTGGACCAGACTTTGCAATGGTTGAGAATGGTTGATGTTTTGCCTGGGCGACTAGACTTTTGTTCATGAGAATAGGACAGCAAAGACAGCATATGATTTCGGACCAGATGGCCGCGGCCAGCATATCACGCCCACCGAGGTATCTGATGGTCCCAGTATAATAACGGTATGTATCTGGTTAGAGCAATCGGATTGGGGAGATATTGGGTACTTACGCCAATTTTGCAAAAACTTTAATGCAAATTTCAGAGTAATTTGACCTTGACCTGGGGCCACATGACCTTGACCACATGGCTGGGCTATAGGATGAAAATATGGATGATGATACTGAGGTGTACGAAGTTTCAAGTCAATTAGACTTAGGGTCGTGGAGATATTGGCATTTGACAAGATACATGACAGCAGGCTACTTCAGTAAACAAAACTTGTCGTCTGCTGTTGTTTTATATTTTGTCTTCTTTCTCTATGAAAACATCGTTTGACAGCACTTTAGAATCATTTCCATTGGAAAGTGCTGTTAAACCATGTATTTGATGAGAAAAAAAGGAAAATAAAAAATAAACGTCAGATGACAAAATAATTTAATTCAGCATTGTAAGGGTTTATTGTGACAACATAAGTGAAAATAGGGTTTTGTCTTTGCAAGCACATTTGAATGAAGTATTGATGAAGAAGTTGCAAATAAACCACACATTTTCAAATTACGAAAATGATTTAAATTTATTGAGGAAATCCCTGCATACTCAGGAAATCTTGAAAAGTGTGAAAAGCTTCATGATGACATTGTACTCTCGACGTTGATAAAACTGTTTACACTGTCCAAACGACGGGTCAAGTTTGTCCACTAGTCACTGTCCAGTAGATGTGTGCCGATCTGCTCGCGAGTGTCCACTATGTCTATATTATATTTGGATGTCCATCAATGTCCACCCGGCTATATCTCAGGATGTCAACGTCAATTGTCAGGTCAGATGAAAACAAATTAGGGATCATTCGGTTTCCTGGTGAGCGTGCCCCTAATTAATCAAAGACAAAAGTTGTGGTCAGTGGCCGAATCTCGTGCCTGAAGCCTTCACCTTCACCGGATGTCCATATTATCATACCGAACATCGACATCATGTTGAATCAAATTGAAATTTATTCTGTTACTTCCGCAGTTGTTAGTTTGCCATCTAGGGACAGGGTGGTGGGAGGGAAGGGGGTAATTCTCGGGTAATTTGACACATTCGAAAAATCTAAATTCCATATTCTAATTTGCACCACCCCTCGAGTAGGGAAGACTGATAAGTGCATCATTCTTACATACATGTATTCATAAAGAAATGTGCCAAACAGGTACAGTATAATCCTTCTAAACAGGACACCCTGGGTTCACAGCTAGGTGTCCTGTTTAGAGATATTCCACTGTATTTCAGGCACACCAAGCAATGTATACTGGTCTACCCGGTTTTCATGCATTTAAGCAGGACATTGTATTCCTTCTATAATGTAAATAATAGACTTTATAAATATTAAAGGTAATAACGGCCACCTGTGAACAAAGGCCACATTTTTCACTTCCCATAGCTGGCCTTTATTCACAGGTTTTACTGTTTTGTGTGAATTTCAGTCTTTCAAAATACTTAAAACTGTTCATGAAACGAAAAGTGCCGACTATGATTACCGGTTGGCTGACTATATGTGTACATTGGAGTCATGAAGACACCTTCATCAGAGACAAATACTGTAACTGAAACCCATCAAAGTGAATCTAGCTAACTGGGTGATTGCATTGCTGGGTGATTGCATTGCTGGGTGATTGTTTTGGTTTAGGAAAGTCCCACTGTATCTTGTGATTATGCCTAAAGGGGAATTACAAAAGTAATTGAAAAACATCCCCACCCACCACAAGATTTATGATTCACATACAAACGTACCATGGACGATGGGGTTATAAAACATACATGTACTTCATCATTTTGCCCAATAATCGCCAGGGGAGATGTGTGGACATATATACAAAGTAGCGGTAACATGCATGAATGTACAATTACAAAACTGTGGAGAAATGGGGCTTATGGGTTTTGCGACCAGCGTAGATCCAGATCAGCCTGTGCCATAATCCATAAGCCTCATTTCTCCAGTCACAACCACAAGTAAGTATGACAAATGTGGATTAAGGTGTTGTTATTTCATCCCCTCCATGCAATAATGGACCTACTGTCTGTTCCACGTTTTTCTGCCGACAAACTGTTGACTATTAAACACATTAAATCTAAAAGATATTTAAATGTAAGTACTTTTTCACCAATAACAAAAAAGTCACCCTCCCCAAATTCTTTTGTTTGATGAAATTCCATCAAATATTGAAAAAACGATTTTCCTATGGGAATTTAACATGGGGGGAAAAGAGGAGGAAGCAGTGGGGGAGGAGTCAAAAAAACAAAACATTTTGGAAATTGACTCCGAAACCTGTCTAGATAGATTGGAAATGATGGAACTAAAAAAACAAAAGTTAGATTTTGAAAATTGGTCGACAAATAAAAGAAATAAAAAAAAAAACACTATTTTTAGCCTCCACATGAAAATCATTTTTGGAATAAAATCAATATTTAGTGGAAATTCATAAAAAAAATTTGGGGAGGGTGACTTTTTTGTTATTGATGAAAAATAACTTTTAGATTTCATGTGTTTAATGGCCAAAAGTTCGTCGGCACAAAAACGTGGAACAGACATTAATTACATGGATGATATATTTGTCAAAAGATTATTTTAAGGCGAAATGAGAATTTTTTTATGAATTACATTAAAATATTATATTTTTTTTCAATTATTTAGAAATAAATGAAATGTTCTACAAATTCCAACAACAGTTTTTTAAAAAAATTATTTGACAAATATTTTTTTATTTTTTTATAATAATTGAAATTTTCTACATATTATTTCAAAAGATCTAGAGAAAAGTTGAGAGCAAGTGTAGAAAATAAAACAAAAACTTTAATTTCGGCATCGCTCTAGTTAATTATACGACAAATTACAAGATACACGTCCTAATAGCGGAACACGATTCCCAGAAACAATACACATTGTAGGTGTAGTTTTATTGCACTACCGGTAGTTCATCTATGTCACAATCTGTGCCGATAGTGTCACACGACATATATGTCACGCATGTACATGTTTATTGTTTACTTGCCTGGAGCAGACCCTACAGTGTTTGTCATCACATAGACGGACATTGTATGAAAAATGAAGCCTAAAAATGTCATTTGACAAGATACATGACAGCGGGCTACTTCAGTTAACCTTAGAACCCGGGAAACAAAACTTGTCGTCTGCTGTTGTTTTATAATTTGTCTTCTTTCTCTATGAAAACATGGCTTGACAGCACTTTAGAATCATTTCCATTGGAAATGATTCTAAAGTGCTGTCAAACCATGTATTTGATGAGAAAAAAAGGAAAATAAAAAATAAACGGCAGACGACAAAATAATTTAATTCAACATTGTAAGGGTTAATTCTGACAACTACTGTGAAAATAGGGTTTTGTCTTTGCAAGCACATTTGAATGAAGTCTTGATGGAGAAGTTGCAAATAAATCACACCAGACCTCATTCACAGAACTGGTTCAAGAAAAACAGACCTCAAACAGCCACCAATATAACTTCAATCCTTTCACCCCTGCATTACTATTGCAACCAATCCAATCGTCACAAAATGACTAGTACATTTATGAAAAGGTGGTGTTTGTTCTAAAAACAATATGACAATTACTTGCAAAAAGTGCAAATCCTGATGAGACGGCTCGTCATGAGCCGGCTCATCTGGATCTACACTGTTTGCCAATACCACTATACAGGTCTGTAGTGTTGAAAGGGTTAATTTATTAAAAGACAAGTAAAGTTAACAACTTAACATCATTAAAAAAATTGAAAATTGTGCATAGTTACTTGCACAAAGGGTGCTAAACATCTAAAGCAATCACACAAATTGGCCACATGTGTCACCCAAAAACAATATCGGTGTTATTTCTTCGCTAAAAAACAATAAAACCCTGAAAACAATTAAAACAGAATTGAATTGTGCTGCGTGCATCAATTCAACTGTCTGAAAAACTTTCAAATTCAGATAGTCTGATACTTTCAAGTGTGGTAACTCGCAAACATACCACTCAAATTGGGCAATAATGTTATACTGATAGGACACATTTAATTCAGTTGTATTCAAAATTGGGAGCCCTTAACCCTTACAACGCTATCTTAATTTTTGTCGTCTACTGTTTATTTTCTAATTTTTTCCCCATTTCTTTTCCCATCAAAAACATGCTTTGACAGCATGTGTGTAGCGGTCTCAGGGTTAATTAATACACAGGAAATGACATAATTTAAATGACTTAGGCTACCTCTAGCAAACACCATAAACTGATAGCTGGGGTAGTTATTGTGACTCCAGATACCAGAGCTATTAGCAAGTGTCAGCTGACAGGAAATCCCTTGGACAGCTATAGACTTACATTGTGGACTCGTGCGATATCAAACCCAAATTTGCGACACGCCATGTGATTTGTAACTTTCATTAAATATGTTTACAAAATTTACAATATTTTTCATAAATAAAGTCAAAAGTTGACAAAATTTTCAGACTACATGCGGACGACATGTGTACAACTTTTGACGCCATTTACGGAACATATTGTAAATTTTGTAAACGTATTTCATGAAATTACGCAGATGGCCGAATTGGTACAAAATCACATGGCGTGTCTCATTTGGGTTGTGACTGGAGAAATGGGGCTTATGGGTTTGCGACCAGTGTAGATCCAGATGCATTGCATCCACGCAGTCTGATCAGTAGCCGATTTCATCAACATTGCAAAGTATACTTATCTAGCAAAGTATACTTTGAGGGAGAAATTTTCAATTTTAGGATAAATATATTAATTTTTATTATACTGAATTTTTTACTTTATCACAGCCAATATATGCAGTAGTTAGTTCTATATGAAATAATGCATTTCATGAAAAAGAAATGATTACTCCCTCAAAGTATACTTTGCTAGAAAAGTATACTTTGCAATTTTGATGAAATCGGCTACTGAGCAATATATGTAGATCCTTACCAGGCTACAGGAGTGTATTTTATCAGGAGCTACACTACTGTCTGTTTCAAGAAAGCTGCCCAAATTTTACAGCTATATAAACAATTGAAAAACAATATATTTTTTGATAATACATGTAGTAAATTAAAGCAAAATTTAAGAATGAGTCTTCTTTTTATTTGTGAAATTTGGTCAAATATTGATTTTATTGCGAAAAAACAATTTCTCCATGTTAAATCCCCAGATAGACATATTCACAGAGTGAAGAATTAATATGGGGAAATTTTTAGAATTTCAGAAATACTGGACTGATTTTCAAAATTTAACTTGTGTTTTGTTAGTTAGATCATTTCCAAGCATGTTATATTCATATATCACATCACTCTTATGAACCAATTATCATTGAAGCCAACTGTTTCTATCTATGACCTAATTCCTTAATGCCATTTTGATAGCGGAAGCATTATTGGGTCATTGTCACATAGTTAAGATGTTAAGTAAAAATAGCAACGGTATAAGAAGTGACAGTAAATAGCCGGTAACATGACAGAGTACAGTACGCACTCGGAATTTCATATCTTGTCACATGACACATAATTACGGAGGACAACAGGCGATGTCATGTTTCGGGATTCCGTCATCTGTCTTAAATGTTTGCAATGCTGAATTATTTTTTGTCGTCTGCTGTATATTTTATATGTTCCATTTTCTAATAAAAAACATTGTTTGACAGAACATTAGAATCATTTCCAATGGAAATGATTCTAAAGTGCTGTCAAACCATGTTTTTATGGAGAAAGAAGATAAAAATATAATACAACAGCAGACGGCAATTTTCATTTCCCGTATTCTAATCTAATGAGGGTTCAATTTGTACACATCTGTCACGGAATTTAAATTGGAAATGATTCTAAAGTGCTGTCAAACCATGTTTTTATTGAGAAATAAGATAAAAATATAATACAACAGCAGACGGCAATTATCATTTCCCGTATTGTAATCTAATGAGGGTTCAATTTGTACACATCTGTCACGGAACTTACATTGGAAATGATTCTAAAGTGCTGTCAAACCATGTTTTTATTGAGAAAGAAGATCAAAATATAATACAACAGCAGACGGCAATTTGTATTTACCGCATTCTGCATTCTAAGGGTTAACTTTTTGCACATCTGTCGTTGAGTAAATTCAGTGTGACAGGGTACAAGTCAGGCATGCAGGGAAATAAAGGCTTCCAGCATAACACCTGGGTGCCTTTAACCCTTACGCTGGAGATGAAAATTGTCGACAAAAGTTAATTCAGCATAGTAAGGGTTTTAAAATGGTGTCAGATGCCCTGCCGTAATTTGTCGATTTGAATGTCAGCCATTACCATACTTATTTTAGCTTTAACTTTATCTTAATTAACTTGAAGGCAGATGCTCCTGGCTTGGACAAAGCAAAATGTTGATACATAAAATAAACAAATGTATACTTGTGTAAATATTCCACACAATTTGAAAATAGAAACGTTGTTGTTGTCCACATACATGTATTATTACTAATTAATATTTCAATCCTGAAAGACTAGTAAACATGACTGTAATATGCAAATGAAGCAGTTCATTTTAAAAATATTTAAATCAATTAAATGGGTCACATGACAGGGGAGGATCTGATGAGGGGGTTCCGGGGTTGCACCCCCACCCCCATTTCCGGACATCTAGATTTCAAAAAAATTCTGGGGTGGGGCCGGGGGGAGGGGACATACTCAACATACTCTGTGGAGCTCGAAAATAGGACAACCCCCCGTTCTCCCCAAATGCTGGATCCGCCCCTGCATGAATATAAGTTTACATGTCTTGTTATAAAATTATTACAAAGCATGATTTGTCCACAGCACGAAAGTAATATGTAATCTACTGTTTATTTTGTCGTCTGCTTCTTATTTTTTATTTTCCATTTATCTCATAAAACAAGGGCTGACAGCACTTTAGAATCATTTCCAATGATTCTAAAGTGTTGCCAAACCATGTTTTTATTGAGGAAGAAGACAATAATTATGCAATACAACAGTAGACATAATTTTTGTTTCCACATTCTAAAAGTTAAAGGTTAAGGAAACAGGAGTTATCACCCTCTGATATTACATAAATAAAATGTTTGTTTGCCAATATTGATTTTGAGGATATGATTTGTCTATTTGTTGCTAGACAGAACACCGTCATAATCAACTACATAGGAAATGTTCCCGCGAAAGTACAAACCTGTCTCGGAATCATGCCAATAAAACGGAAAAGACACAGATTTTGATTTTTTTATAAAATACTATATATTTTCTTCCAGTGTCCACAAGAATTTAAAAAACCGAGGATTTTGATCTGCTTTTATAACCCATGACATTTTATCGGCTGCTGTTTATTTTCCATTTCGTCGTGGTGTATTGAAAGTGCATGAAAATCATCTCTAACGGAAATGATTCTCATGTACTGCCAAATATAAGATACAGTGAAACCTCTCTAAACCGAACACCCTGGGAGGTCCCCAGGGTGTCCGGTTTAGAGAAGTTTCACCAGAGCTCCAGATAAGCTGCGTATTTGCGTAAATACCCAATTAAAAATGCCAAAAACCCAATTGAAATCAGAAGTAGCGAGTATCAAAAAGCAAAAACAAATTTGTGGTACCTGTATCATGGTACAGAAAACAATAAACAGACCACAAATATAGCATATTTTTCTTATTTTCCATGAAAACAAATCTTGGTATTTCATTAGAATTGTATCCAAGGAGACAATTCTAATGAAATGCCAAGACATGTTTTCATTTCAAAGCAAACTATTCAATAATTGCTGTCTGTTGATGTGTAAACAGTAGTGCTATTTTATTTTACCCAATTAAAATATTGAAATACCCAATTGCTTCAGATATGATGGAGTGAAAATACTCAATTACTAATTCCTTATCTGGAGCCCTGTTTCACTGTAAATCGGGCATTTGATCATTCTGAGCCATAGTTGTGTGTTATGCGATCATGAACAGACATTGTCACCTGGGATAAATGACCAGAAACTCATATAAAAAATAAGATCACAAATGTTTTCTTGGTGTCCGGTTTAGAGTTTCCTCTGCTGAAAATATATTTCCCCGTCTTTGGGTAACAAATGTTTCTCATTTTATCTTGAGCAATGTCTAATTATAGCATGGAAACCTACGGAACACTCGACATTCAATTAACCAGACACAAATTGGAAAGGGAAGTTTGTTCATAGTGACGTCATGGAAACATAAACAATATTCTATAGATGTAGGTGATTATACATTTTGACCTGAACAGCACGTAAGGGGGATCAAGATGTGTGCAGGTGTGCGTTTTGGGTATGTAGGTATTGTACTCTTTATCATTTCACCGATGTGATGAAATAACGTGTGTATAACGTGCAAACGTGTGTAGTATCCTTTGTCGAAGTGTGTAGCAAACTTTGTGTTTGGGAAACTTTCTGGAAAGATCAGGAAACGGCCAGCAGTCGAGGATACTACACACTTGTGCGGGTTACGTGCGCTTTATTTCATCAACATCGGTGAAGTAATAATTAGAAAGTTATGATACCCGAGTCGAGGCAAAACAGACGATTTTGCTGTCCACATACCGAAAACGCGCACTTGCATACATCTTGATTCCCTCCATGTAATAGCAGTCTGAATGTAGATATTATAGCGAGCATGATAAAGTTGTGTGGCGATACATTTGGTCTCCGTCCAGCAGATTCGACCTAATAGCGTATAATGGTGGCAGTCTGACATTTGTACATCAATGTCACGGCTCGTAATGGTTTCGTTGGAATGTGTCCAAACAGTACTTATTGTCAAGTTTTCAAGTTTTTGCATGAACTCTCTCGGTACTATGACCTATATCACCCATTTCAGGCTGAATACACTTGTACAAGGTACGAACAAATTTAAATAATTTTCGCTATTTTTCTTACTTCTCAAAAGTATATGTTGTTACCATTCATTGGAACCGTCTCAACGAGAACTGTACTGGAGACCTCTGTGACCAGTGTAGATCCGAGTCACCTGCACATCGCTCTGGTCGCAATTCAGTGAAACACTAGTCATTCTTCAAGTGAAATTTACAGATCCTTATGTTTTGCAGCTGTAGGCTAGCAGATGATTAGCTGCATTTTTTTCCCCACTTTATAGGCAATAAGTTGCACTAGATCGCTACACCACAGTCAACGGTATACGTTTGCGGAATAACGTTTACATTTTGGGAGTTGACGTTCATACTTCTCTATATTGTTATTGAGAGAAAATTCTACAATAGGATACAAAAATGGTATCATAAACTCACCTAGTAAAGTGTATATAGCAAAATTCTTAGGTCACTCTCCACGAAGTAGAAAGTAAACAAAGAATGCTTCAAACGTAAATTTGTAAATACTACTCCATCATAACTATTAAGTAATGCAATGTAATGTAATTAGAGTTATGTACTCAGAGCTAGCAGATGATGAGTTGCCGTAGATAGGTCATGAAAGTCATAAGCCACATTTTGCAAGTCACAATTACAGGTATGACCCAGCTGCATGATCACCTGAATGTTCTTTGGACAAATGAGACACGCCAAGTGATTTTGTACCTTCGTACATCTGCGTGATTTCATTAAGTACGTTTACAAAATTTACAATATTTTTCATAAATAAAGTCAAAATATAGTAAATTTTGTAAACGTATTTCATGAAATCACGCAGATGTCCGAAGGTACAAAATCACATGGCGTGTCTCAAATGTAAACCCTGGTCAGCCTGTACATTCCAAGTCGCGTCAGGGCCTTGATAGCAACATGAATGCAAGTCCTCAGTGACATTGACCTTGGGTGTTCTGACGTGGGCTGTATGTGAAACAAAGCATCATCCATATATAGACACACATTGTAGCCAAATATATAGACACACATTGTAGCCAAATATATAGACACACATTGTAGCCAAATATATAGACACACATTGTAGCCAAATATAGACACACATTGTAGCCAAATATTATTAAAATCGGTGAAGGGGTTCATAAGTATTAAGAAATGAAAAGGTTACTAACATATGCACGTACGTACGCATGCGATTACTAATGCATTATCCCCTGTTGGGTATCGGCGAGGGGATAATTACAGAGATAGGTATACAAGTTGAATAAACCGAGAGGTTTGGCCTCATTTAGAGATTTTATTGCATAAGGGGCTAAAAACAAATTTCTCAGGTTTTCATAGTGAAAATATAGATCATAGAACGAGGATTACGGTAAACATGAACATTTCCGCCACTCTCACTAAAGAACCAAGGCGGTATATAACTGTAGGAGACCACAGGGGGATGGACGGCGGGGGTGTTTGGAAAGTGTATTGCAGGCTGAAATTATTTATTATTACCTTTCCAAACACAGAGCCGTCTCACTGTGTAGTATCTATCACCAAGTGTCCACATTTTTCTTTATGAACTTGACCCTTACCATGCTGAATTACATTTGATACCTGCTGTTTATTTTCAAATTCCATTGTTTTCACATCAAACAATTGGATTCCAATGGAAATGATTCTAATGTGCTTGATGAAAAAGACAAAATTTGAAGCAACAGCAGATGACAATTTTTGTTTCCCGCATTCTAAGGGTTGATATATAGGGAAGTAATACTGTTAACGCTTAGAATGCGGGAACCGAAAATAGTCGTCTGCTGATAATTCATATTTTGTCTTTTCTCTCAGTGAAAACATGTTTTGGCAGCATTTTAGAATCATTTCCATTGGAAATGATTAGAATCATTTTCATTGGAAATGATTCTAAAGGGCTGCCAAACCAAGTTTTTGATGATAAAAATGGAAAAATAAAAAATATTCAGCAGACGACACAAATTAAATCAGCATTGTATAAGGGTTAATCCTTACAATGCTGAATTAAAATTTTTCGTCTGCTGTTTATTTTTTATTTTCCATTTTTCTCATCAAAAACATGGTTTGACAGCACTTTAGAATCATTTCCAATGGAAATGATTCTAAAGTGCTGACAAACCATGGTTTTACTGAGAGAAGAGACAAAATATGACACAGCAGCCGACGACTATTTTCGGTTCCCGCACTCTAAGGGTTAAACAACAGCCTCACCTTCCAAACACGGAGCCGTCCGCCTGTGTACGAGAGAACATCGTACGCCAGCGAAGCAAAGAACAACTCCACTTAGATCTGGAGATACAAGTAAGGGGCCAATTACCAACAATAAACAACCAATGAAATATAACGAGAGCGGCAATAAAGATAAAACGACACAGATACATAAATATAAACACCGTAATGCTATAACCTTACCAGCTCTCACATCTCCAGGAAGGAAGTGGTTCGCTGCCAACGGAAGTCTCTTTGCTGTCGGCTCCAGAATAGTCGCAATATTGTTTTACGGGTTTAACTGACCATTTTGATCTTTGGTCCGGAAACATTAAATTTCTACTTTAGCCCATTTCAGTCTAAGGATACGATAATTTTTGTAAAAATAAATCTCATTATTTTGTTTATTTCTCCATGAAGGTATATGTTGTTACCACTCATTTGAACCGTCTCGACGAGATGGTTCAAACGAGTGGTAACAACATATACTTTTGAGATGAAATAAAGAAAATTATGGAAACGAAATTACACATAGAGCCATTTAAATCATGTTTAAATGATGTCATTCACACAGATCTCATCGGAAAAAGTAAATCACCAACTTAATAAAATTTATCGGAAAAAAAATATGACAAAATCTGGCGAGGAAGCCATCTGCAGGTAGCAGACTTACACAGGTGGTACCTCTGGATTTACAATGTCACTGTCTCCTCAAATTACAATGAGGGATGATCCTAGCTAAGTTATCTCGCTTTGAATTTATTTATAGAAATCCGATCCAAATTATATAGTTTAGGGCCTTGTTGCTTGTAACAAGGGCGAATGAACCAGAACTTGTGAAAATGAACCATTCTACTGTCTGTTCCACATTTTGTTGGCGACAAACTTTTGGCTATTAAAGACATTACATCTGAGAAATATCTAAATTTAAGTAGTTTTTCATCCATAATAAAAAAGTCACCCACCCTCAAAAAAATTATTTGACGAAATTCCATTAAATATTGATTTTAGTGCAAAAAAACGATTTTCCTATGAGAATTTAACATGGGGGGCTAAAAATCGATTTTTGTTAAAAAAAATATTTTTAATTGTGGACCGATTTTCAAAATCTAACTTTTGTTTTCTTAGTTACATCATTTCCAAACTATTTAGCCAGGTTTCGGAGTCAATTTCCCAAAAAAATAATGTTTTTCCCAGAGGAAAATCGTTTTTTTCGCAATAAAATCAATATTTGATGGAATTTTTTGAAATATTTTTTTATTGAGGGTGATTTTTTTGTTATTGATGAAAAAGTACTTACCTTCAGACATTTCTGAGATTTAATGTGTTTAATAGCCAAAAATTGGTCGGCAGCAAACGTGGAACAGACAGTAGTGTGTTTGACGAGATCCTGATACGTATCTGCGTAATCTCATCCAGGACTTCAATATTTGCTGGATTCAGATTTTCACACTTATTAATATTATTGCAATCAGTGTAGACACAGATCAGACTGCACATGTGTGCAGTCTGATCTGGGTCTACTCTGTTCGCAATATCAATGGTTGTACTCGATGTTTAGTAAGAAATAAACGGCCGGATCTCGCTATAAATAGATTTGCAAAGGGCAATAACTGACTACGATCATCAGTTTTAGAGTACATGTATCTATCAATCACAGTAATGCACAGACCAACGCAATACAGGCATAATTTCCAGCGGTGGTTTTGATTTGCACTTTTGATTAAAAAATATGTAATTAATACAATTCTTTAATTTTACACAGATAGAATTTTTGGACCATATTCATTTCAAATTATATTTAGGATGATAAAAATACAAGTTAAAATCCATTTTCCTTACCATGACCATATGCTACCTATTAGGCCCTTTAACTCAATTATATTGAAAGGTTGAGCCTGAGCACCGACTTGATTATCTAATATTTTTAAGGCATTCACAGATAATGAAATTGCACAAAATCCCCATTCCCATGGGGAAAATTGGAAACATTTATGTGGGTGCGGATATCCAGAAGTCTGTATATCTTAGTTATAGCGGCTCCACAGGAAAATGTTAATCCCAACTTCAACACTCCTGGGGGGGGGGGTGGGGGGGGGGAGGGGGGGAATTAGACAGGAATTTAATTTTGAGTCGGGAATTTGACTGTAGATTTCCCCATTGTGGAAGACATTGACACACGAATAATGGTTATGACATAAATTGAAGGGGTCAATGGAATAAGTAGAATCAAGGAGTTAGTCCCCTTATTCCACTGACCACTTCACTTGCCTATGTTATTACCAGTGTTAACCCTTTCACCCCTATGTAACTGGAATTTATTTTGATATGTTAATTTTGCATCCAATCGTAAAAAATGATTTTCAGACTAGTCCATTTATGAAAAGTTCTCAAAAATATGAAAATTATTTGCAAAAAAGTGCAGATCCTGATGAGACGGCTCGCGATGAGCCGGATCATCTGGATCTACACTGTTTGCCAATACCACTATACAGGCCTGTGGTGTTGAAAGGGTTAACTGGCAATTTGCTCAATTAGTCGTCAATTTATCAGGTATCGGTCCATTGGTGATTATGCCATATAGTTTTGAATGTCTGCCAACATGTCTGCCAATATGTCTGCCATTATGTAACAGACAATTATCTGTTTCATACCTTCACATGGCTGACTGTACCTGTATAGGGATAATCCAGGCCAGGGGCTCGTTTCACTAATCTTTGTATGACTAAAATGTTTGTAAGTGCAAATTTACGATCATCTGGAAATTTCAATTGATGGATTTACATTTATTGAGCATAGGCTGCATATAAATTAAATCCAATAAGTGTTTACAAGAAAACATTGCTAATGTGAAATTTACAGACTATCATTATTTTGCACTTACGAACATTTTAGTCGTACAAAGTTTAGTGAAACAGGCCCCTGAATACTGTCAGGGGCAATATTATAGCTGACCATATAGCTGAACATACTGCAACTGGAAATATTTCATTTAACCCACTGCAGTCTATGGGTACAATACATTTTTGTTGAAAATTTTCATTTTTTTATTTCCCACTAGCCTGGTATTCTTTCTTTATCACACTGTTACACTCTCTTTATCACACTGTTACACTCTCATTGGCACACTGTTACACTCTCTTTATCACACTGTTACACTCTCTTTTGCACACTGTTACACTCTCTTTATCACACTGTTACATTCTCTTTGGCACACTGTTACATCCTCTTTATCACACTGTAACACTCTCTTTATCACACCGTTACACTCTCTTTATCACACTGTTACACTCTCTTTGACACACTGTTACACTCTCTTTAGCACACTGTTACACTCTCATTGGCACACTGTTACACTTTCTTTATCACACTGTTACATTCTCTTTAGAACACTGTTGTATCCTCTTTATCACACTGTAACACTCTGTTTATCACACTGTTACACTCTCTTTATCACACTGTTACACTCTCATTGACACACTGTTACACTCTCTTTATCACACTGTTACACTATCTTTATCACACTGTTACACTCTCTTTGACACACTGTTACATTCTCTTTACCACACTGTTACACTCTCTTTATCACACTGTTACACTCTCTGTATCACACTGTTACACTGTCTTTGGCACACTGTTACATTCTCTTTATCACACTGTTACACTCTCTTTATCACACTGTTACACTCTCTACACTGTTACACTCTCTTTATCATACGATTACACTCTCTTTTGCACATTGTTACACTCTCTTTATCACACTGTTACACTCTCTTTATCACACTGTTACACTCTCTTTGACACACTGTTACACTCTCTTTATCACACTGTTATACTCTCTTTATCACACTGTTACACTCTCTTTGGCAAACTGTTACACTCTCTTTATCACACTGTTGCACTCTCTTTATCACACTGTTACATTCTCTTTGGCACACTGCTACACTCTCTTTATCATACTGTTACACTATTTTTATCACACTGTTACACTCTCTTTGGCAAACTGTTACACTCTCTTTGGCAAACTGTTACATTCTCTTTATCACACTGCTACACTCTCTTTATCACATTGTTACATTATCTTTGGCACACTGTTACACTCTCTTTATCACACTGTTACACTCTCTTTATCACACTGTTACATTCTCTTTGGCACACTGTTACACTCTCTTTATCACACTGTTACACTCTCTTTGACACACTGTTGCAATCTCTTTATCACACTGTTGCACTCTCTTTGGCAAACTGTTACACTCTCTTTGGCAAACTGTTACACTCTCTTTATCACACTGTTACACTCTCTTTATCACACTGTTACATTATCTTTGGCACACTGTTACACTCTCTTTATCACACACATTCTCTTTGGCACACTGTTACACTCTCTTTATCACACTGTTACATTATCTTTGGCACACTGTTACACTCTCTTTATCACACACATTCTCTTTGGCACACTGTTGCACTCTCTTTGACACACTGTTACATTCTCTTTGGCACACTGTTGTAATCTCTTTATCACACTGTTACACTCTATTTGGCACACTGTTACATTCTCTTTATCATACATTTACACTCTCTTTGGCACACTGTTGCAATCTCTTTATCACACTGTTACACTCTATTTGGCACACTGTTACACTCTCTTTATCATACATTTACACTGTCTTTGGCA
This sequence comes from Conchocele bisecta, assembly GCA_029237695.1. Lineage (NCBI taxonomy): Eukaryota > Metazoa > Mollusca > Bivalvia > Lucinida > Thyasiridae > Conchocele > Conchocele bisecta. The sequence goes on from CM055272.1 coordinate 4,407,536, forward strand.
CACTGTTACATTCTCTTTGGCACACTGTTACACTCTCTTTGGCAAACTGTTACACTCTCTTTGGCAAACTGTTACACTCACTTTATCACACTGTTACACTCTATTCATCACACTGTTACATTATCTTTGGCACACTGTTACATTATCTTTGGCACACTGTTACACTCTCTTTATCACACACATTATCTTTGGCACACTGTTACACTCTCTTTGACACACTGTTACATTCTCTTTGGCACACTGTTGCAATCTCTTTATCACACTGTTACATTCTATTTGACACACTGTTACACTCTCTTTATCATACATTTACACTATCTTTGGCACATTGTTACATTCTCTTTGGCACACTGTTACATTCTCTTTGGCACACTGTTACACTCTCTTTATCACACTGTTACAATCTCTTTATCACACTGTTACACTCTCTTTGGCACACTGTTACACTCTCTTTATCACACTGTTACATTCTCTTTGGCACACTGTTACACTCTCTTTATCACACTGTTACACACTCTATATCACACTGTTACATTCTCTTTGGCGAACAATTATCATTGAATATGTGCAGTCCAAATTTAAAATTCACTGGTGCAATGAAAGATCTATACGTATATGCCAATTCCCACCATTTAAGCCAACTAAATGGTATACAGTTTGGCGTTCGTCTCTAACACTGCATACGAGCCAGAGTAAATGTTCTCTGAGCAGGATTTCCTTTCTAGTGACTTTAACCAGCTTCCTCACATCAAAGATGGAATACAGACTAAAAGAAGATAAGCATATATATTCACTGACTGAATAGCCTGGGATCAAAGCATATTGCCTAATGAAGATTAACCATAGCCATGCTGGTAATAAATATACCTTGTTGCTGAAATAAAGAAGAAATCAGAAACACAGATGAATGTACCACTCAAAAATATTAACACAAATTTCAAAGTCATTTGACCTTGACCATTGCGCACAAGGGCAACATGGGTGGACAATACAGTACCGGTAATGTTTGTTAGAAGCTGAGGACAGGTGGTTTTCCTGACTGAATGAAAAACAGCTTAGAGGCTGATCTGGGGCTACACTGGTCACATAACCAATACACCGCATTGCTCAAGTCACAACTACAGATATATTTTGCATTACTTATGATACCAAAATTACAATATAACCTCTCTAAATCGGACACCACAGGTACCTCCCAGGGCGTCTGGTTTAGACAGGTTCTACTGTATTACATAAAGGTTTCTGTTAGTTTCAATGTTCAAATTTCCCAAGTCATCCACCTTTAAGACATGTGCATCTTCAATTTTTGTAATATAATGCGGTAAGTACTGATACAACTACAACAAGAAACGAGGCAAAGCCACGAAGGCCAGGTTTTTTCCAAGCATAGACACAAAATGGATAAATTATAGACTAGATTTTTGTAGACTAGATGGCCGTGGCCTGCATGTCGCGCCTTGGGGCGAGGCATGGACACTAACAAAACAGATATAGTAGATGGAAAAACTTTAACCAAAAAACTTTAACCGGACACACGGACGTACGGACGGATGGACGGACGGACGTATGCCAAAATGCCGACTGTATCGCGCTTTCCGCAAGCGGGCGCGACAATGATGATAAACACCCATGTGAAGTATCAAGGTAATGGGTGAAGCAGTTGCAGAGATATAGTACACAAAAAAAACTTTAATAAAAAAATTCAAAGTAATTTGACCTTGACATTGGGCACAGGGGCCGCACGGTTCGGGGGTAGAATGAAAATATGGATGATGATAAACACCCATGTGAAGTTTCAAGGCAATGGGCGAAGCAGTTGCAGAGATATAGTATAACAAAAAACTTTTAACCAAAAAACTTTAACCAGACGTACGTTAAAAAGTTAACGTTGAAAATGGCTAAGTCAGTTACGTAGAAATGTAAAAAAAATGGTCACATGTTGGATAGTTGTATGTGGTGGGCACCCCTTGATTATGAAGCTGTGAAAGTTTGGTGGTCCTAGGTGGTACAGTACCAAAGAAATGGACTTAAACACGAAAACTTAACATTGTAAACGTGAAAAGTTAACATTGAAAATGGCTTAAGTCGAGTGCGCGGAAAAAATGGGTCAAGTTAAAAAAAAGGTAACATGTTGGATAGTGATATGTGGTGGGCACCCCTTGATTATGAAGCTGTGAAAGTTTGGTGGTCCTAGGTGGTACAGTAACAAAGAAATGGACTCAAAACACGAAAACTTAACATTGATTGTGGACGCCGCCCGCCCGCCCGCCTGGCTTTCGCCAATCCAATAGTCTGGATTTTTTTTCCAAAAAAACCTGGCTAAAAACTAGAAAATGTGTTCATAGCCACATACCGCTTTGTCCAAAAGGGGGAGATAATCCATGGCTCAGTGTCACATCAACAAGGCAAACGTGTTGATTTCTAAGTCGAAAAGGGGGAGATAATCCATGACTCGGGGGTCGAATAAAAAATGGAAATAAACTTTGCACATCTACTCATAAGGAAGCTACATACCAAGTTTCAGGTCTGTAACTAGTATGATTTAAAAGTTTTAGGAGTTACAAGGTTGGTGATGGACGGACTGACGGACAGACGGATGGTAGGATGGACGGGATGGACAGGACGGGATGGATGGACAAGGGTAACACTAAATGCCCCCTCCACTATTGTGGTGGGGCATAAAAATGTTTCCAAAACAAAATTACCACCAATTTCCACAGTAATTAAGCATAAATAATTTCATACACACATATACATCTATAGAGAAGTTGAAAGTCAAAACAATTCTGCGTTAATTATTCTGAAGTACTCACAGAGGAAGTACACTTTACCGAGCTTCCTGTCTGTAAAAAGTAAATTGCCGAGAATCAAGCATTCTGCAACAGAAGCAAGAAGTTTTACAAGCCCACTTCAAAACATTTTCATTCCACTTCCAAGTCAGACAAAGACATCAAAAAGACATCAGATTCTCTGTACCGGCATATGATTACAAGAACCAGAATTGTATATCATTAGTGCCATCAACGTCAAATTATTTTGTGTGTTTTAACCTTTTCAATACAATACTACAGATCATAAAGCCAACATTTTCAAACACTGTAGAACCAGATGAGCCGGCTCGAAACGAGCCATCTCATTAAGATCTACAACGTACTTTAGTAGTTTTCAGATTTTTCAAAACATATTCCTCATATGATTGATGAACTGTTTCAAATCATAGCATGAACAAGTCTATGTCAGTTATGTAGGAGTCAATGGGTTAAAATGACTGAATTGATGTTTTACTTTAGTATAGCGCAATATTTCTAGCTGGGACATAAATCATCAATGTGCTTAACCCTTACAATGCGGGAAACGAAAAATGTCGTCTGCTGTTGTTTCATATTTTATCTTTTCTGTCAATAAAACATGGCTTGGCAGCATTTTAGAATCATTTCCATTGGAAATGATTCTAAAGTGCTGTCAAAGCATGTTTTTGATGAGAAAAATTGAAAATAAAAAACGAACAGCAGACGATAAAATTTAATTCAGCATTGTAAGGGTTAATAAGTTTGATAGGTTCCAGGTGTTCGGTTTAGAGAGGTCTAAGTTTCACTGTATTCTACAAAATGTGCCGCATATGAAAAACAAATGAATTTCATACATAGCGTAGTTTGTACCTTCATAAACACACATTGGCAGCACATGTAATAATACATTTGAGCTCTTATACTGACAAGTGCATGTAATGTAGCCAAAGCCGAACCAAACATAGAGAGCTCAAAATTACATTTCAACTGCACCGATTCATGATGTTGACCAGAATTTACTTTAAGATTAGGGGTCATAATATGAAGAAGGGCAAATTTCAAGAGGGCAATAATATCAAGTGACCATATTCAACCAACAGTCAACAATATCTGCGCCCCATTTAGCGATATCAAAGCCAGCTTGATTTTATGTTCCCACAAGAAGGCCTCCGATTAATTTTCCAAAGCATTTTAATTATCACCGAAATGATTTTCAAGTATTTCAGGGAATCAAAAAACAATAACTAATGAATGATCAATGAAGGATGTCAGTTACGATCAAAATTCAAAGAGAAAATACTTTTCTATCCATTGGAGATCGAGGATGTGAAGAGCAGAAGGTCAGAAACAACTAAATAATTTATAGTTTTTGGTATGAATTTCAAGTATTTTAGGAAGTGTAAAGTGACCAATATATATTTGACCAGGGTAAAACATTGTCAGTTATTGATACAATCAAGGTTGAGAAACTGTGTCTGCCATACCCAAAGGTAACAGAACAGGAAGTGTTATGTTACAGGAAACCGGGCTCCTATCTGGAGTTGTTTGTCTCATCATATGTAGCTTATTGATGCTTCAGAGATTTAGGGAGAACATTAATTACATTTCCTGTAAATAAAACAGAGATTTTGAATTTAGATTTTGAACCAATGTTTCCGGAGTTTAAACCCTGTTAAATCTACAGTTTCTCTGTGGTTTTTTCCACTTTCAAAATAAAAAAATATATTCTTCAAAATAATATGTGATAGTAAAACTAGACGATACAAATCTGGACCCATATCTGCAGTACGAGTCATGGCAGCTGGGGCCCGTTTCACTAAACATCCTACAACTAAGTTGCTCGTAAATGCAAATTTAGGATCGTCTGGAAATTTCAATTGATGGATTTACATTTATTGAGCATAGGCTGTATAAGCAGCCTATGCTCAATAAATGTAAATCCAATAATTGTTTACAAGAAACAAGTGTTAATGTGAAATTTACAGACTATCATAATTTTGCACCTCAGAACATTTTAGTCCTATAAAGTTTATTGAAACGGCCCCCTGGGTATTTCAGTTGCATCTGGGCCACAGGTGGTCAATAATGCACCTGCTGACCAGTCAAGTCATTGTAGATCCCGACTGTGACCAGCAAATACATTCTATACATACAGTCATTTACATGTATTCATATTTGTCGTTTTTATGAGTCAGTTACTTTTTTTTCATTAGCAGTAGCATGTATACCTCACCCACTGAACGGCAATCAGCATAGCCCCATTATAAATCAGGCTGCACATGTGACAACGGGGGTGAAAATATTGTAAGGTTCATTTCCCCAACCATGGTCCATGTAAGATGACCAAGGAAAGAAACCCTTTCATGTTTCTGTTTGCAACATTGGATGATTCAAGATTTGTATGAACCGATATTTGTTTAAAAACTTTGGTTACAAGTTAGCAACTATCTAACTACTGGGTTCCGGTAGTTCAGCTTTAAAATGAAACATAATCTAGAAAGGCTTATACCGCTCTTGAATTCAAATAAAGAGGTCAGAGTTCAAAGGAGATTAAAACCAGATAATTAACTTCCTATCTTATATTTACTATGCAGATGTCTTTTGTAAGTAATATTTAAAACATATATTATAAGGAGTTATTGATGAAATTAAATTAATTACATTTTTATTAATCATTTACATGTGTATCAAGAAAATAAATGTGTAACGATGTATCTTTCCTTAAGGATTCATATGAAATAGTAAATCTTATTAGGATTCACACCTGGGGCCATTTGATCTGGTGAAATAAGGGTGCCTGCCACCAGATCAGGACACTGATTATCAGTGCTGAAAGTTTTTATTGTAATTTCAGTGCTGAAAGTATGGTATTTCAGTGCTGACCGTATGGTATTCCCCCATACAGGTACATACATTCTGGTCTGTATATGGCCTTGCTGTTGAACGGATGTAAAACCCCAATCAATCAACCAACCAACCTACAAGTTGATCAATCAATCAATCAGTAAATCAATCAACCAATCATCATTAAGATACACCCACCCTACCATCTTCCAGGAACACAACGATAAGCCACAAGGTGCAATAGACACTTCATGTCCGATCAAAATCTGTACAATTTTGTATTAAAATTGTGTTGTTGCGTTCATTATTTTCCATATTTCTATCAGTCCCTATCAGTCTGGGACCTGCATGCGATGTGGTACATATGGCATATGACCTATTTTCTCTGCCCTTTCATATTATTATTTTGGAGCAAACCACTTATCGTACATCTATTTTGAAAAGGAAATAAAACACATGTCTGTCTTTCATGTTTAATAGAGTAATGTATCAAAAGTGTTCTTCAAAAGTTTGACTATTAAAACACCAACGCCATTTATCATGTTTCAGTGCCATTGCCCTGTGGTAGATAGTTCCGTTAGTTTAATCCTTAGATGCGTGAAACAAAAATTGCCGTCTGCTGTTGTCTTATATTTTGTCTTGTTTCTCATAGAAAACATGGCTTGACAGCACTTTAGAATCATTTCCAGTGGAAATGATTCTAAAGTGCTGTCAAACCATGTTTTTTTATGAGAAAAATGGAAAATTGAACACAAACAGCAGACGAAAAAATTTAATTCAGCATTGTAAGGGTTAAAGGTACATGCCCACTTAGGAGGCACAAAATGTTCTTTATGGGAATTAATAAGTGTATAATTGTGTCACTATTCCACCAGTTGTTTGTTTGTTTGTTTGTTTGTTTATTAGTGTTTAACGGCCTATCAACAGCTAAGGTCATGTAAGGCCGGGCAAACGGGTTCGATCCCATTTTAACCTGCTGCATTGGGGGGAAAATCCCAAAATCAGAACGGAATATTTACATCAAGAACAAATATTACAAGCGCCCACCATACAGATATAATCATTTACATATGTAGTAATATATATTTTACTGATGCGCGGCGGTATCAGGCTATATTTTCAGTGCCCGCTATACCGATATAATTATTTAGTAACATTTATTTTACTGATAGTGACGCGCGTTGGTATCGGGCTATTTTCATATGGAAATGAGACATGATATTTTTTAATTATTTATACTACATGCAATTAAATGCGTAACAAGAAAAAATTATATTTTAGACAGATTATAAAGTATGATCGCGCACAGCAAAAAATAAATACAGATAATAAATAGTAATGTCCGTTAACATTTTAAGGAAACACGGTTATCGACCCTGATATCAGTGTGGAAATGTACGTCAGGTATAAAATGTATAATACTGCCAATCAATACGTTGGGTAATGGTGAATGAATGTTTATTTTGCCAGAAAATGTCTGATATAATGATCATTTTGTGCCTATTGAGTGGGTATGTACCTTTAAATATTTAGAGCTAGCTCCAAATAATTTAGAGAGCTCTTCAAATGGGTTGGAGCTAGCTCTAAATATTTAATGCTAGCTCTTTATAATTAACTAGAGCTAGCAATATTTATTTGAGTTTATGTAGATTTGGCGTTCCATATGATCAGGGCGTGCTCCGTTCGACATTCAGTCTATTACATGCATGTAACGTTTTAATCATATCAGGCTTCAAGAGTGTGCTAGAGGATCAGAAGTTTGAATATCCACAAATGCCATTATAGCCCCATTTCTCCAGTCACAGTCACAAATATGACAATACTATTGAATAAACATATACCCCATTCAATAAATCAATAAATCAATCAGTCAGTCAACCATTTAATCAATCAATTAATCAATTAATCAACCAACGAATCAATCACTCTACACTGGTCACAATGTCACGAATCTTGTTTTTGTCAGTAAGTCTGCTTGCCGTGATTGTGAGGCTTCATTGTGACCGAAATACAATAGATATCGGTCATAACGTCATAGCATTTTGCAGTACAATGGTAATGCAAACAAGTTCTATAACAAGAATTCCGCGGAATCAAAACTCTCGCCTTGTTCCGCCTTGACCTTGACCCTGGAGCCCCGAGAATAGTCCTATATTCATCTACATATCATAGTAAAGGTATGTATAATGTTTGATGACCTGTATACGTAGCTGATAAGGTGTTGAAGTAATGACCGTAACACGAAAACTTAACATTGAATGATGATGATGCCACCGCCGCCGCCGCCGACGCCGACGCCGCCGACGACTCCGGAAAAGCTAAACCTATGTCTTGCTTTCCGCTTTCGCGGGCGAGACAATTACTTAACGACAGCTAGTTGTAGTTAACCAAAAAGAAAAAAGAAACAGCAAGATTTGTTTCATTGTACGCCTGTTTGGGGGCAAGCACAGCTTGTTCACGCAATAAACAGAGTTCTACTTGACGTATCGTAATAAAATTTCATATACATGTTTGGACAAAGAAGAAAATTCATTTTCAAAAATTTCCGATGACATATCTCCCGTTGGCGGCCATTTTTAATTTTCATACTTTGTATCCTTGTCCATGCAATAACTAAAGTTCTATTTGATGGATTGTAACCAAATTCGGTATACATGTTTATCACGGCAAGACGAAGAGCCCTATTGCTTTTCAATTTTTTTTGGATGACTTATCTCCCCTTGGTGGCCATTTTTAATTTTCACTCTCCTTGTCCATGCAATAAATAAAGTTTGAATTGACCGATTGTAACAAAATTCGGTGTACATGGTGTACATGTTTATCACGGCAAGACAAGAACCCTATTTATTTTCAAAAATCTGTGATGACTTATCTCCCCTCGGCGGCCATTTTTAATGTTCGCACTTTGTATCCTTGTCCACGGAATAACTCAAGTTCTACTTGACCGATCATAACCAAATTCATGTTTATCACGGCAAGACGAAGAAGCCTACTGATTTTCAAAAATTTCCAATGACGTATCACCCCTTGGCTGCCAATTTTAATTTTCGGACTGTATCCTTGTCCACGCAATAACTCAAGTTGTACTTGATGGATCGTAACCAAATTTAGTATACATGTTTATCACGTCAAGATGAAGAACAGTATTGGTTTTCAAAAATTTCCGATGACTTACTCCCCTTGGCGGCCATTTTTAATTTTCGGAATCTGTATCCTTGTCCACTTAATAACTCTACTTGATGGATGTTTATCATGTTTATCAAGGTTTATCAAGGCAAGAACTTATTGGTTTTCAGTGACTTATCTCCCCTTGTTGACTGGCCTTGCCTCGACGGATGTATATTGTGACCTTTGGCTCTAGTTTGACAGAACAGGAGGTCTACAACAGAACTGTTATGTCGGATTATAACAACCTAATTTGGAATAGCATGTGGTGGACAGTTCAATAAAACAGTGACTACTGAAATATATTTCATGTACTTTTCATGGTTCACCGCCCGGATTTAAACATGACGGGCAGACTACGAAAAGTATATCATGTATTTTATTTGATAGTTTCTCAGGTCCAGTGTAGATGGTAATGTCACATGATGCCGCTGTTCACGAGTTCAAGAAAGAGAAATGATAAACAAGAGTGTCGAAGGTGTACAAGGGTGCTAAATCCATGGAAAAAGAAACAAAATCTTAACCAAATGTCTGCGGCCCGCATGTCGAGCCCGCCGAGGCATTTGAAGGTCTCAGAGTGTATTAATTGAAATTTGAATTTTTAATTAACCTTCACAATGCTGAATTAAATTGTGTCGTCTGCTGAATATTTTGTTATTTTCCATTTTTCTCATCAAAAACTTGGTTTGGCAGCACTTGGAAATGATTCTAAAATGCTGCCAAACCATGTTTTTACTGAGAGAAAACACAAAATATGAATTAACAGCAGACAACTATTTTCGGTTCCTGCATTCTAAGGGTTAAAGGTTGTGGAGATAATAATGGTATGTAAAAGCTTTAACGCAAAGTAATTTGACCTTGATCTTGGGCATGTAGGCCGCATGGGTGGGCTATATAGAATGAAAATATGGATGTAAAGTAAATCGGAGTGAGTGTTGTGGGAGATACAAGGTGTGTAAAAACTTTATCATTTGACCTTGGACACAGGGGCCGCATGAGTGGGATACAGCATGAATATATGGATGATGACTAATAAGCATATGAAGTTTCAGTCAATGTGACTTAGGACTGCAGAGATATAAGGTATTTAAAAACTTTAACACAGACACCCGGACGTTATTGTGATCACTATGTCTCATTTTCCGCAAGTGGGCTCGACAAAAAAAAATAAAGCAATCTGAACAAGAGTGTCGAACATCACAATATCGAGGCACGTCAAAACATTGTGGCCAAATATAATCAAAATCGGTGAAGCGGATCATACATTATTGAAATTACAAAATAAACATTGAGACCTTGACCTTGGGTGTAGCAGGGGTTTGAGGGTCATGGATTTGGCAGGGCATGATAGAGAATCTTTAGAGAAAGGCATATGTGAAATATTAAAAATGTTTGGTGAAAGGAAACAGAAATTATAACGAATTAGGTTTATGAAAGCAATAAGACTGTGACCTTGACCTTGGGCTTAGCGGGGGTCTGAGCATCGTGGAGTTGTCCCAGCATGATGGAGAATCATTAGAGAAAGGCAATGTGTGAAATATCAAAATGTTTGGTGAAAGGAAACAGAACTTGTAACAAAATGTCCCCAACATTAAGTTTATGACAGCACAAAGACTGTGACCTTGACCTTGGGGTTAGCGGGGCGTCTGAGCATCATGGATTTGTCACAGCATGATAGAGAATCATTAGAGAAAGGCATGTGTGAAATATCAAAAGGTTTGGTGAATGAAAACAGAAATTAATAACAAATTTCCATCAACATTTTTTGAAGACCGACAGACGGATGGACGGACAACCAGACGAACGAACAGACAGACAGACGCTGACTACTACGCTGGGGGTATGCCTTAAGCACTCCTTCCTTTGGCAGGCACGCTAAAAATAAAAGGTGTTACTAACGTACATGGACAAACGGTATATCCCCTCTTGCCCATCGACGAGGGGGTAACAAGGCGGGAAAGGCATACAAAAGTGGGAGTAAAAAATACTCACAACAATTTGAAAATATGCATTGATTTTTCATATTGAGGAGTAAAAATGCTCTAATAAAGTTGAAATTTAACTTACCTGAGCTCAAATAAGTGAATTTTCAACTCTGTTTCCTTCTTTTTGCTAATTAATTTATTCTCTATTCACATCGGAAAAACATGTGATAAATTCAGTAATTGATTAGCATACGCATTTGATTTGAAATCAGGGGCTACAATACTCTTTAGACACAAAGCTTATCTGAGCTCTAATACATAATACATCAAGTAAGGAGTGAAATATATTCCAGTCATGTTTTGGTAAGTGCCATGCAATAAACAGACTTCTATAAAGTATAGCATAAAACGTAGCTCGTGTGGCAGTAATTGAATGTACTGAAAATAAATGGAGTGGGCATTAAATTTTAAACAAAATTGCGGGTGAACGTTCTATGACCATGGTACATTGATCTCTGGACCCACTTCGGAATTAGACATATGGTGATCCTGTTTCTCATCTTAGAACTCACAGAGACAACAGGTGTACAGTGAAACCTCTCTAAACTGGACACCCTGGGAGGGAGGTCCCCAGGGTGTCCAGTTTAGAGATGTTTCATTGTGAAACAGGAATTTTCTGAAACATATTTGTGAGCTTTGCAATCATGAACAGACATATCATCTGAGATAATTAACCCAGAAACCCATCAAAAATAAGATATCGGTGTCAACTTTTGAGACATTCCACTCTACTACCAGGCCCTGGGGTAATAAAACAGATCCCAAACTCGAGTCAGAACTGTGCTCAACTTGGACTAACATACACTGTGTATTGTCTGTGTTACCAAGTATGTTTTCTTTCCAAATGTGTGTTTGAAGCATTCTTTGTTTACTTTCTACTTCGTCAAGAGTGACCTCATAATTTTGCTAATACGCACTTTATTAGGTAAGTTTATGGTCATATTTCTGTGTCATATTGCAGTATTGTCTCTCAATAACAATATAGTGAAGTAAGAACGTCGTTCAACCCCCTGCAGGTTATTTCTATATTTGTATGCGCGAAGTGTAAATGCTATTATGCACATTTTTACTGTGTCACATGGTGTAGTGATATAGTGCAACATGTTGCCTACAGCGGAAAAAGTGCAGCTAACCTGAGCCCAATGTAATAAAATTATTCATGCTCAAGTTTGGCGAGTCTCAATCGGCCAAGTTGATGACGGTTCTGAGTTGAGAATAGACATAACTTATACAGTCTCAAGCTCTGTAGACGATTTCATCAACATTGCAAAGTATACTTATCTAGCAAAGCATACTTTGAGGGAGTAATCATGTATTTTTCCCGAAATGCATTATTTCATATAGAACTAACGACTGTATATATTTGATGATTAAAAGTATCCAGAATTATTATATGTATTTATTTTCCACTTTTCCCGATGAAAACATGTTTTGGCAGCAAATGAAAATCGTCTTGATTTTCATCTGCTGCCAAAACATTTTTTTTGGCTGAGAAATATGTTAAAAAAGGTAAACAGCAGAAGACAAAATGTTTTTACACGGCCTTTTTCTATTTTCAGACTGTACTTGATGTATTAATTAAGTTTTAAGAGCCTGTGAAGCTGACAACTTCGCAGCAGACGCAACTTAGGTTTCTGGCTTCGTGATCATGTTGCTGCTTATGGAACAGAAGTCAATTTGGGTTCACAAGTGCTTTGTCCTATATAACCCTCGCTGAATGGGCCTGCCATGTATACTGCACTCTCACATAATTCATTTACAGGCTTTTGGCGCCTCGTATTACGCGAAGCAATACACGTCTGCTGATATTTTATTGTCGTAAAAAACAAACAAAAAAGTACAAGTGTAGTTACTGGTAGGTAGGTACATGTATAATTTCAATATAAATTAAAAACAAGTTGAAGTACCATTGCAGATCTGTAGCCTATTTCACCAAAATTGCAAAGTATACTTTTCTTGCTAAGTACCGTACACTTTGAGGGAGAAATTTTCAATTTAAGGATAAATTTATTAATTTTTATTATACTGAATTTATTACATTATCACAGCCATCTTGGCTGTGATAATGTAATAAATTCAGTATAATAAGTCTGGATACTTTTAATCATCAAATATATGCAGTCGTTAGTTCTATACGAAATAATGCATTTCGGGAAAAATAAATGATTACTCCCTCAAAGTATACTTTGCTAGAAAAGTATACTTTGCAATGTTGGTGAAATAGGCTACAGGGGACCGTTTCACTAAACTTCGTAAGCGCAACATTATGATAGTCTGTAAATTTCACATTAACAATGTTTTTGTGTAATTAATTATTGTATTTACATTTATTGAGTATATAAATCCATCAATTGAAATTTCCAGACGATTCCAAATTTGCACTTACGAACATTTTAGTCATACAAAGTTTAGTGAAATGGGCCCCAGGTGAAGATCATAGCCCAAATCAGAAAATTGACATTGGTGAAGTTCATATCCAAAATGAACTCATGTACTACCGGTAATATTGAGCGACAGTCGTGAAAGTCATAGCCGAAACCCGATACTGATGTACCAAAATTTACTTATCATCGGTGAAGGTCATATCCCAAATCCGATACTCCAAACCCGATACTTATGAACCAAAATAGACATTGGTGAAAGTCATATCCTAAATCTGATACTCCAAACCCGATACTTATGTACTGAAACTGACATTGCCCAAGTATTCCAAAGATCAAGTTTCAAAATCAGGAGACAAAATATTAATATTAGTAGTTTGAAAGCTTTGAAAGGAAAGTAAAACATGCACAATTTGGTGAAATTGTGACTTACAAACTCCCGCTTTTTCAGCTGCCACCCTTCCGTTATTCCCAATCACAATTTTTCACTATTTTTGTTTTCTTAAAAAAGCACGGCTTGATGGCACATTGGAATCATCTTCGATGTATGTATTATGATTTTCATGTATTGTCAAGTCTAGTTTAACTAGGAATATGACAGATATGAATAAAAACAGCAGACATTTCAGTTTCCCGCCATTCAAGGACGATAATTTGTGGCATAGAATCTGGCCATAAACACAGGCTGGCCCTGGAGTTACTTTGACTTTGGTCACCGACAATTATTTCGAAAATCAGCCATAATTTCTGTAAATGATATCAAAAGCGAACAGAAATATAACAGAAATATAACAGAAATATAACAGTACAAGCGGAATGTAATCCGTGTTTATTAACAGTAATACATTATTATAGTTGTTGTTGTTTTTCGGCATCACATTTCAGGATTGTGAGCAGTACATTGTGAGATGTGGAAACCCATTCACCTCCTCCACAAAAGTATATTTGGACAGTTTCAACAAAATCCAGTACTTTTTTATTTTGTAAAAGTTAAATTAATCAAGGGCATCGTTATCACTAAGCTAATCCCCTCGTGGCAGCCTTGATAATAAAAAAAACATACACGCACACAAAAACAAAAAAACTTTAACATTTTTGCCTTACAAACAAGGTGAACATAAGTCCTCAGCGACCTTGGGTGGTCGGACGTGGGTCATATGCAAAACAAAGCAACATCGCTAGACGCACGTTGTGGCCAAATATTATCAAAATCGGTAAAGCCTATCAGCGAGGGGATAACAAGAAGAAATCCTCTGAAAAGAGGAAAATTCATACGCCTTAATTTATTTAATAATATCGGCCAAATACGGTGATGCGATCCGCGAGGTACTTTCAAAGCTGAGGCTAGACCTTATATTTTCAGATGAACGATTGAAGAGGTCAGTGGACAAAGGGGCTTATATGTCTATAATGAGTCTATAAAAGACTTAGCCCCTTTTTTGCACTGAACCCTTCAATTGTTACAGTTTCTCCTGTATTTGTGGCTGTGACTATCAAATAGGGTTTATGGGTTTTGCGACCAGTGTAGATCCAGATCAGACTGTGCATTCACACAGTGCATTCGCACAGTCTGATCAGGATCTGCACAGTTCGCCATTCCATCAATGAAACACCCGTCATGCTTCTAACAAGCAAGTAGATCGTTATCAGGAACTACAGTGATCACAAATCCCATAATTAGCCTCAATGAGGGATCAAAGCTAGTCATCTCCCTTTGCATATATATTTATAGATATCCAGTCCTTTGTTGTATTTCAGCGTTTATTTCTTACTGAATAGCACAAAAAATGAGTTTTGCTAACAGAGTAGACCCAGATCAGACTGCACATCTGTCTACACTAATTGCAATAACATTAATAAGTGTGAAAATATGAATCTGGCAAATAATATAGTACCAGATCAGATTGCGTAGATATGTAGGATGATCTGGATCAACACTAGTGGAAATCACTATAATTTCTCCTTTTCACAACAAATCGTGCTACATTCGCCGTTTTTACATGCAATAAGGCCCTAAACTATACAATTTGGACCGGATTTCTATAAATAAATTCAACGGGAGAAAACTAGCAGTAGCTATGATCCCTCATTCTCCAGTCACAGCCACATTTCACTATTATCATCATTATCATCAACAGCAGCAGCAGAAGCAGATGCAGCGTTTCTGCAACAACCAACCAGTTTCCCACAATTCCACTTCCTGTAGTTGGCGGCTACAGGTACGGGGGATATGGAAACAAAACAATGTAATTATTAATGTGCCAGCATGGAGCCAGGGAAAGGCAGGTAACACCTAGACAAAACCAGCGGAAATGCAGTGCATGAGAAACGTACCGTATCACCTGTGTGACCGACAAAAGTGTGGCTGTCACTGGAGATATGAGGCTTGTTGGATTTGTGACCAGGGTAGATCCAGATCAAATAGCACACAATCTTGTAGCCTAACACCGATCTATATTACAAGCTACCCAGCGATTTACCGTGATCCTGGAGGGATTTACTTCCTTGAAGGAAATATTTCCTCCTAGATGTTAGCGAAACTTAATTGACATCACATTTTGACATCATTTCCGTCGAGGAAACCATTCATATGCTAACGGCAAAATGGTTAATTTTGACAAAGTTGTAAGCTGGTCTGGTTGTAAGCTGGTCTGGTTGTGTAAGCTGGTCTGGTTGTAAGCTGGTCTGGTTGTAAGCGCCCATGTAATCAAAACAAAACAACGGTGTCCCCAATAAAGAGTTATTCCGATAATTATGTTATTTTGAAGCAAATGAATAAATAATAGGTATTACCATTGTAATAAGATGCAGCCGAGAACACCAGATACCCTCATTGTTGCACACAGGTGTTAGAATCGGACCTGTGATAATTATAAAAAAAAAAATGTCCATTGAAAAAATAACATTACCCCATCACCTGTTATTGCGCAATACATGAGAAAACAAACGGTATGACTATAGGTGGGTGGGGTAATGGGATTTTTTTCAATGAGCATTTTTTTATGTTACAGATTCAAGACTTCACTTGTATTGTTGACGTCTGCTGAACAACGAATGGAACATTATGAACTGATTATTTCACGCATGACCTGCAGATACAAACAACATGTTCTTCATATTGTGATGGGAGAAATAGGGCTTGAGGGTTTTGCGACCATGTAGATTCAGATGAGCTTGTGCGTCCGAACAGTCTGATCAGGATCTGCACTGTTCGCCATTCCATCAATTAAACACAGGCTACAGGAGTGTACTATTTGACCAGGAGCTACACAGGTCACAAATCCCATAACCTCCATTTCTTCAGTCACATCCACATTTAGGTGTGATGGACAGATGGAACTTATGGGTTTTGCGACCACTGTAGATCCAGATCAGCCTGTGCATCTGCACAGTCTGATCAGGATCTGCACTGTTCGCCATTCCATCAATGAAACACCCATCAGGATATAGGAGTGTGCTATTTATCCAGGATGTACACGGATCACAAAACCCATAAGCCGATCTCTCCAGTCACAGCGACATATTGAACCCCAGCCTGCAAGCCGCCAGACTGTGTCCATATGTTTCAGGAATGCTAAACTGCTCACCCCAGTCTGGCAATAGTTACTTAGGTACTGGAAGCAGTCCAGGATTTCAAGATGGCAGCCATTATTTTTTGACACCTCTATACTAGCGTAATCAGTCCTAACTACAGAACAGATAAACTTAATGTTCTTCCAAATGATTGTAACAGCATACATATTGAGCTGCAGGTATGTGGAAGACTTTACATGAATCAGGTTATACGTACCCTTATGTGAGTATTACCATTATTTGTTATCCTATTACTTTTAAGGAAGGGACAAGTGACTTTGCTATAGTATGGACCTGGCACCAGGTCTGGTTATTCTAATTTCAGGGCTGAATATATTTTTTTTTTATGTAAATACATGTATTCTGTTCTGATTTTGGGATTTTCCACCCAAAGCAGCAGGTTACAATCGGGATCGAACCCGTTGGCCCTGCCTAAATGACCTTAGCTGCTGGTATGCCGTTAACACCAATCAATCAATCAATCAATCAATCAATTTACTTACATATATACCAACACTAGAAATCGGCAAAACTGATGGAGGATGTACCTTCAAAAACCGAAATTTCTAAATCATTTGCAGAGCTCCAGAAATAGCGGGCATCACAAATCAATAAAAATGTTATTGATACCTTTATCATGCTGCAGAAAACAATAAACAGACCACAAATATAGCATATTTTTCTTATTTTCCATGAAAACACATCTTGGTATTTCATTAGAATTGTCTCCAAGAATTGCTTCATTTCGAAGCAAACTATTCAACAATAGCTGTCTGTTGATGTGTAAACAGTAGCGTGATTTCATTTTACCCAATTAAAATTTTGAAATACCCAATTGTTTCAGAAATGATGGACGGACAATACTCAATTACTAATTCCTTATCTGGAGCCCTGCATTTGACAATGACCTTCAGCAAACTGCATGAGTGGGCTGTATAATGAGACTATGGATGATGACAAATAAGAATATGAAGTGTCCAGTAACTCAACAAAGATAGTAGTTTGCCAATCTCGGACAAATAGACAGACGAACATATGGACGAACAATATATCACCTCACCGAATCTTCGGAAATACCATCTGAGATACAGTCGCTTCAACAACACATTCTAAAACCAACCCCACACCTATGCAGACGATTCTCATATGCTGCCAAAACATACGTTTTTTAAGAAATATGAAAAACAGCAAACGTCAATATTAATTACCCGCATGTTAAGAGGTCAAGAAGTTCCCTGTCAAGAGGTAAGAAGGTATTGTGTATTGCGTATTGCATATTACGCATGGCATTGAGATGATGCTATTATAAACACGTTAGTGTACAATTTATGGGCTCCGAGAAATGTTTTTGTTTACGTTTCCGCGCAGGAGAATTTGTTTCCTGTTACACTAGAATGCTACAGATTGGCAATGACGTGGTGAATATCGGGAATATCTATCGGAGTGGATAACCAGGTAATGAGCTGTCATACAGAAAATACAGTCAACCCTTTCCATGACACTAGACACCACCATGGCAGCCACTATTTTGGACAGTTTTTTCAGAACGCAGGAAATACCATTTTGAGGGTGTAGGTTAAAAAATAATTCCCGCTCAATAGTCTGCCGTGGCATTAAAATAATTCATCGCTACGAGCCTGCTTTCAACACTACAGATCTCTTTAACAGTGCAAATAGTGTAGATCCAGATGAGCCGAGAAGGAAAATAATGCCCCTTTGTTATATGGACTGGTCTGAAAATCATTTTGTGAATATTGGATTGGTCGGAAAATTACCATAATTTTTTATCACAGTCCATTGCAGTTATTTAGGTTTGAAATATAACAGGGTGACCAGCCATCAAGTTGAGGAAGCTACAGATAACATTTAGTAAATATCAGTCTAACATATGTGGCTGTGACTGGAGAAATGGGGCTTATGTGATTTGTGGCCAGTGTAGCTCCGGATCAAATTGCACACTCGTGTAGCCTGATAATGACATACATGTATATTGATTTTTAGAAGCATGACGGGTGTTTCATTGTTAGAATGGCGAACAGTGCAGATCCTGATCAGACTGTGCAGATGCACAGGCTGATCTGGATCAACACTGGTCGCAAAACCCATAAGCCCCATTTTTCCAGGCATAGCCACATATTATTCTAAAATTATTGATGCCCACATCAGCGCCAACATCAATGTCTGAATTGTGACTGCTATGTCTCACTTCCACTACAGTTGGCAAGACAAAATCAATCAAAGGACTGAAAATCCTGAAATTCTTCGCAAAATGTGTTTGAGGAGATGACACATAGACTAATCATTAGATTGGAAAGCGTGTGGCGAAAATAAGCGCGGATATTTCACAGAAACAACAACAATGAATTAAAAATAGATTTTTTTAAAACCGCAAGATTGTATTCGTGCACCGAACCATGGAGTTACGAATCACGAATAAACGAGTATGGCGGTTAATCGTCGCAGCCTTAGACTACAGAAACATTTGCAATAACACAAATTTAGCACAAAAAAAGCAAACAAAACATTTATCACACAAGCTGCTGGAATTATTTTTTTATGGCGTAAAACCCGTGTTTTTAAAAAGTTCAACCCACAAATATGTGCTGCAACCGACATTAGCTCATTTGCATAAAAAACGTAATTTGGATGTTGGTTGTATAATTCTTCGCTAGCGCTCGAAATAAAAAATAATTCTGGCCGCTTATTATTATTATATAATTCTAGGAAGTGCAACAAGAGCTTCAGTAATTCAGGACACATGAACATCTATCTAAGAGCTTCAGTAATTCAGGACATATGAACATCTATCTAAGAGCTTCAGTAATTCAGGACACATGAACATCTATCTAAGAGCTTCAGTAATTCAGGACACATGAACATCTATCTAAGAGCTTCAGTAATTCAGGACACATGAACATCTATCTAAGAGCTTCAGTAATTCAGGACACATGAACATCTATCTAAGAGCTTCAGTAATTCAGGACACATGAACATCTATCTAAGAGCTTCAGTAATTCAGGACACATGAACATCTATCTAAGAGCTTCAGTAATTCAGGACACATGAACATCTATCTAAGAGATTCAGTAATTCAGGACACATGAACATCTATCTAAGAGCTTCAGTAATTCAGGACACATGAACATCTATCTAAGAGATTCAGTAATTCAGGACACATGAACATCTATCTAAGAGCTTCAGTAATTCAGGACACATGAACATCTATCTAAGAGATTCAGTAATTCAGGACACATAACATCTATCTAAGAGCTTCAGTAATTCAGGACACATGAACATCTATCTAAGAGCTTCAGTAATTCAGGACACATGAACATCTATCTAAGAGATTCAGTAATTCAGGACACATGAACATCTATCTAAGAGATTCAGTAATTCAGGACATGAACATCTATCTAAGAGCTTCAGTAATTCAGGACACATGAACATCTATCTAAGAGCTTCAGTAATTCAGGACATATGAACATCTATCTAAGAGCTTCAGTAATTCAGGACACATGAACATCTATCTAAGAGCTTCAGTAATTCAGGACACATGAACATCTATCTAAGAGCTTCAGTAATTCAGGACATATGAACATCTATCTAAGAGCTTCAGTAATTCAGGACACATGAACATCTATCTAAGAGATTCAGTAATTCAGGACACATGAACATCTATCTAAGAGCTTCAGTAATTCAGGACACATGAACATCTATCTAAGAGCTTCAGTAATTCAGGACACATGAACATCTATCTAAGAGCTTCAGTAATTCAGGACACATGAACATCTATCTAAGAGCTTCAGTAATTCAGGACACATGAACATCTATCTATGAGCTTCAGTAATTCAGGACACATGAACATCTATCTAAGAGCTTCAGTAATTCAGGACACATGAACATCTATCTAAGAGCTTCAGTAATTCAGGACACATGAACATCTATCTAAGAGGTGGAAATCTGTAACATTGATAATTTTACAGAAAGCACATAATGACATTAATGTCAGGATTTTATGATTTATGACAAGGACAAAATATCATCATCATATCATTTTGGACGATGTTTAATATATCCAATGAGAATTATTTTTATTGAGAAAAAAAAAAGATTTAAATATTGCTGTCACGTTAGGTCCTACTGAGTATGACCCTAAAGGACTGACGCTAGACTTGACTGTCATTACTCTTTAAAAGGCGGGAAAACATTTAAGGCGAGTGGTGGGAGGGGGAAACAAATATTATCCTTTACTGTTTTCAAACATGTTTTATTAGCACAATAAAATCATCTCCATGGGAGATGATTCTAATGTTCTGACAAATTTACTATTTTTTTAAGAAATATATATGGCAAATACGCAGCAGATGACAATATTGATTTCCTGTCTTTGAAGAGTGAGAGGCAAACAGACAGGGCCCGGTTGATCAAAGCTTCTGTTAGCTTAACAGACTGTTAAATCCTTAGCATTGCTAAAGATTTAACAGTCTGATAAGCTAACAGAGGTTTTGAGCAACCAGGCCCTGATGGGCAGGCAGTTGGATGAATGGCGGCAGACAAATTGAACAGATATTTGGACGAAAAACAGAGTAGACAGAAAAACAAACGTACATGCTGGATGGAAAGCAATACACCGTGGAGACCTAAAACGACTGAATTGATTGGTTGGGGTTTTACGTCCGTTCAACATCAATGTCGTATACAGATGGGAATGCACCTCTATGAGAGGAATACTATACATTCAGTACAGAAATTACAATAAAACTTGCAGCACTAAAAGGCAGTGTCCTGATCAGATATTAGGCACCTGTACTACACCAAACCACTCGACCCCAGGTGTGAATCCCAGCTAAAAAATCATTGGTACCATACAAATCCTTTATAATGGATTGATTGTTAATCCTTAGAATGCGGGGAAACCAAAATCATTGCCTGCTGTTGTTTAATAGTTTTGTCTTTATTCCGAATAAAAACATGGTTTTGTAGCACTTTACAATCATTTCCATTGGAAACTAGATTTGTCAGTAAGCGAGGCTTACGGAATACCCCCTGCATGGGCCCATGTGCCCCTAAATATGTAAGGAAATGTTGTGGATTTGGCGCAGCATGGTAGTAGAGCCTTACAGGAATGCATGTGTGAAATATTAAGCATTTTAGATGAAGAAAATAGAAGTTATAACATATTTCTCTGATGTTAAGCTTAGTGACGGACGCATGCACGCAACCTGACTCCAGTATACCCCCCCCCCAACAACTTGTTGCGGGAGTATAATGATTCTAAAGTGCTGTCAAACCATGTTTTGATAAGAAAAATGGAAAATAAAACACAACCAGCAGACAACAAAATTTAATTCCGACATGTAAGGGTTCAGAAAGGCCAACCCATCTTCTGGCCCTTGGAAAACAAGAACAATAATTTTAAATACCATAAAATTAACATTTACAAAGCTGAATTAGATCTTGTCGTCTGCTGTTTATGCTTTATTTTCCATTTTTTCGGATCAAAAACATGCTTTGACAGTTCATTAGAATTGTTTTTATTAAGAAAATAGACAAAATATGAAACAGCAGCAGACTACAATTTTCAGTTCCTGCCTTTCAGGGTTAAATACAAAAAAAACAGCAGTAAACAATGAGGTACTAAAACCTTCACACAGACAAGAAAAGTTCAAGAAGCAGTTATAAAAAAAAACATGAGAAGAGAAAACAAGAGGGCCATGATGGCCCTAATTCGCTCACCTGACTCCATGAACACCAGAGGAGAATGTGACATTGAGTTCATATGTGTTTTAAAAAAATTGTGCTATTTGTAGATGGCGGTCATCTTGGATTAAGCGATGACTCTCATTTTACCAAATCTGAAAATGCTTCACCCAAGGATCTTAACTTACTATGAAGTTTGACCAGCAACGGCCATGTGGTTCCTGAGAAAAAGACGTTCAAAATCTCGAATAAATGGACCTTTTGGTGGCCATCATGGATGACATAATCATACGATTCTGACAAATATTGCACCAGAGCAATCGCCTCATCGATAACTTCAATTTGATAAATGACATGAGCATATTTGGTCAAAAATAAAATTTGACCCCACGGGCCACGCCCATTTTTAACCCTGGGGTCACCATTTTAACACCTTTGAAAGAGAATTCTCCATCGATCATTCCTACCAAGTTTCGTCGAAATCTGGCTGGCGGTTCATGAGAAGATTTTTTAAGAATTTGTGCTATTTTTAGACGGTGGCCATCTTGGATTAGCGACGACCTCCGTTTTAAAAATCCGAAAAGGCTTCACCCATGGACCATAACTGTGAAATTTGGCCACCATGGGGTAAGCGGTTTTTGTGAAGAAGAATTTTGAAATCTCTAATAAAAGAACAACCTTTTGACCTTTCGGCGGCCATCTTGGATGACATGACCATCCTATTTTGACAAAAGATGTACCAGAGTGATCGCCTCTTTGATACCTTCGATTTGATATAGACATTACCATATTCGGTCAAAAGTAAAATTTGACCCCAATTTGACCCCACGGGCCACGCCCATTTTTGACCCCGGGGTCACCATTTTAACAACTTTGAAAGAGCATTGTACATCGATCATTCCTACCAAGTTTAGTCGAAATCCGGCTAGCGGTTCATGAGAAGAAGATTTTTTACAAATTTATGCTATTTTTAGATGGCGGCCATCTTGGATTAGCGATGACCTCCATTTTAACAAATCTGAAAAGGCTTCACCCATGAACAATAACTTTTAAGTTTGGCTACCATGGGCAAAGCGCTTCATGTGAAGAAGAATTTTGAAATCTATAATAAAAGAACGACCCTTTGTCATTTTGGCGGCCATCTTGGATGACATAACCATCCAATTTCGACAAAAAATGCACCTGAGTGATCGCCTCGTTGATAACTTTGATTTGATATATGACATGACCATATTCGGTCAAAAATAAAATTTGACCACAATTTGACCCCACGGGCCACGCCCATTTTTGACCCCGGGGTCACTATTTTAACAATTTTGAAAGAGCATTGTACAGCGATCATTCCTACTAAGTTTTTTCGAAATCCGGTTGGCGGTTCTTGAGAAGAAGATTTTTTAAGAATTTGTGCTATTTTTAGACGGCGGCCATCTTGGATTACGTAATGACGTCATTTTAACAATTTTGTAATCCCCCTACCTAAGGACCATGACCATGAAGTTTGGTGAGTATAGGCCCAATGGTTACCGAGGAGAAGACGTTTGAAAATGTTCACGGACGACGGCGGACGACGGACACATTGCGGTAACAATAGCTCACATGAGTAGCTCACATGAGCTTCGCTCAGGTGAGCTAAAAAAGGAAAATAAAATCAATTAGCGACTAGTATCGATAGATGTATTAATATTGTTAATAGAAGAATACAATGTACAAACGAAACAAAGTAAAAAAAACGTTACTTTCAAGAACAGACACTGTCTAAATAGATCTATGGGTATTTTATGAACGACTTCCGGCCCTAATTTCATACTTTTCCCAATAACCAAGACAGGCACGTAGTATACGCAACCACTTCAGTCTCGACTAAGAGCTTCCCAAAGTTCCAGTACATTTGCATTGAGTAAGTGGAGCAGCTGACGGGTGTATGTGTGACGAACCGTGACAAAATGGGGCTAATTGGTGTCTTGAGCAGTGTACGCCTGATCAACTGCCATCACACTTCCATTGACCTTGTATATTGTTCGTCAGTAGCACAATAGGATGTTCAGTGGATGGCAAACAGTGTAGGCCGTGATCAGCCTGCGCGTAAGCGCAGGCTGATCATGGCCTACACTGTTTGCTAATGTGTTAGGGTCTGTTTTCACATGGTGTGTGACACGCACATGTATACGCAACAACTGTCGAAGTGGTTCACCAACTTCTCTAGTAATAATTATTCATCTTTAATTTGCGAAAATGTGGGAAAAAACACGTACATTGTACTATTACGAGTGTATACCCACAATTTATCATTCGAAGCCAAATCAACAAATTTAGAGACTACATTTTGCCTGGAAATCTGCACAGTCTGATCTGGATCTGCACTGTTCACCATTCCATCAATGAAACACTCATTGGCATGCTTCTAAACGCCAATATAGATGGTTATCAGGCTTCAGGAGTGTCCTATTTCATCAGGAGCTATATACAAGCACTGGTCGCAAAACCCATAAGCCCTAGTTCTCTAGTCACAGCCACATAAGCCCTAGTTCTCTAGTCACAGCCACATAAGCCCTAGTTCTCTAGTCACAGCCACAAATATGATGAAGATTCATATTTACTGCGAAAAAAAAGTAATTTGTTCATGAAAAACATAAATAAAATTTGTTTTCCTTTTTAACCCTTAGACCGCTACTCACAACAATTGTTGTCTGCTGTTGCTTTTATATCTTGCCTTATTTCTCAATAAAAACATGGTTTGACAGCACTTCAGAATCATTTCCAATGGAAATGATTCTGAAGTGCTGTCAAAGCATGTTGTAAAGTGCTGTCAAAGCATGTTATTGATGATAAAAATGGAAAATAGAAAATAAACAGCAGACGACAAAATAAATAAGATAGCGGTCTAAGGGTTAAGGATTACATGTAATTAATTAAATATGTAAAGAAACTAAAAATATACAACACATTTCAGTATTATCTTGGACCATGCTTTTCAGAATACCATACCTGTAAATGCCTTAAATGTGTTTGCCAATTTCAATTAGCAGCGATGTTTTATTATTTGAACTAGCAAAGATTTATACAACCAACATCCAAATTTGAGGTCTTCCAGCTTTTATGTAAATGAGCTTATGTCGGTCGCAGCACATATTTTGCAGGTTGAACTTTTTAAAAACATGGGTCTTACGCCATAAAAAATAGTTCTAACAAATTAGCTTTATCGCCTTTTCAGTGTGATAAATGTTTTGTTTGCTTCTTTGTGCTAAATTTATGTTATTGCACATGTTTCCGTAGCCTAAGGGTGCGACAATTAACCACAATACTTGATTATTCGCAATTCGTAACTCCATGGTTCGGTGCACAAATACAATCTTCGATTTCGGTTCAGAATAGAAATCTATTGGATTTTCCAAAATCTACTTTAACTTATTGTTGTTGTTGCTGCTGTGAAATTCCCGCACTTATTTTTCGCGAAAGGCTTTCAACTCTAGATTAATTATTAGTCTATGTGTCATCCACAAACACATAATGCGAAGAATTTCAGGACATTCAGGCCTTTGATTTTATCTGATTATGCCTAATGCAATTTGACCCCTTGTACCTGGGGGGGAAACTTGACTGGTTGTGAGTGACACAGATCTTAGGGTCGGCTCATTATCAATATATCTACAAAGTTGCCACTTCTGTCTGTATCAATATCCACCTTATCTCACATTTGTCACTGAGTGACTGGACAAATGGGGCTAATGGGATTTGTGTCCAATGTAGCTCCAGGTCAAATAGCACACTCCCGTAGCCTGTAACGATGTACATTGCATGTTAGAAGCATAGCAGGTGTTTCATTGATGGAATGGCGAACAGTGCAGATCCTGATCGGATGCACAGGCTGATCTGGATCTACACTGGTCACACACTTTAAGCCCCATTTCACAGCCATATTTGAGATGTACCCTGAGAAATATCTTTTATTGCCAACACCCAGTGACAGTACAAGCTACTTGTACTCTTCGAATAGTTGATCTGCATTTTATAACGGTCTAAATTTCATAAATGAGAATAAATATAGAAAACATTAACAAATAAATGTGGAATTAAGTGCTAACAAACTCTAAATATTCTTACCGACGTAGAAATTCTGACCATGTTCAGAAAGAAATACAATAAAGGCATATTCATCAGTGACAGATTTCTCTATCGTAAATAATCTTCACCAGAAGAGGTCTATCGATTACAATCTACAAATTCTACGCTGACCCATTAACCCATTTCAGTCTAAAGAAACAATGATTTTTGTTGAAAAAATCTCATTATATTGTTAGTTTCTCCATAAAGGTATATGTTGTTACCACTCGCTTGAACCGTCTCGTCGAGACGGTTCAAACGAGTGGTAACAACATATACTTTCGAGTTGAAATAAAGAAAATAATTTTTCTCTCAAAAAGTTTCATGCCACAATAATTGTATGTATCCCATTCTCTAAAGGGCTAACAAATCCACTTATTCATTTCAGTTATACTGCAGGCCCGTACGTAGGGGGGTGCAACGGGTGCATACACACCCCCCTAAATTCGCTGAGGTCCGCTATTTTTCAAACAGTAATCTCAACAAATCTTGAAATGCATTAATATACAGGTAATTTGCATGAAAATGTCACAATTTACCACTGTTGAAATCCGAATTTAAATGACTTAAAATGCAGGAGAGTGCATTTCAGGTCATCTAGGTTTAAAAAATTTCAGGGAGAGTATGCCCCCGGACCCCCCTAGCGTACTCGCTCCACTACATGGGGCTAGCCCCTGACGCACCCCCTAATAGAAAATCCTGCGTACGGGCCTGTACTGTGTCATATTTCAGCGGAGAAATATCAAAACGACAGTGTGACAATACTGTAAATAAGAAATACGACTTCTTCAGCCTGCATCTTCACACATCTTGGATTCTATTGTGTTTGGTCATCATACAAAAAGTATCCACCTTACTTGCTGTATGATAGAGAAATGTATTGTTTGTTGATG
Source organism: Conchocele bisecta (assembly GCA_029237695.1). Lineage (NCBI taxonomy): Eukaryota > Metazoa > Mollusca > Bivalvia > Lucinida > Thyasiridae > Conchocele > Conchocele bisecta. The sequence continues at coordinate 4,434,967 of CM055272.1, forward strand.
ACGCTACGAGATAAAACTATTCATGAGAGGAGTGTCCTTCTAAAATGACCAAATTTTGCCAAAATGAGTTTTAAAGTCAGTAGAACATACTGAAACTGACGTTATTATTTCAGATTATGTTTTTTAGATTTCAATGCTATGTTTGCCAAGATAAAAAAAAACCATCAATTTAAACCAATTTTGAAATTTTGGACAACACAATTGTCGCAATAAGACATGTTATCTCATTATCATGACGATTAATGAGCTTGCATTGTTTGCTCGTTAGTTTTGTGTTTCTCCAATGAAAAGCTAAGTTTGTTGCACTGGAATGTTGAAAGGTGATTGTTTTGAAAAAGTTGCCATCAGTTGAAGATAATTGTGGCTGTGACTGGAGAAATGGGGCTTATGGGTTTCGCGACCAGTGTAGATCCAGATCAGACTGTGCATCCGCACAGTCTGATCAGGATCTGCACTGTTTGCTATTCCATCAATGAAACTACAAGCAATATATTTCGCTATCACGCTACAGGAGTGTGCTATTTTTGATCAGGTGCACCACTGGTCACAAATCCCATAAGCCCCATTTCTCCAGTCATAGCTACAAATGTGTTCATCATGTTATGGAAATGATAGCTTATAGTGTCTACAATCTATAATCAGGAAAATCTAACCCTGTAAACAGAAAGATATACTACAATATATTTTAGCACAAAACATTTGCTTTGGAAACAATACAGGGCAGACTGTGAATACAATGGTGTCTGCTAATTCTGCGCACAAATTTATATGTCATTAACATCCCCATATTCAGTCAAAATTTCCTGAATATTCAACGCAGTTTAACGACGTCCGTGCAGGTAAAATGTCACGACGTTCTGACGTCATCAGTAAGTGACGTAAATTGTGTGATGTACTATGACATCACATGCGTGTTTGCAACGTCACATTTGTTTCTGCTAATGCTGTGCATCTGGTAATGTAAACAAAAATGGTGAACAGCATACTGGATCAGCATTGCAAAATTGGTATTAAACTTGAAGCAGAACTATCCAGTGACATCATGACAGGTTAGTTTCTTAGTTGAACAGTTAATTTAGTAAATAAGACAGCTATTCCATCAGCAGGGTCTGAGGATTTTACACATTTTGACTATATTCGGAATAACTTTTTACCAAACTATCGGAATGTGATACCATGGTGCCACAGTGTAGCAATTGATCAGCTTGTTTATTCCAAAATCCACATATTTTATTATGACGTACACAAGGCTAAATTTGACGTGAATTGCGCATTAGCCAATGTGCAGAATTAGCCGAAATGACAGTAGTGGTACAGTGGAACCCCTCTAAACTGAATACCCTGGGGACCCGATTGTGTCTTATTTAAATGGGTTTCAGTGTAATTAATTGTATTGTCCTGTATGCTTATAGCAGAAAATGACAAAAATTGGCCATCTAGTGCTTAATTACAGTGGAACCTCTCTAAACCAGACACCCTGGGGACATCCCAGGACATCCCAGGAGATTCCAGGACATCCCAGGACATTCCAGGACATCCCAGGACATCCGGTTTAGAGAGGTTCCTCTGTATGTGTTTCTCTGCATGCACATGCATTGAGGGCCAATATCTTTACTCATACACTCTGCGGAGACACTGTTTGAAAATTCTCACTATTTTCTTCAGTTCATAACGGAAGTATATATTGTGACCAACATTTGAACCATCTCGCCGAGATGGTTCAAATGAGTAGTCGCAAAAAATACTTTCATAAGAAAAATGGAAAGAAAGAAGTGTACGTGGATGGGCTTAATGGTGGTAATGTATTATTTTAACAATAATTTGTGACATTTTCACAATTTAGCAATTCCGAAAATACGTTCTGAAAACTGCCCTGTGCCCTGAATAGAAGTAGCACGTGTTTCTGGTTCTGACGGGGAAAAAAATGAAATACAGAAAATGATTGAAGTAGATATTCGTTACTGAGCTAGGTTTTTTATTTTTAGTTCCATTTGCTACTACTGGATGGGTCCACTAGAATGGTTTTGTTTGTTTATTGGTGTTTAACAGCCTATCAACAGCTAAGGTCATGTAAGGCGGGCCAACGGCTTCGATCCTATATTTAACTTGCTGCATTGGGGGTAAAATCCCAAAATTAGAACGGAATATTTACATCAAGAAAACATATATTCAGCCCTGAAATTAGAATAACCTGACCTGCATGGTGCCAGGTCCATAACACACCAAACTCACTTAGCCCCTTCTCCTAAAAGTAATAGGATTAGAAATAATCGTATTACTCATACAAGGGGTATAACCAGATTTAACCCTCACATACAAGAATGCCAAAGACGTATCTGAGGGCCAAAACCAGGTCTCCATTCGGGATTCCGGTAAGGATGAATCCCAATCGTTAAATTACCCATCGCATGCTCCCACCTGTCACCCACCCACTAGAATGGTACACCTACCCTAAGACCATCATGATCATGTGTGTCTTTTAGGGAAAATACTATAGGAATGAATGGCCTTATAAATTCATCAAGAAAATGTGTTTATTTTCCGTTTTCTTAAGAATTATTTTAACAGTGCCTCACGGTTATGGAAAGTAGTTTGGCGTGGGAGTTTACTGGGATATGAATTTTGGACAGAGACTTGCTACGGACCAATCAAATGTTAGGGAATTGTGTAAATATTTTTGTGCTGGAATTATAGTCACATATATCTTTTCAATATTACTATAAATATCATGAATATGTCTTGGAATTTCATTAGAATTGAGTCCATCATTGGACTCAATTCTAATGAAATTCCAATACATATTTACTGGTCATTCTACTGTTTCAAGACGTACGGTGATGGCCAAAACACGACACAATGACCACGTTTATTTGCTCAGTGACCCGGTGAAAAGGACGGATATAAACGGCATATGGTTGCACGATATTAACCACACGATAACCATGTTCGGCAACAACTGGAACAAATTGCCACATTTATGAGAATGTGAACGGAAGTTTCACAATGACCATCAGTGGAGAGATGACCATCCCACGAAATTCATAGCCCAATTATGGAAGATATACCTCCACGACGGATGTTTGTCGATGGTTTAAATGCTCATGATCGCTACCGTGAAAATTTGTCATAAATTTATTTAGGTAAAATGGGTCTGAATGATTGTGTGACCAGTGTGGGCAGGAATAGACTGCATATCTGTTTTGTCCATGTAACATTCTGGCTATGTAAAAATGTCATTGCTAGGGTGGCTGGTTCACTGATTGACTGACTGACTGACTGACTGGCTGGCTGGCTGGCTGGCTGGCTGGCTCGCTCGCTCGCTCACTCACTGATTGATCAATCAATTGATCACTCGCTAAGCTAGCTTGCTTGCTTTATTGATTGATTGAATCTAGATATCTATCTGGTTGCAGCAGCAGTGTGGTAGATTTTCAAAGCCCTATTTGTTCGCTATATCACAAATTGGCATAGTAGACAGCAACAAAAATCACACACTTTGCAACATTTGCAATTTATGAATCCCCACATTAGCATGAACATCGATTTTGTCCAATTAGGGTCTGTTCGCTATTCAGTCACTGAAATATCCATGCCACCATTAGCAAACATGTAATCGGTATAATATGGATGAGACTTTTTACACCTAGGTGAAGATTGAACTCCGGTATTGAAGTCCAATGCCATATCCCCTAGGCCACAACCCATTCCTCGGCTGAGCAAGCATACAAGTGACCAGGATCTATATGAGACAAGCCATGCGATTTTATACCTTCGGACATCTGCGTAATTTCATGAAATACATTTAAAAAATTTACAATATTTAAGGAAGATGTCCCATTTTCTGTAAATATATTTCATGAAATATCGCAGATGTCCGTAGGTACAAAATCACATGGCTTGTCTCATATACTGGTGCAATTGTCCACTATGTCAGCCGGCAGCAAACATTAAGGAGAAATTAACTGGTGTGGACATGTTTTATGTAGCGAGGGACAGCCCTGATGGGTCTGCCCTGTGAAGAGGAGGTGAGGTCAACCTCAGGACAACCAACGCTGTCCCCGAAGAAACTGTAACTACAATATAAATGGTCACTCTGGGAGAATCTGGGGGCCGTTTCACTAAACTTCGTACGACTAAAATGTTCGTAAGTGCCAAATTATGATAGTCTGTAAATTTCACATTAACAATGTTTTCTTGTAAACAATTATTGGATTTACATTCATTCAGCATAGGCTGCATCTGCACAATGAATGTAAATCCATCAATTGAAATTGCCAGACGATCCTAAATTTGCACTTACGAACATTTTAGTCTTACAAAGTTTAGTGAAACGGGCCCATGGACATGTGGGCTTATAATAAAGGGTGTCCGGTTTGGAGAAGTTACACTGTAGTTTATGCAATACATCTTTGACTGACTGGCAGTGTCGGCCCAGACTACACTGGTCGCGAATATAATCTTGTCATTAAAACATGTCAGCTAGCAGCCCACATGTACTAGTTAGTATTTAATATCTCATCTTCAACAACAACAGCCATATATAACCCCAGGCAGGGAAACAATAAACAGGCTAGCTCATTTGTATTACTTTCATATTTTCCTGTGAAGACAGTTGTGAGATAACGCCATCAAGATTTTATTTTTGAAAACAATAAAAATGATACAGACCTGAAAACATTTAAGAATGTCCCATTTGGAACTATATATTCGTTTGTTCAGCTTATATTTAAGGGTGGGAATTGGCTCAAACAACTTCCATACCTGGTATTATTATAAAGGTCATGCAGAGCATTTATAGATTCCCGATCCCCTTTAGTCATCCAAACAGAGTCAACAATCAGCAACATCTATACCACAAAATACATTTCCTTGAAGCCAACACTAAGGAGCTATAATAATTTGCCAAAAAGCATTGTGTAAGTGTGCCAAATTAAAAACACATCCATTACCTGCCGGCTCCATAAGGCAAACATAACTAAGCCTGCTTTTAGCAGATGGTCACAAATGAGACAGTTTTACAGCAGAATTGTTTAATATTGCAATAAAACATGTGTAAGTTTGGCACCTTGAAGTATGCCATTGTGGCTTGGAAACCAGATAGGGTTGAAGTCCAGTCAGCCAGCACAGGTCACCTTTATGACCATTGTTTGTCCATCAACTGGAGGGGCAGTCCAACAGGAAGAAGGGCATAAAGAAATCGCTAATAAGGGTCAGGAGACCAAGGAGGATTTTTCTGCTTGTTGAATCTTCAAGGATTTTTATATCAATTTGGGGCGTAATTAATTACCGGTGATAAAGATATGCAAAATTAGTTTTCAGTTATACCTGAATTTCACCAATGCAAACAGTGATTGTCCTGATGAGGCGGCTTCTACCGAGTTGTCTTATCAAGATATGCACTGTTTTTCATATTTTTGACATCACACCTCTCTGATTAGCGTAGCCTGAAGATTAACATGGAAGTCTGTGCCATTTACTTCTAAAGGGATGAAATTGTTAAGTTAACTCTTTGTAAGCTGGGAAATTTGTGGGCTATAAATAATTCAAAAATAGCAGACGACAATTCACTGTATTTCCTTTTATTTTTCCCTATAAATATCATGAATATGTCTTGGAATTTCATGACAATTGAGTCCATTGTAATGAAATTGCAAGACATATTTACAGAGAGAAATAAGAAACATGCTCATAAGTTGTTGGATGTTATTTTCACCGCTAGCAATGCAACGAGTTAGTGAGAGTTGTGCAGGTATATAATTTATGCTTGTGTATCAAGACATCTGTTTCAAGGTCATCTGAATATTGTATACTTGTATATAAATATATGGTAAGCTGGCTGTGAATTAAATCAATTTTCTAGCTGCAATAGTCTGAAGGCAGTAAATTTATACTTAATTCCAGTGTATGAAAACCTGAATGTTTTGGAAGTTCCATCGCATAATCTAGCAGAAGACAGTGTCTATTTGGAACCAAGCAATGTTTTGTTGTTGAAGAAAGGAAGATAAAATGCATATAAAAATTCCTTTCAAACCTTTGAAGGACCAACACCAAACCCCATGACTATCTCAACTGCATGGGAAGAATTTCAATTTGCACAAATAAATGTATTATTGTATATAGAAGATCCAGAGGGGGGAATAGTGATACTTGAATCAGCGGGTAAATGTATATTATAATGAGAGGGTATAACACTGCTGCAGACATGCACACCTATTGTGTATCCCGACTGGATTGGAAGTTATTTTCTGCAATGCAGTTGCTTTGAATGACATCAAAGTGCGAGTACATGTTTGTGAATTAGGCAAATGATGCAGTGTATAGAGTGGAACTAAATAAAGCATGCATCTATTGTTGAAGATGAAGATGATACTGGTGAAGCACAAAGATATATAAATAGGACATTAGCTCTTATGATGGTACATGTTGTCGTCTGCTGTTATAAAAAAAAAATCTCAAATATTCCTCATCAACTAACATGTTTTGACAGCAAATGAGAACTGTCTCCCTTGTAAAGAAATAAAGAAACTTTTGTTCAAGCAGCCGATCCAAATTTTTCCCACTCTTTTACCCTTACACCGCTATCTTAATTGTTTGTCGTCTGCTGTTTATTTTCTATTTTTATCATCAAAAACATGCTTTGACAGCACCTTAGAATAATTTACAACATGCTTTGACAGCACTTCAGTATCATTTCCATTGAAGTGCTGTCAAACCATGTTTTTATTGAGAAATAAAGCAAGATATAAAAGCAACAGCAGACGACAATTGTTGTGTGTGTGTCTCTCTAGTACATGAACATGCATCTGTACGGCTTCTTCAATGATATATTAATGGAAACCAGTGTAGACCCTGATCAGACTACATACGGAGATGTAATGGTGAATATGGGGCGATGTTAACTGAATGGGTCAATGGAATAAAGGGGCTAACTCCCTCATGAAGTTATCTCCCTTCTTCCACTGTCTCCTTCAATTGCAAACATATTTTTTTCTAGATAGCGGCCACTGCTGTTTCAACAGATTATAGAACTACAAACATTTCCTAGAACAAACCATGAAAATTCTGCCTAACGACAGACAGATGGACGGACGGATGGATGGACACCCCTAGGATACACCCATCCATTGTTTTCAACCAAAAGAACGACCACCTAAGAAACAATAGTGTTAAGTGGTTACTGAATAAGTTGCATTGTTTTCTTCCGTCTTAGGCTATACCTCCAACCACTGCGAACATACGGACGGACGTTATTCAAATCATGTTTATATGTCTACGAGCCACATAAGGCCCCTCTGAGTACTACGGATTAAACAACATAAACCAATATTAGCCACATAAACCTATTTTTAGCTGGCTAATGTAACTAACCCTATCCTTTACTAAGTCCATCCCTTTGGGGGCTAGCCACATATACCCTATATATTGGTGCGGACGGACGGATGAACGGACAGATGTACAGAAGACAGATGTACAGACAGACAGATGGACAGGAAGGCACTGGGGAAAATCACTATACCCAGAAACGTTTCCTGGTGACACAATACAACTAGAAAAATCATATTTTGAAGTATTGATACCCGCATGGCCAAATCAAACTGCAACGGGTGGGATTCATGCTTCATTGAACACCAAAGTGCCTCCTGAAAGCGAGCATTATCTTTGCTTGAAAAACAACAACACTATAATTTGATTCTAATAAAACTTCCTGACAACTTGAGTAGGATATCGGAAGACAAAAATCAAATCTGTGGAGTGTTTCTGGCAAAGGTGAGATAGTTTAATTGTATGTAAATATTGATGTGTCTCTTGATACCCACCCTAACACAGGGCAGGCAAAGATCTAAAGTTTCCATAGCAGTTCTCTATGCATTTCGATGGAAAATTGACCAGTGTAGCCCCAGATCAGCCTGCACATCTGTGCAGGCTGATCTGGGTCTACACTGGTCACAAATGAAATATACGATGATTTCTCGCGTTGCCTGAAATAATTACATGCATGAAGCTCAAATTGCCCACGCACGAGTATGATTCCATTGACATCTTGATCACAAGTTTGATCTAAACAGACAGAGTGGAGACTGCAAATTTATTCTGCCGAGATTTTTGATTGCAATATTGTTGGGTGTCAGTTCAATACAAGACAATATGATTATGGGTGAAATTGAATCCCCCTTAATACTCTCAACATTACAGACCAATATCATAATGTTTCCAAACAGTGTAGATCCATATAAATTGGTTCGTGATGAGTCATCTCATCAGGATCTGCACCAGTTGCGGATATATGATTACTTTTAAAAACAATACCCCTTTCTGATAAATGGAATAGTCTGAAAAATAACATGGGATTGTCCATTTCAGTTACTTAGGGAAGAAAGGGTTAACCAGGAAGTAGAAATATCTTAAACAAATCATACAGGCCTTGGCAAATTCTTAATTAACCACGTGTCCAGATTGATTTTCTGAACCAATCCTACATATATATTTTACTGTTAATGCTGCATTGTCCCTTCAAATTAGCCCTTATTAACCCTTACAATGCTGGAAAGAAAATTACATCTGCTGTTGTTTTACATTTTGTCTTCTTTATCAATAAAAACATGGTTTGACAGAAAATGGAAATGATTCTAAATTGCTGCCAAGCCAATGTTTTTGTTGAGAAAAATGGAAATTAAGCAATACACAGCAGACGACAAAAGTTAATTCTGCATTGTAAAGGTTAAGAATGAACAAATGTGGATTTGTTCAGGTATGCATATCATTATAATCACAATCATCCATTGTTAATGAAAAAATAATTTTACGTTCATTCAACAACATATAGAGATGAAAATACATGTACATCTGTATGGATGGATCATCGGAAATTCAGTACTCAGATATTACAATAGCTTTCAGCACTGACATCGATATATATCCTCATCCGGTGTCAGAGACTTGGAAATTTATTGGTTTTAACGTCCCAGCAACAGCTAAGGTCATATACAAACAGGACTACAGTTTAAAGTCTCATCTGACAGACCAGTGGGATGGAAATACAATGTACTATGAAAGTATGTTTGATTCCCAAGCTAGGTGAGGTTTGGACCCACAACCTCCGGATTGGAAGTCAGAAGTTCTAACCCCTAGGCCACAACCCAGAGAATTGGTCTGCATATTTCAACCCTGTAGATTAGTGGTTGGAATGAGAATTCACAGAACATGGAAAACAAAGATTTGGTGGCCGTTTCACTAACATTCGTAGAACTAAAATGTTATGATTTGAGTCTGTAAATTTCACATTTACAATGCAGCCTATGCTCAATAAATGTACATCCATCAATTGAAATTTCCAGACGATCCTAAAAATGTACTTACGAACATTTTAGTCGTACAAAGTTTAGTGAAACGGCCCCCAGCTGTGTTACCACATTTTCCTGACATAATTTCCAGACATCGTGACATTTTTCATAAATTATATAAAAAAGAATTTCAGAGATGAACATTTTTGAAAATGTTGCACATATCTGGTCATACAGAGTGGCCTGCGGTTCTACCAGGCGAATTGCAATTCCTGTAGCCTATTTCATCAACATTACAAAGTATACTTTAGTAGCAAAGTATACTTTGAGGGAGAAATTTTCAATTTTTTGAAAAAATTATTAATTTTTATTATACTGAATTTATTACATTATCACAGCCATTTAATGGCTGTGATAATGTAATAAATTCAGTATAATAATTCTGCATACTTTTAATCATGAAATATATGCATTTGTTAGTTCTATACGAAATAATGCATATCAGGAAAAATAAATGATTGCTCCCTCAAAGTATACTTTGCTAGTAAAGTATACTTTGCAATGTTGATGAAATAGGCCCCTGGAGCGCAGGATTTCGCGTTCCCATTAATTGCAATTGGACCGCAATCGGACTGCAATCATGTGACTGCGGTCCAAAGAGTTGGTTGCGGAATTGCAATACTTATAGCGCAGCTAGCGCTGCGCTCCGCCTTTAATTGCAGTTTACGCTCCTTTTTTTCTTTAAACTGCGAAAGAATGACTGCTTTACGCTGCGCTCTGCGGTCAAACCAGCGGACTGCTCTGCTTGACCAATGCAGCAATAAAATCAAAATAGTTGATTGCACTCCAGGAATTGCAATTCGCCTGGTAAGAGAACCGCAGGCCACTCTGTACCTGTATATTCAATGCGTAATGTAATAGAGTAATTTAAATTCCACCTACATCAGGCTGTTTTTGTCGGTAAACTAAAGGAAAATATGCGAAAATAGCCTGCTATTGGAATCCATCGGTACGGCGAAACCTTGACTAGACCGCTAGACCGCAGCAGAGACCGCGTTTGGTACGCGTAACGCTAAGTTTTTACCGCAAATAGCGAAAGAATGACCGCACAAACGGTATCGCGAAATAATGACCGCACAAACTGGACCGCGAAAGAATGACCGCACAAACAAAATCGAGAAAAAATGACCGCAAAAACGGGACCGCGATTGGACCGCAATTAGACTGCAATTTCAGAGGAGACAAATTGCAATTCAAGGACCGCTGGATTGCAATTCTTGGTAAGAGAATAGCAGGCGGGAGTGTATCTGCATGTATTGCATTATTATCACGCTTCATGTAGATGACTGTTCAAAAGTTATTGCAGGAAAATCAACTAAAAATTATGTCACACTTGTCTAATACCACATTTATCCCACACCCTGCAGCTGATCCAGTTTTACCACAGGGGATGCAGAGACATAATCAAAGTACTGAAAGTACTGAAATATGTTATCTTCACAAAAACTGATCACTTGCGGAACTAGAGACTGAAAGTTGCATATTTTCTACTGTGATGGTGCAAACAAATTCCCATACATACGCTTTCTCCAGAATAAATTACTGTTTGTAACTCCCAGAATAAATTACTGTTTGTAACTCCCAGAATAAAATGTATGAAACTGGCTAACTGGTCCCTGTGAGAACTAAAGATAATAGCTGCTAATACATATATATGCACGAAATGTCTGGATTCATATTTTCCAGAATTTAACTGAATTTAATTGATAAACTGAGCCCAAAACTGTGAAAACTATAGAGAATAGTATATATGTAGAGTTTAAATACAAAGCAAGACGGACCAAAACGTGATGGGATAAGTTGTCACTGGGCACTATTGTCTTGGTCGTACTCGCCATTTAGGCATATAGCACGACAATACGGCTGCCCCCATAGAAATTTGCGTGACATAATATGCTATCTGAAGCAGGGATTCTGCTGGCGATTGCCACTTTCGCAATTGGCGATAAAAATAAACAATTGGCGATAAAGAATTACAATTTTCGAAAAAAATAAAATAATAATAATCTCTTTTTGAAGTGGCGATTTTTTTATTTTCCCCAGCGGAATCCCTGCTCAAGGGAGATAACATATAATAATACAGAGCCTGCCTAAATCCCTGGACAGTGATGACAAGGACATTTCCACCAAAAAAAATGTTTTACCATGCGGGTGGTGTCTATTCTTCCATCCCAGGCCCGTACGCAGGAATTCATTTAGGGGGGTGCGTTATCGATGGCGCGAAGGGCTAAACATTGTTTTTTTGCACATTCACGGACAGATCTTGATTTCACCCCTAAATAACTGGAATGGATTTTGATTGTTAATTTTGCAATCCATTCCAATCATCACAAAATGATTTTCAGACCAGTCCATTTGTGAACATGAGGTGTTTTTGTTCTCAAAATTATGAAAATTACTTGCAAAAAGTGCAGATCCTGATGAGACGGCTCATCTGGACCTACACTTTTTTCCAATACCACAATACAGGCCTGTGGTGTTGAACGGGTTAAGAGGGGGGTGCGTACGCACCCATCGCACCCCCTCTGCGTACGGGCCTGCATCCTTATCATTAATAACAATAATCATTTCTCATTGACATCCCATAATTCTCATAAAGCTCTCGTTGACAAACAACGCTGTGGACGACAACAAAACACACGTCCTGAAAAACACGGCGGTCTTCTCACAGCTCATTACACAGTCTAGTCTTGTCACGATCAGTGTATTGTGGGAATAGTCTCGTTCAAATAGGATCTATAATATGCAAAAACAGTAGAATTTGATCGAACCGCAGACAGGTCCAAGTCTACACAGATTGTACAACGTAAATGCCAAGTGGTTGATTTTTTTCACTCAGATTTGCGACTGTGATTATAAAAAATCAAGGTGATGCCATTTGTGACTGATAGTCTAGCGCAACACACTCCTGTGGTCTGATAAAAGCAAGGCGGTCGGTTGAGGGGGGGGCGTTCAATGATTAATTGGCGACCAGTGTCGATCCTGATCAGACTGCGCTTAGGCTGATCTGGTTCTATGCTGGTTGCAAAGCCTGATTTCTCTTCACAGTGACATTTAAATCTGCCGGTAGTTAGTGATGGATATCGACTGAGATAATGTTCAATAAAAAACAAGATGATACGCCCCCCACATCCTACAGGTGGAAGAGACAAAAATCATCAGCTGCCTCCACACAGATGGACAAAGTTTTTCATAATTTTTTACCCCGGTTTAACCCTTAGAGTGCGGAAACTGAAAATAGTCGTCTGCTGCTGTGTCATATTTTGTCTCTTCTCTCAGTACAAACATGGTTTGTCAGCATTTTAGAATCATTTCCATTGGAAATTATTCTAAAGTGCTGTAAACCATGTTTTTGATGAGAAAAATGGAAAATGAAAAATAAACAGCAGACGACAAATTTTAATTCAACATTGTAAGGGTTAAAGGCAAAACAAATAAGCCAAAAAATAACTTAATTTTAAAGGTTAGAAAACACCAAATTGTTTTACTATTTAATTTAACTGAATCCCATCCAATAAGGCCAGTCTCTCCTACTTTCACTATTCGTATGGATGCTGTGGGACCTAGCTACTCCACAAACATAATGACATCCTCAGCATGAAATTGGTGAAGCATTTGAGACAGAATCTGAGACAATGCGCAAAAAAAAACTTTGAAAATCCATCCATATTATACTTCAACATTATTTGCAACTAATAAACTATACTCGTCAAACAAGCATGCATTTCATGTGAGCGGTATGTCATGAAAAACATTGCGTGAACTTTTTAAAAAAAAGCATGTTCGACCATTAAAATAATTCATGGACAAAAAAAAGAGAAATAAGTACTCTATTTATGTTATTTTATGTGAATAGTCCTGCCAATCCCATTGCAATTAATTGCACGGAAAAGGAATTAAATATCACACTCGTGTCTTGTCGCTTTTGAAAAATTATTTCGGATATGGTATTGTTCTATTTCCTGTCGATATCATGTTTAAGACACCTGTGCTATCGACCCTGTCATATTTCCACAATGTCCAATGTGAAGATTTTAATATTAAACCTGAAACAGTATTCTCGTCAAGGATTACCCATAGCTTCAGATATGAAGTACCGTATTGTCATCTAATTTTTTTTTTAATAATTCTTTGACAAAATCATACAAATTGGAAGTTCTTCAGAATCATTTCTTTGAAATGATTCTGAAGAATTTCCAATTTGTATGTCATTTTCATGAAGAAAAAAAAGCAACAAAAAAAATACATATCTGGGGCATGGTTTTGGGTAGGATTTCAATTGTAAAGTATTAATAGGTCAGATGTTACGTTTCCGTGGTGTCATTTGACTGTCACACTGTCACACAACAACAGTTGCCTTGTTTTCCAGTCATGCAAACGAAACATATTAAGGAAACCCATCCGCTTAGAAACCATGTTATATGGTCTGTTTCAGATGTGCATAGCTAGTAACAATAGAACAGGAACTTTAGAGGTCTTTGTATAATAACTATATGCACGTGCACTTATAACTCGATTTGTCAGTAAACGAGGCTTACAGAATACCCCCCGCCGCGTGTGCCCTGTAGCCTATTTCACCAACATTGCAAAGTATACTTTTCTACAAAGTATACTTTGAAGGAGAAATTTTCAATTTAAGGATAAATTTATTAATTTTTATTATACTGTACTGAATTTATTACATTATCACAGCCATTTTGGCTATGATAATGTAATAAATTCAGTATAATAATTCTGCATACTTTTAATCATCAACTATATGCAGTCGTTAGCTCTATATGAAATAATGCATTTTGGGAAAAATAAATGATTACTCCCTCAAAGTATACTTTGCTAGATAAGTATATTTTGTACTTTGCAATTTTGATGAAATCGGCTACAGGTATCCCTATATACGTATATATTATTTCCAAGTCTGTGGGCCTGTGACCTTTACCTTGTGGGGGTCAGACGGTCATGGATTTGTCACAGCATTATAGTAGACCCTTGGAGTTATGCATGCGTGAAATATTAAGAATTTTTGACGAAGGAAATAGAAGTTATAACAGATTTCTCTGATGTTAAGTTTTGTGAAGAGACGAAGTATGTGACCTTGACCTCGTGATCAGCGGTGATTGGACGGTCATGGATTTGCCACAGCATGATAGTAGAGCCTTGCAGGAATGAATGCATGAAATATTAAGAATTTTCGATGAAGGAAATAGAAGTTATAACATATTTCTCTGACGTTAAGTTTATTGACAGACGGACGGGCAACCAGACTCCAGTATACCTTTCGCCCTAAGTGGAATGGATTTTTATATGTTAATTTTGCAACCAATCCAACAGTCACAAAATGATTTTCAGACTAGTTAGTGTTGAAAGGGTTAAAGGTACATGCCCACTCAGTAGGCACAAACTGTTCTTTATATCAGAGACATCATTTGAGATATTTTCTGGCAAAATAAACATTCATTCCCCATTACCCCACATATTGATTGGCATTATTATACATTTTATATCAGACGTAAATTGCCACACTGATATCAAGGGTGATAACTGTGTTTCCTTAAAATGTTAAAGGACATTACTATTTATTCTATGTATTTCTGTTTGATGTGCAATTATCATACTTAATCTGTCGAAAATATTATTTTGTTCAGGTAACGCATTTAATTAGAATAAATAATTAAAAAATATCATGCCTCATTTTCATATGGAAATAGCCTGATACCAACGTGCGTCACTAACAATAAAATAAATATTACTAAATGATTATATCTGTATTGCGGGCACTGGTAATTGTTAGAACTGGTGGAATAGTGACACAATTATCAACTTATTTAATTCCTATAAAGAACATGCCTACTGAGTGGGCATGTACCTTTAATCCATTTGTTCCCAGAATGCATGCCGATAATGCACATGTCGTTAATTGAATTACATTACAAGCAACGAGCACCTGATTAGAATGTCCATCATCACTGGCGATGAACACAATAAGTCTGATTGTATTGTTCACTACAACAACCCAAATATGCTTTGAATGTTTTGTTGTACTGTAGTTAGGCTTCCAGCTCCAGATCAGGAATTTGTAATTGAGCATTGTCACTCCATCATTTCTGAAGCAATTGGGTATTTCAAAATTTTAATTGGGTAAAATAAAATAAAACTACTGTTTACACATCAACAGACAGCAATTATTGAATGGTTAATGCTTCAAAATGAAAACATGTCTTGGCATTTCATTAGAATTGTCTCCTTGGAGACAATTCTAATGAAATACCAAGATGTGTATTCATGGAAAATAAGAAAAATATGCCATATTTGTGGTCTGTTTATTGTTTTCTGCTGCATGATAAAGGTATTTTATGGCTTTTTGATACTTCCAATTTCAATTGAGTTTTTGGCAATTTTATTTGGGTATTTCAGCAAATACGCAGCTTATCTGGAGCTCTGGCTTCTATTTGATATACAACCTAAACTGTTATTGCTGTATCCCCCTTTCATCGTAATTAGTCTTGTGGGTGAACAAGCGTGGACAATACAATATACCCAGCAGCTACACTTATCCACATTCTTCCATTTTGAGACGTAACAAAAATGCGGATAATAATTGGTTGCGCCAATATGAAATACAGTGGATCCTGTTTAAACTGGAGACCCTGGGGATGTCCCAGGCACAGGTGGAAGACTCGGACCTAGGACCTGATAAATGGCTCATTTATAAACCGTTACCCCACCCACCAATTTCCGTACAATAGACACTATACTGTATATTGTAAGGAAATAGGTGGGTGGGTGGGGTAACGTTTTTCAAATGAGCCATTTATTGGGTGCTAGGTGCGAGTCTTCCACGTGTTGTCCCAGGGTGTATCTGAGACACGCCATGGGATTTTCTACCTTCGGACATCTGCGTAATTAAATTAAATATGTTTACAAAATTTACAATATTTTTCATAAATAAAGTCAAAAGTTGACATTTTCTGAAAATTTTGTCAACTTTTGACACCATTCACGGAAAATATTGTAAATTTTGTAAACATGTCATGAAATTACACTGATGTACTGATGTCCGAAGGTACAAAATCACATGGCGTGTCTCATATATGGTTTTGTGCAGTTTAATTGAAATGCACTCCAACACTATGTCTTTGTCGACAAGGTAGTGTGGAAGCCCTACAAACTGCACACAAGGGTGTTCAAATTAGAGAGGTTCCACAACAATTCACTCCAACAGTGGAACCTCTCCTGACTGGTCATCCTGTGGATCTCTAGGGTGTCCGGTTTAGAGAGGTTCCAGTGTGATTCAGGCAATACAGAAGCAGGTCTTGTCAGAGCTCCAGATAAGCTTTGTGTCTAAAGCGTACTACACCCCTTGATTTCAAAATCATTGCGTATTTTACTTTTACTTTTAGAAATGGATTATCGATTTTCTTCATTTCTAAATAGGGAACAAATGAGAAAAAATATAACAAATTTAAACATTCACTTATTTGAGCTGCAAAATTTGAGCTGCAAAAGTGAATTTTCAACGTTATGACAGTATTTCACTATTCAATTTGAAAAGCAATGCGTATTTTCACATTGCTGTGCATATTGTGTACTCCCACTTTTGATAATCAATGCGTATTCAGCTAAAATAATTGCGTAAAATACGCCAATACGCACCTTATCTGGAGCTCTACATCTTGTAGAGATCATATGTGGCTGTGACATAACCCGAGCAGGCTCATCTGGATCTACGCGTTTTAACAATACCACTATACAGGTCTATGGCGTTGAGAGGGTTAAATCATCCCTCATGTACAATACTCCATATAATTGGTTCATCATTCAAAGTGTCTGAAACAATCGGTTCTGCAGTGTCGAGAACACATTGCCATCAACAGTTTTTGCGCATATCGTAAACGTTACAATGCAGTGAACGTGGCTTATCAGTTACGCAGCAAGTGTGAGAATGCAGAAAGTGTTGCAACTCTGGCTGATTAACATCTTGTACAAGATGAGCTGTCACCACATATTTAGACTCGTGCGTGCACAAGTAACCAGGGTCTTTTGACATGAAGTTTATTAGGCAATTCTACGACACGCGTAGGAATGTCCAGGCTCGCCGAGGAATTCCTACGCGTTTTCCTAACCGAACCTGATAAACTGGTCATCAAAAGAAACTAGCTGGGCATTCTATTCATTATAGGAATGAATGGCCTTTTTGTGGAATTTATCGGGGTATAAACTTGGAAAACTTGGAAAAGTCGCGGGAATACTGGACGAAGGCCGGAAGGCCTCGTCCAGTATTCCCGCGACTTTTCCAAGTTTATATCCCCGATAAATTCAACAAAAAGGCCATTCATTCCTTATAATTCCAGCATTTGAAATAAATTCATCAAGAAAATGTGTTTATTTTCCGTTTTCTTAAGAATTATTTTAACTGCGCCTCACGGTTATGGAAAGTAGTTCGGCATGGGAGTTTACTGGGATATAAATTTTGGACAGAGACTTGCTATGGGCCAATCAAATGTTAGGGAATTGTGTAAATATTTTTGTGCTGGAATTATCAGGTAATATTTTATGCTAGAGGATGGGCAGATACAACATGGTTGTCTTCGTAAATAACGCATAATCATGACCCATTGCTCCACATTATTCTCAATGAATTTCACCTTGTTATTTTTTCACATCTACTCACATCATCGAGCATAAAACAAAATTCACAATAACCTTTAATTTTACCTTCCATGAAGGATATAGGGAGAGTTGACAAAAATGGTTCTCCTTGGATACCAGAATCTTCAAAGGTGATGGTAGAGGGACGTTTAATCAGTAACCAGACTGGCAAACACTTCACAGGGTCATTCAATCAGGTTGGCAAACACTTCATGGGGTCTAAGTAATGTCTACCAAATGTTTAACCCTTAGACCGCTACTTACAACAATTGTCGTCTGCTGTTGCTTTTATATCTTGCCGTATTTCTCAATAACAACATGCTTTGACAGCACTTCAGAATCATTTCCAATGGAAATGATTCTGAAGTGCTGTCAAAGCATGTTGTAAATTATTCTAAAGTGCTGTCAAAGCATGTTTTTGATGATAACAATGGAAAATAGAAAATAAACAGCAGACGACAAAAAAAAAATTAAGATAGCGGTCTAAGGGTTAAAATCTGAAAATAAACAAACACTGGTAAATAGAAATTCAAAACTAAAACCAGATGAAAAGGAACAATCTAGGATTACCAAACAGCATAGACACTGATCAGTATTCTAATTCACTGTTTTTTACCAGGATTAAAAAGGGTCAGGGTAAAACTAGAATATATGGCCACATTCAGTGTCGAAACGTTACTTTTATTAATCAAAGTACTGAAAGTACTGCCACCAGAGCCTGAACTATTATTTCCATGAAATAAGAACATAAATTGTCATGCCATGTGATCGGAGTGAATAAACAATTATTATTATGTAACGCAAAATTGAGAATTCTAAGTCCAAAAGGAAGTGATAATCTATGACCGGAGGGTCAAATCAAAAATCAAAATTCACATTGCGCATCGGCAGACCACAAGGAAGTTGCACACCAAATAGTATGTCTCCAGCTATTACGTGACGGACACACACAATAAACTCCTTTTTCTTCTAAAACTATTCTAAAGATCATCACATGTAAAACGGTCATATTTCAAAATCAGCTACAGTCTAATCCGACAATTCTTTATACCCATATAAGTAACCCTGTGTGTGGCCAATATTCAATTAGCCCAATATCAAATTGTGTGGTATGCCCAATATCATTATTTACCCATATGTAACCCTGTGTGTTTGGCCTAATATCAAAATTCTTCACCCATATAGTAACCTTTGTGTTTGTTGTCCAATTATCAAATTGATTTACCCATTATAGTACCTGTGTGTTTGGGCAATATCCAATTCTTTCCACCCATTTAGTAACCCTTGTGTTTGTTTGGCCAATATCAATTTATTTACCCATATAGTAAACCCTTGTGTTGTTTTGGCCCAATTTTAATTTTCAATTAGTTTACCCATTGTAACCCTGTGTGTTTGGGTATATATCAATTCTTCACCCATATAGTTAAACCTGTGTGTTTTGGCCAATATTCCAATTCTTCACCCATTATTATAGAACCCCTGTGTGTTTGGCCAATATCAATTATTGACCATAATAGTAACCCTGTGTTGTTTGGCCTAATAGAAATAAATTCACCCATTATAGTAAACCTGTGTGTTTGGCCAATTTCCCAATTACTTTACCCATTAGTAAACAGGTGTGGTTGGCCAATTTATAATATTTAAATTCACCCATATTGGTAACCCTGTGTGTTTGGCCCAATTATCATTTTATTTACCCATTTGTTAGTAACCCTGGTTGTGTTTGGCCAAATTATCAATTCTTTCACCCAAATATAGTAACCCATGTGGTTGTTTGGCCAAAATCAATTTCTTTACCCATTATATAACCCTGTGTGTTTGGCCAATATCAATTCTTCACCCATATAGTAACCCTGTGTGTTTGGCCAATATCAATTCTTCACCCATATAGTAACCCTGTGTGTTTGGCCAATATCAATTATTTACCCATATAGTAACCCTGTGTGTTTGGCTAATATCAAAATATCAATTCTTCACCCATATAGTAACCCTGTGTGTTTGGCCAAAATCAATTCAGTAAAACTGCGAGTTTCAAAGAAAACAAGAAATGCGTCTGTCGAACGCGGATGCCACCTGCAGCATATTTGAGAAACTGTGACAAAGTGGTTAACCGAAAAGTGTGACGGACGGACGGACAGACGGACGGACGGACGGACGGACAGATGGACGGTCCAAACACTATATGCCACCCTTTTCTTTGAAACCCGGTGGCATAAAAATGTCTTGCTCCACCCTAGGGTCGAACTCCAGACCCTTAGATTACAAGGCGAGCTTGCTACCGAGTGCGCCATGGAGGCAAATCTGCTAATGTTGGCATTTCTAATGTATGTGGTCTAATTTTATACTGGTGTCAATATTCGGCAATTTTTCAAAACATTTCGGAACTATTTCGAGAATTGGCTGCAAAGATCAGAGAATGGCCAGTAGACGAAGATACTACAAACTTTTATGCAGTCGATTCGCTTTGTTTCATCAAAATCGGTGGAATAAGAAGGAACTTATGATAAACAAGAAATGCGTCTGTTGAACGCGGATGCCACCTGCAGCATATTTGAGAAACTGTGACAAAGTGGTTAACCGAAAAGTGTGACGGACGGACAGACGGACGTTCTTACAGTACTATACTTATGTGGCTTATCACATGTTAAATATTAGCCACATAAAACGATTTTTAGCCACATAAAAGGATTTTTTAGGTGGCTAATTGTAACCAACCCTATCCTTTACTAAGTCCATAACCCTGTGGGGCTAGCCACATAAGTACCCTAATGTGTGCCCGGACGGATGGACAGACGGACGGATGGACGGACGGACGGTCAAAACACTATATGCCACCCGTTTCTTCGAAACCCGGTGGCATAAAAATAACAGGCAAGTCGAAAAATGGGGCTTATGGATTTTGCGACCAGTGTAGATCCAGATCAGCCTGTGCATCCGCACAGCCTGATCAGGATCTGCACTGTTCGCTATTCCATCAATTGACTCCGAAACATGGCTAGATAGCTTGGAAATGATGTAACTAAGAAAACGAAAGTTAGATTTTGAAAATCATCCACAAATAAAAATTTATTTTAAAAAAATCTATTTTTAGCCCCCCTCTGTTAAATTCCCAATAAATATCAAATACATTTTTTTGGGGAGGGAGACTTTTTTGTTATTGATGAAAAAGTACTTACATTTACAGTCAAACTTGCACAAGCGACCACGTGAATTAAGCGACTTTTGTCTTAAGCTACCACTTTCAATTCCCTCCGACAATTTGGCCTATATAATGACTGTGTATTAAACGACTTTCCCTTAACGGACCACCGGTCACTTATTTTGTAAACAAAAGCAATGTTAGTTTGTATTAAACGACCATTAATTGACAGGATTGACAGGATGTCACTTTCTCCAGGTGAAATTAGCCTCAAGCGTGTGACACATCCCCGGTCACTGTCAAAGTGTGAATGTTGCCAGGCGCGGATCCAGGATTTCGGGTTAGGGGGGGCGTAACTATTTTGCAATACTTTACTATATTATCGAACGAGCTAAGCTCGTTCGATAATATAGTCAAGTATTGCAAAATAGTCGACCGAGCGGAGCTCATGATAACGCTAGGGGGGGGTCCGGGAAATTTTTTGAAATCTACATCGCATTTCCTGTGTTCTGGCGCATTTTGGAGCAAAAATATTGACAGTGTCACAGTATGTTTAGACTTTTGATTGAAAACATTTAAATTTTGAAACAATAAGACAACGACCGAAAAATGCATGGAATACATGGCACTTGGCATGAAACGTGCCTTGTAACTTGCAAAAAATCTTTACTCGGCGAATTTTAGGGGGGGCGCGCGCCGGGACCCCCCTCCCCCTGAATCCGCCCATGGTTGCATAATTTATGATTATTGACCTGAAACCTTGTTCTGAATCGCTAGTTTCCTTACAGCAAGTTCGGGTTCGTACTAGAGTTGAACTATAGTAGATGCATTGCGCATACCTAGTACAGAATTTCCATGTAAATTTCTCTCTCTAGAACTTTTTACCTATTCGCCGTCATCTTGAAACTGGAAGAACAGACGTCTTTTGGCTAGTCGAACTATAGATGTATGACGTCACTGGTCGAACCAGTCTGAGTTCGCGGTTGTTTAGATGAACTATAGTTCAGCTATAGTAACCATAGTTTAAGCTCGAACTCGCTCTTAGTGATTACTAAAGGGAATTAACTCATGCCTATTTACGATTTCAGCTGGGCGATTTTATTTCGCAATAACATTCAAATTCTTTCATTTATTTTGATGAAATAAAGCCTGAATAATTCAGAAAAGTGCATAGTAAACATTACCGGTAGTATTCTAATGTATTTATTTCTATGTTAATGTTTAATATTCGTGATTTCCTGATTCCGAATATTAAACCATATAACCGGACATACCAGTACCCGAATTTCCATTTTGTTTTCGTTTTTGTGTTACGAGACCATTGTTCTAAGCGACCATTTTTGGTGTCCCCCATGAGTGGTCGCTTAATGCAAGTTTGACTGTAAATATTTTTTAGATTTAATATGTTTAATAGCCAAAAGTTTGTCGGCAGCAAAACGTGGAACAGACAGTAATTTCAGGGAATGTCGCAATTTTCACTGCAATTATCACTAATTATTAAATTTAAATACTCATTTGCAACGAATATTAAATATAGCAGCTTCAGTGATTAAGTTTTGCAAAAAAATCTGCTGATTTTGGGGAAATTTGAATGTGTAAGAGTACAACACGTGGTGAAGTCATTTTGTCTTGATTTGGGCGGAGATCATACTATTACCAGATGCTCTGGTAAAATTGGAAACATACATTGTAGAGGTGGGTATCGCCGGAAAAAACGTATCGCGATACGTATCGTGATAGTCGGGACGTATCACTATACGTATCACGATAGTATCACGGATTACTGTGATAACCAGTTACACTGCTTTTGTACTGTGCAGCCAAAGTTGTGTACCATACATAGTTGTTGTTGTGTGGTGTTTAACACTGTTTATAATTAGTCGTTTTTCTTTAATACAAAATAGATCAATTAGTTATATTGCAGACGGTTTTCAAATAATAAAAAAAATGCGCGTGGACAGAAAGAGGTGGGGCAGTGGAGGGCGGGTAGGGAGGATTGAAAGTCTAGTGTCTCAAAAAAAGATCGCTAAATACACAATACTCAATAATAATGATGCAGCTCAATTTGATTGCTAATAACATTGTGATTTGGAGCTGAATTATTTTTATTATTATTATTTTTATTGAATTGATGAACATATATTCAAAATGAATCTACAAGGACCCACAAACACACAGAGGCATCATTAAACAACAATTGTGCACTTTAATTATACACCAAAAACGGCCAGTTCTACTGTAACGCTGCCTTTTTCGATGTGGAAGTAAACAAAAATGGTCGAGGAAACCCATGACACGGATGTACACATAGCTTGACAAACAAGGTGGCCGCGGCCTGCATAAAAACCTTAACCAAGGTTGACTAAAAACCTTAACCAAGGGAAATTAAGTAAGTAATTCAAGGTTAAATGTAGGTCAATGTGGCCGCGGCCTGCATAAAAACCTTCACCAAGGTTGACTAAAAACCTTAACGAAGGGAAATTAAGTAAGTAATTCAAGGTTAAATGTAGGTCAATGTCAGATATAGTTCAGGGGTTATTGATGTACATCACTTGGAGATGAAGTTTTCCAAGTATGGTTGCTGTAGGCCCAGGAATATTTCATATACATGTACAAGCTTGACTAAAAACCTTAACCAAGGGGAAATAAGAAAGTAATCCAAGGATAAAAGTTGGTCAAGGTCAAATATAGGTCAGGGATTATTGATGTACATCACTAGGAGATGAAGTTGTCCATGTATGGTTGGTGTAGGGCCAGGAGTATTGCATATACAAGCTTGACTAAAAACCTTAACCAAGGAGAATTAAGTAAGTAATTCGAGAAGAAATGTAGGTCAAGGTCAAATATAGGTCAGTGGTTGTTGATGTACATCACTAGGAGATGAAGTTGTCCAAGTATGGTGGGTGTAGGGCCAGGAATATTCCATATACAAGCTAGACTAAAAACCTTAAACAAGGGGAATTAACTAAGTAATTGAAGAGGAAATGTAGGCCAATGTCAAATATAGAGCAGGGGTTATTGATGTACATCCCTATGAGAAAAGGTTGTCCAAGTATGGTGTCTTTATGCACACTAGTATTCCATGTACAAGCTTGACTAAAAACCTTAACCATGGTTGACTAAAAACCTTAACCAAGGGGAATTAACTATGTAATTGAAGGTTAAATGTAGGTCAAAGTCAAATATACATCAGGGGTTGTTGATGTACATCACTAGGAGATAACGTTGTCCAAGTATGGTTGGTGTAGGGCCAGGAGTATTCCATATACAAGCTTGACTAAAAACCTTAACGAAATAGAATTAACTAAGTAATTCAAGAGGAAATGTAGGTCAAGGTCAAATGTAGGTCAAGGTCAAATATAGATCAAGGGTTATTGATGTACATCCCTAGGAGATGAAGTTGTCCAAGTATGGTGGGTGTAGGGCCAGGAGTATTCCATATACAAGCTTGACTAAAAACCTTAACCAAAGATAATTAACTAAGTAATTGAAGAGGAAATGTAGGTCAAGGTCAAATATAGATCAGGGGTTATTGATGTACATCCCTATGAGAAAAAGTTGTCCAAGTATGGTGTCTGTATGCACAATAGTATTCTATGTACAAGCTTGACTAAAAATCTTAACCAAGGTTGACTAAAAACCTTAACCAAGGGGAATTAACTAGGTAATTCAAGGTTAAATGTAGGTCAAGGTCAAATATAGGTCAGGGGTTGTTGATGTACATCACTAGGAGATAAAGTTGTCCAAGTATGGTTGGTGTAGGGCCAGGAGTATTCCATCTACAAGGTTGACTAAAAACCTTAACCAAAGGGGAATTAACTAAGTAATTCAAGAGGAAATGTAGGTCAATGTCAAATATAGATCAGGGGTTACTGATGTACATCCCTAGGAGATGAAGTTATCCAAGTATGGTGGGTGTAGGGCCAGGAGTATTCCATATACAAGCTTGACTAAAAACCTTAACCAAGGGGAATTAACTAAGTAATTGAAGAGGAAATGTAGGTCAAGGTCAAATATAGACCAGGGGTTATTGATGTACATCCCTATGAGAAAAGGTTGTCCAAGTATGGTGTCTGTATGCACAATAGTATTCCATGTACAAGCTTGACTAAAAACCTTAACCAAGGTTGAGTAAAAACCTTAACCAAGGGGAATTAACTAAGTAATTCAAGAGGAAATGTAGGTGAAGGTCAAATATAGATCAGGGGTTATTGATGTACATCACTAGGAGATGAAGTTGTCCAAGTATGGTGGGTGTAGGGCCAGTAGTATTCCATATACAAGCTTGACTAAAAACCTTAACCAAGGCGTGACGGTGACGCCGACGCCGACGCGTCGGCCGATGCCGATGCCGGGGTGACAACATAAGCTCCACTTATTCTTCGAATAGTCGAGCTAAAAATGCCATCAACTGCGCACAAGCCAAACGGCTCAATAAAGTGTTTGTTGTGCACATTAATGATTGTTAAAGTAACTGTCGATGTCCTAGGATGTCGAATCCAGAGGTTCCTATAAAAATCACTTCAAATATTTACCTCTTTCTAGCACCAAAAACACGATCATTGAAAATGTGTTAATAATTACAATGTAGCTATCGTCAACTATAGATAGTTGGCAGTGTATCGCGATACATGTATCGTGAAGATATGTACCTCGATATATCGATGCATCGATACTATCGGTCCACCTCTAATACATTGTCATAAAAAAAGTTGATGTATGTAAAAAAACAACGATATTTCGAGTTTAAATTTTTAGAATTTTGGTTGAATAATTTTGCCACCAATTTCGGACATGGCATTGGAAGTTTCATGATAATTGATAAACATGTTAAAGTTTAAGTGGTTTCCTTATCCTACTGTTATATCAGTCGTGTAAATACTATTGCTCAATATTTAATTTTCAACTTAACCCTTCACCCTTAAGTATCCCATTTGGACTTTCCTGCTTATTAGCACACAATTCCATTAAATCATAAAAGGAGTAATATAACAATTCAGTGAAGTGCTGTCAAAACATGTTTTTATTTTAGGAATGAATGGCCTTTTTTTGGAATTTATCGGGGTATAAACTTGGAAAAGTCGCGGGAATACTGGACGAAGGCCGGAAGGCCTCGTCCAGTATTCCCGCGACTTTTCCAAGTTTATATCCCCGATAAATTCCACAAAAATGCCATTCATTCCTTATAATTCCAGCATTTGAAATAAATTCATCAAGAAAATGTGTTTATTTTCCGTTTTCTTAAGAATTATTTTAACTGCGCCTTACGGTTACGGAAAGTAGTTCGGCATGGGAGTTTACTGGGATATAAAGTTTGGACAGAGACTTGCTACGGACCAATCAAATGTTAGGGAATTGTGTAAATATTTTTGTGCTGGAATTATTGAGAAATAAGGCAAGATATAAAAGCAACAGCAGACAACAATTGTTGTGAGTAGTGGTCTAAGGGTTAATACAATACACATATGAAACAAATATGTAAAAGAGACTACGATACTACAGTACAGAAAACATGTTGATCAGCCCAGCTTCAATGCATGATGCTGTGCTTTTGAAACTGAAAAATACAACACACCTGTAAATGGACAATTACGCTGCAAAGGCTAGCAATTTACCAAATATTTCACGGTACTCATTTGGACAAAACCGTCAAATAGATGGCAAGGTGGTGGCACAGAATCTATGTGACAGTCAGGTGTGCCGGCTAACACCTGGTGTCCAACGTTCAGGTCTGTACTCTCAACACAGCAGGATAGAACCTCCATTGAAACCTGATAATTTGTCTTTTTTTCTAAACCTAATTCCCCACAAAACACATCTTAGTAAACCAACTGCACTTATGGGGCCCGTTTCACTGGACTTTGTACGACTAAAATGTTCACAAGTGCACACTTATGATAGTCTGTAAATTCCACATTACCAACGTTTTCTTGCAAACAATTATTGGATTTACATTTATTGAGCATAGGCTGCATATGCAGCCTATGCTCAATAAATGTAAATCCATCAATTGAAATTTCCAGACGATCCTAAATTTGCACTTACAAACATTTTAGTCGTACGAAGTTTAGTGAAACGGGCCCCTGATCTGTACTCTCTCAACACAGCAGGATAGAACCTCCTCCATTGAAACCTGAGGATTTCTCTTTTTTTCTAAACCTAATTCCCCAAAAAAACACATCTTAATAAGTTTACAAACCAACTGCGGTAATTACCGGTGACAATTTTCAGCAAAAACAACTCTATTTCAAACTAACCGGTGTCACTTTGAATGCGGGAAACAAATATTAAATATTTTCTGCTGTTTAAGTTTTTTTTAAAAGTGTGTAATTGTCTGAAGAAAAACAGTTTTCTGACAAGACATATTTTATTGAGAGAAAAAACATACAACAAAAAACGGTAAATGACGAAGATTCTTGCAGGGCTAACTATTGAATTGGCTCATCTGGATCTGCAGTGTTTGAAAACATTGTGATTATTTGTGGTCCGTGGTTCACGCAGTTCACGTTGAATACACCTATATATACAACGTATGAAGAATTTGAAATAGTTTTCGCTATTTTTCTTACTTCTTCTCAAAAGTGTAAGTTATGACCACTCATTTGAATCATCTCGATGAGACACTTCCAATGAATGGTAATAACATATACTTCTGTGTATAATTAAGATAATTATTTTTATTTTTCGTGCGAAAGACTGTAGTCTCAGCACGTAATGATTTAACAAAACTGCCAAATTAAATGTTGTCGTCTGCTGTTTATTTTATTTTCCACTTTTCTCATCAACAACATGGTTTGACAGCACTTTAGAATCATTTCCATTGGAAATGATTCTCAAGTGCTGTCAAACCATGTTTCTATTGAGAAAGAAGGCAAAATATAAAACGACAGCAGACAACAATTTTCGTTATCAGCATTCAAAAAGCAACCCATGTGGTGATGTCATACTTATTCATTGTATTTTGTGGAGAAGAGCCCAGCCATTCATTTGTACAACCTAGAAACCCAAAACATTTGTTAGTTCAAACATAAAGACGTCCTGCGTAGGTTACCCAACACAAAATCCCTTCCTTCTTGGCGATAAAAAACATTCTTTGTTTGTTCACCATAGTACCCGTCCTTGTGCGAAAAACACAAAAGAATTCAACAAGTGCATAAAATTCGGCAATGAATCGAGTGTCTCGTATTATAGGAGACTTATGGTTACTTAAGAGGTTTCAATAGCAAAGTTACGACTCAGAAACGTGGATTTCCTTTATTCCCTGTGTCGTCAACTTCAACACAGCCTCATTGAAGCCCGGTGAGGGGTTATCGTGTTACGAAGAAAGAGTTTATTTAGGCGACCACAGAATTTGGGAGGACATGGTATTATTGTACCATGCATAATCACTGTAATTTTATTTTCATGACTTTCGAATAATCTTCCACTTTTACATGAAAACTAGACGCACTACAAGATATTAATTTGTTTAACAGTGGGGGCTGTATGAGAATAAATTTGTAAACGTAATGTAGTCATGTCATACAGATGCCATTTGAACAAAACATTGGCATGACTTTTATCAATTCACGGCTACAAGTTGTATAAGTTTGTTCTGTGGCAACATGACAGATTTAATTCTCCTTCGAAAAGTCATATTCACCTCCGCCTTCGGCCTCGGTGAATATGACTTTTGTCATGTCCGTAAATCTCGTGTACACCTTCTCAAAAGTCAATACTTGTATATAATGTTTATTAGTATCAAGCAAGCTGTGTATTTCACCTGACATATCGACTGGCCATTCAATATTACAAACTCTGTTACACAATTCTAAAACTACAAATTGTCAATTAATTACATGAAAAGTACCCAGAATAAGATTTGGTATGGACCAAATAAATTGGCCCGACATATGGCATATTTTAATTAATATAATATGATTATAACTGTTTCGTTGATTCTGATTGGCTGACTTTCAGTAAACAAACCATATCAAATCGGAGAAAAACAAATATAACCTTGACCCGGAACAAAAACAACAACAACAAGCTGATCACAAAAACAAAACTAAACTGAAAACTGCGCTTGTTCACAACTAATTATAATGAAATTGTATGCTATCCACTATATCTTCTGAAAGTTACAAACCCGTCAGGTCATTGGGCTAAAATTACAAACCACCCACTTGATTGTGACAATACAAAAGTATGGGCACCAAATGGAACATACAACATTTGAAACAATCAGACAGCCTGATCCATATAAAATCACATTCATGCAGTCTAAGATAATGTTTAGCTGACAGAATCAAAGCTACATCAATGACTGAATGGCAACCAGTGTATGCCCTGATCAGACTGTGCATGGTGTGCATGGTGTGACTGTGCATGGTGTGACAGTGCATGGTGTGCACAGTCTGATCAGGGCATACAGTGGTCGCTAACATTTCAAGGTGCCTTGTATCAGACGTGGCTGATTTACAGAAATAGCGTGTGCATTGCATGTGAACAAAAACAAAACTTTCAAAAGATTTTCTTTACATTCATGTATCACTTTAACAGCGATAACCATCTTTTTGACTCCCCGTCTAAAGTATCACGACCATATCCCACAATTGGTTAACTTAGTCGGCCACATGCATGACTCAATGGAACATATTCTTCTCCCATTTCTGTCTGAATTGACAGCATTTGGAGACGAAAATATTATTTTGAATTACTCTAAGAAAGGACTGTTGAATGTATGTTAAAGGCAATCTCCAAATATCACCTGGCTATATAGCAGCCGCAATATTTTTCATCCCCTCCCCTCCCCACCCTGACACTCACCAACATTTGCATCCACCCCCACCCCCACACAGACACCCCCCACTTAGCAATGCAAATAACAAACTGTGTAGACCCTGAGTCTGATCATTACAATCTGATCTGGGGCTATGCTGGTCGCAAACTCAATATGCCTCGTGTTTTTTGGTCATTGTGGTTTTTAAGCGAAAAAAAAAAGCCACAAACACTCTGGGAATGAACAGGTTTTGCAAAAAACATTGATTTGTTAATCCGATGTCTCACACTCGGCTTATGCTTGCGACGACTACTGGCGACACATTGTGCTCAACAAAGGCCCTGTGAGTCAAAAGGGCTGGGGTTTCTGAGGGCACAGGAATCGATTGGGCGATATAATGGGCAGCTATACCTGTGTACCCCACAAGTGGGCGTAAAATCTGGCCACGGATAATACAATGCATGTATGGGTGTACGGCCTTGATTGGCGAAACGGCGAGACAACATTTGAGAGCTGAAGATAGCTATTTAAGGGATTTAAAAATTTGATAATGTGAAATGATTTAAATCGTCATCCTTATTATTTTAACCCATTCAACACTACAGACCTGTATAGTGGTATTGGCAAACAGTGTAGATCCAGATGAGCTGGCTCGTAACGAGCAGTCTCATCAGGATCTGCACTGTTTGCAAGTCATTTTCGTATTTTTGAGAACAAAAATACCCCCTTTTCATAAAAGAAGACCATTTTGTGACAATTGGAATGGTTGCAAAATTAACATATCCAAATCCACTACAGTTACTTATAGGCCATGGGCCAAATATGGAAACCCTCCCCCCCCTGTGGTACATAAGCAGACATATTTTTATGATAACTATAATCAATTACGAGTGTAATGCAACTTGTCTGCGCTCTGTAACCCGCTGGATGAATGTATGGCACCATTTTGAAGTATACCACCCAGCAACTTTTTGCCATATTAAAAAATCACACTTTTTGTAAAAATGTGACAAAATTATATTGTTAAACACGGAAACTGCTGTTGTTTTACAGGTTTTGAGAGATGTTTATAGCAATACTTTGCATTTAAGTAGAATTTAGGACCGTCCGGTCCTTTTAAGCAAATATATTGCATATTTAATTACCCCACACTCCATTTCAATGGTAACACATGTATTGTCACACATCTCTTCCCATACGGTATTTATAAATTGTAACTATGGAAAATATACATGCATGTGCTCATGAAACATGTGCAAACTATAGTTCCTGTTTTTCTTCTGCTTACTGCACATGATACTAAGTTAACCACAACTGAATTTGAAACCGTTAACCCCACCCACTAAATCTACAATGTACATTTTACACATATTGAGTTTCATTAGCTGTCTCCACTTACATTTACTTTTGACTGGTACATATGAATAGTCAACTACTTCAACATGACACTGGCGTCATTGCATACACAACATATCGTGAGTTGTCCTGATGAAAGTGCATGGAGTGAAGTATGTATAGCAGCAAGTGTGAAGAAAAAAGAGAATTTCCCCACATTATCGGGCAAGAAATGATTCGATATTTACAACAAGATCAATGCTATATTGTGAAATAGGGCATGTTAAATGTGAGCATCGATATAATGCACAACAACAGTTATAGACATGCGTATACTGATTTGCGTATGCTTATACAACAAGGTAATTATTTTCAAGCATCGCGCCTGTGGCGGGGACAATCCCCACAACATCAGGTAAGAAACTATTCATTATTTGCATCACCACATCAAATATGGTTCATGAAATCATTAACATATACATAGCATCACATATATATAGACATACATACATACATACAGTTACATAATGTGTCCAGGGCTTTCATTGTTCTTGATTTGTGCATGATTATACAAGGTAATTAATTTTGAATCAAAGTTTGAAGCATCGCGCCTATGGCGGTGACAATCCCCACAACATCAGGTACGAAAACTATTTCCATTATTTGCATCGTCACATCAAATATGGTTCATGAAATCATTAACATATACATAGCATCACACACGCACGCACGCACGCACGCACGCACGCACACACACACACACACACACACACACACACACACACACACACACACACACACACACCGTTACATAATGTGTCCAGGGCTTTCAGTGTTCTTGATTTGTGCATGATTATACAAGGTAATTAATTTTCACTCAGGAATGAAAGCCTCGATACCAGGTAAGACATATTTCGATATTTACAATAACAGATGAAATAAAATATGGTATACAATATCATTCATATCAGCATATTCATATCAGCATATATAGACATACGTACAGTTACATAATGTGTCCGGTGCATTCGTTGTTCTTGATTCACGTATGGTTGGTTACAACAAAGTAATTCATTTTCAATCAGGTTCGGAAGCATCGCACCTGTGGCGGAGACAATACCCATGGCATCAGGTACGAAACTCTTCGATATTTTCTGACATCAACAGCGCTCAGGTATTATCCTAACATGCTGTACAAATCGTAGATACATATCTAGTGAATCCGGCTTAAGAGAAGCAACCTAGTCATATGCTTCATCCGCATCAAACATGCTATCTAGTAAGCTGTCGGGGCTCATGGGCATTTGTTTCATCAACATCCACCGTATCCACTTCTTCCTCTTCTTCTACCAGTAGATCTATCATTTCAGTTGGCAGGTAATCCCCCTCTGTCCATTTGCACTTTAGTGTTCCGTTTATGACCTCCCACCCACGGCCATTTGGTGGCGGTATGCATGCATTCGATTGGTCAGTGCTGTACTAAATGAGGGTTTGGTGATTAGCTCTCATTATATACATTCTCAACGATGACCTGCATGGTGGCAGAATGCTAAGATCAGCGCCATTGTAACTTGACAGCAGCTCTCCTGACTTGGGGACTGAACTTTTGCAGGAATAGCTCCATGCGCAGTTTGTTTATGTCTGTAATACTAGTACTGAGTACTCCTGTACATCAGACACACAAAGTGTTCAAGGTCTTCGAAGAGTTGTGGTTCTACAGAAGGGGACAAACCCAGCTGCATGAATGTATCAGTGAATTCTGGGTGCTTCTGAAGTAGTTTTAGCGGTGTCACCTTTCCACGATGAACGAAAGCACTCGTGCTGTCACAGCCGATGAATGCATGAAGTGCTGGCAATGCCAAACACAGCTGCGTACCAACCTCAGCAATGATACCGTGTATGTCAAGCAGTCGTCGTTTGTTGCCGACACCGGTGTCAAACAGCACACGCTGTTTCACCAGCTGTGTAAACCTGAGTAACAGTACAAACACGTCGGTATCTGGAGATCTGACAACAATTGTATTGTTCTCTGATAAATGCGATGCAATGGGTGCAAAAACAAATGCAAATACCCATCGTGGGTTGACCTGCGTCCTCTTGTGACAAATTACAGGTTCATTCTATTTTCGTCAGTGTGTGTTGATATGCCATACATACTAGTAATTTGACGCATTTGGTTTCACACACAAACACAATTGTTCTTCCCTTCACCTTGTGTGTGTATTTATCTTGCATCCATTCATTAAGTAGGAGTTTTCACAATTGTGTCTTGTTGACATCGTTCGAGAGGAACTGCTTCCAGTCACGTGGAACATTTGTCAGCGGTCCCTTGATCAAGTAGGTATTTGTGGTACCTCTTCGTTGTCGTTCATTGGTTTTAATTGACAGAGGATGGTACGTGTTTGTTACAAAATCCACGCGTTCTGCTTTCGGCATTTGGTGATATAGACTCTCCACCAGATCTGCAAATGTGTTGGGCAAAGAAGTTTGCATATGTAGAATTGCATTTCCGTCAATGATGTAGCTCACCTGTTCTAGCGGAGGCCTGTAAACCATATGCGTCTGCCCTTCCAGTTGGTGCATCAATTTCGCTTTGTCAGTCCTTGCCGGTGATCCATCAGCTGTTGCAAGCGACCATGGAACTGGACCTAACGGGTAACTGAAGACCTTAGCCATGTCAATGTTGTTCCGGAGTGCAATGGAAACGAGCTGTCCAAATACATTCCGTTCTGCTACTAGTTCCTTTGACATTCGCTGTGGACTCGTGTCACCGATTTTGCAAGCGTTGCAAATGTTTTGAGTTTTTGTTGCTTTTATTGGCGCATGGAAGCTGGCAGATATTTCTACAAACAGACTTCAGTCTGCACCTGGCAGCTAATTTGTGACGTTGACTGACAAAATTGTACCGAAATAAATTTGAGACCAGCGTAACGCCAGATGTGGACAGTATGATAATGGCACATGCTGTTCGCTATTCAATCTATATTATGAAGTGTCATTTCTATTGAATATCTTAGATCCAGAACAGACTGCATTTCAATACATGTGTAAGTCAAGACATCCATAGGTCGCATATGTCGTAAGATTAGGCCATGGGCCAAATATGGAAAACTTACCCCTGCGTTAAAACACACATTATGTTACGCAATTGTCATGTATATTGATATCCATCACATGGCATTAATTTGCGGTGTAAAAAGTGGTTCAAATGCCACTTATCATCAGTTAACATGGAAATTGTTAACATAGACAATTGTTGAAAAAACGCCTTTTTGGCGGCCATTTTGAAAATTTCCACCATTTATATCATGCTGTTAAGTCAATATGTATTACATAATTGATATGCATATTGATATGCATTACAAGGTATAAGTTACAATGTTCATAGCGGTTCCAATAACACTTAACAGCAGTTACAGTGCAAACGTTTCGCAAAAACACACTTTTTAGCGGCCATTTTGAAAATGGCGGCCATTTGGTAAAAAAATTAGATTTTGAATGTATCACACATTGTTTTATATTCAATTAGGGAGTAGATAAGAACGATTTAGAAAATTTAAATCGGTCCTAATACCGGTTAACAGGCGATGAAGCTAGTCCTGTAAACCAAAACAATTGTTTTTGATGGCCATCTTGGAAAATGGCCGCCATTTGTTCATCCAGCGGCTTTTTAATGGCAGACCTTCTGGAATGACAGACAATTGACTACTGAATTTGAAAATCATAGTGGCGTTATGTACCACAGGGGGGGGGGGGGGGGTTATTGGTGGCCCAAAGACTATTAGGGGTGAAAGTTTTAACCCTTAGACCGCTATCTTATTTTTTTTTGTCGTCTGCTGTTTATTTTCTATTTTCCATTTTTATCATCAAAAACATGCTTTGACAGCACTTTAGAATAATTTACAACATGCTTTGACAACACTTCAGAATCATTAAATTTCCATTGGAAATGATTCTGAAGAATGGAAATGATTCTGAAGTGCTGTCAAAACATGTTTTTATTGAGAAATAAGGCAAGATATAAAAGCAACAGCAGACGACAATGTTGTGAGTAGCAGTCTAAGGGTTAATTTGTAAGCTACGTGTATGGTTTGATAATTTCCACAGTTTTAAGAAAATTTCTTCCGCCAAAACATGAAGTCATTTCTTACAGTCTTACTTTTTAATCTCCATGTGTACCTTATTTATTTACTTTTACTGTAGTTTATTTTGTATGAATCAACTATACAGTAGCGCTTTTCTGCTGCACCAATTACCTATGTATATACTAATATCTTACCTATGTATATACTAATATCTTACCTATGTATATACTAATATCTTACCTATGTATATACTAATATCTTACCTATGTATATACTAATATCTTACCTATTACCTATGTATATACTAATATCTTACCTATTACCTATTGTATATACTAATATCTTACCTATTGTATATACTAATATCTTACCTATTGTATATACTAATATCTTACCTATGTATATACTAATATTTTACCTATTGTATATACTAATATCTTACCTATTGTATATACTAATATCTTACCTATGTATATGCTAATATCTTACCTATTACCTAGTATATACTAATATCTTACCTATGTATATACTAATCTTAATTTCTCTATTGTAAATACAAAAATAAATCCTACCTTGTATATACTAATATCTTACCTAATTGTATATACTAATATCTTACCTATTGTATATACTAATATCTACCTTATACCTAGTATATACTAATATCTTACCTATTATTCTATAGTATACTAATTTCTAAGATCCTATTAGTATTAGTACAAATATCTTACCTATCTCACCTATTGGTATATACTAATATCTTACCTATTTGTATATACTAATTTTACTATTGTTATACTAATATCTACTATTTGTATATACCTAATAGTATACTAATTTGTTATTACTATACTACCCCCCCCTAAGTATAATAGTATATACTAGTACAATATCCCAGTATTTTACTTTAAGTATACTATATCTTACCTATTTGTATATACTAATATCTTTACCTATTGTATATACTAATATCTTACCTATTTATTTGTATATACTAACCTATCTTACCTATGTATATACATATCTTATACCTATTTGTATATACTAATATCTTACCTATTTGTATCTTACCTATTGTATATACTAATATCTTACCTATTTGTATATACTAATATCTTACCTATTTTGTATATAATAATACTTTATCTTACCTATTTGTATAATACTAATATCTTACCTATTTGTATATACTAATCATACTTACCTATTGTATATACTAATATCTTACCTATTGTAGTATATACTAATATCTTACCTATTTGTATATACTAATATCTTACCTATTGTATATACTAATATCTTACCTATTTGTATATACTAATATCTTACCTATTTGTATATACTAATATCTTACCTATTGTATATACTAATATCTTACCTATTTGTATATACTAATATCTTACCTATTTGTATGATACTAATATCACTAATGATACATAATACTCATACCTATTTGTATATACTAATATCTTACCTATTTGTATACTATATTCTTACCTATTTGTATACTAATATCTTATCTATTATACTAATATCTTAACCTTATTGTATATACTAATATCTTACCTATTTGTATATACTAATATCTTACATATGTATATACATATACCATATCTTACCTATTTGTATATACTAATATCTTACTATATTTGTATATACTAATCTTACCTATTGTATATAATAATATCTTACCTATTTGTATATACTAATATCTTACCTATTGTATATATATTGCATGTTCTGCAAGTTCGGGCCTCCCATCTGACAGAAATGTTTTTATTTTATATAATATTCATTAAATATGTGTTTTTTATTAGTTTTCTTTTAATTAGTTTATGTTTTTGTAGGTAAAAAGTAAAATAAATAACGGTTTTATCTTCTATCCGCACCCCTCTTTTTCTGAACGGTCCAACATTACATATTTGGTCACACCTCACCGATTGTTGTCCATCTATACAGTAGAACGTTTGTAACAGATAGCTGCAGAAAACATCTGTGTTTTAATTACCTTCATTGTCCTGAGTTTCATGACCATTTATCTGTGATGACAATGTGTTCCTGTTCACAAAGTACGCACTCGTGCCGTGAAGCACTCATTTCCTGGAGCCTCTGTAAACAATACACCCTGGGCACGGTGCAGCGTGTCTGCTATACAGAGGTTCCACTGTCATCAAGGTATACAAACAAATGTTTGTATGCTTTGCAATCATGAACAAGAGCTCCAGATAAGGTGCGTATTGGCGTATTTTACACACTTCTTTTAGGAGAATAAGCATTGATTATCAAAAGTGGGAGTACAAAATACTCACAGCAATGTGAAAATACTCATTGATTTTCAAATTGAGTAGTGAAAATGCTGTAATAAAGTTGAAAATTTACTTAGTTGAGCTGCAAAAATTTGCTTTTTTCAGCTCAAATATGTGAATTTTTTAATTTGTATTATTTGTTATCATTTGTTCCCTATTTGATAAGGAAGAAAATCAATAAATACATTTATAAAAGTAAACTACGCTTTGAATATGAAATATGGGGGTATAATACTCTTTAAATACAAAACTTATCTGGAGCACTGATGAACCAATATTGTAGTTAGAGATATATTAATGGCGCACCGTTCAAAATGAAGCACATTTATCTTGTCTCGGTGTCCAGTTTAGAGATGTTCCACTGTACATACGATGTATATACAGACCACATAATTATTATCAAACATTGACTGATACTGTTGTACTTCATATCATTTCAAACAATCCGCATTACGGGCAATTTGCATCATGCGATAATTATGCCTCTCCGCTGCTGCAGATTATGACAAAGAACACAGTGAAATTCAATATAGAGATCTGGGGTCCGTTTCACTAAACTTCGTGTGACTAAAATGTTCGTAAATGCAAAAGTATCATAGTCTGTAAATTTCACATTAACAATGTTTTCTTGTAAACAATTATTGGATTTACATTTATTGAGCA
This sequence comes from Conchocele bisecta, assembly GCA_029237695.1. Taxonomy (NCBI): domain Eukaryota; kingdom Metazoa; phylum Mollusca; class Bivalvia; order Lucinida; family Thyasiridae; genus Conchocele; species Conchocele bisecta. Next base: position 4,473,243 of record CM055272.1, read on the forward strand.
TAGGCTGCATATGCAGCCTATGCTCAATAAATGTAAATCCATCAATTGAAATTTCCAGACGATCATAAATTTGCACCTACGAACATTTTCATCGTAAGAAGTTTAGTGAAACGGGCCCCAGAGCCTTACTGACTGGACTGGTACAATTTCTTTGTATATCTATATGTTACATTAAATTTTGACGTCTGCTGTTTATTTTCTATTTTTCTCATAAAAAACATGTTTTGACAGCAATTTAGAATATTTCCAATGGAAATGATTCTAAAGTGCTGCCAAACCATGTTTTATTGAGACAAAAGATGAAACAACAGCAGACGACAATTTTTGTTTCCCAGCATTCTAAGGGTTAAGTAAACAAATAAGACTGCTTTCAGGACAAACATATTGTTATGATATTTGAAGACAAGTGTAGATCCTGATAACCAGGTTGATTTTAATGAGATCAGGATAAAAAACAGTAGAGATGACTGGAAGGATATTTTATTGACCAACTAGCGAACAGTGTAGGCCCTGATCAGACTGTGAGACTACACTGGTCACAAATGTCATAATGAGCCATTTATCTGTGTAAAATATATTTCAATAGTTAAATTTTCGGAAATCTTACAAAATCTTTAAAGGCGGGATTTTAGTTTCGGGGTCAATCACGGTACATAATGATTAAGATCTTTTATGGGGCTTACCCGTGGATAAAATATAAGAGAAAAATAAACAAGATTAGAGAGAATATTCAAATATGCCAGGTCTTAAATCACTAAATTTGTGTTGTCATTGGAAATAATTGCTATACACCTGCCACCCATCCCGAGCACCAAGATTTCTATGTACATTGATATTTGTCCTCGGATGTGTCGTGCCAGTCATTTGTAACACATGAGGAGTAAAACAGGCTGCCTATGTAAACATAGCTACAATAATTCACCTCCGATATCTTATCTATGGCTACAATTTGAAGCTTTCAAATTTACAACATTTTCATACAAATGTCAGATATTTGCACCTTGACACGGTAAAATAAACCAATTTCTGCATGTGTATGTTCTTTATTAATAATTTATTGATACAGCTTTGCATGTTTTATATTGCGAACATATCAAACACGCCGGATAACCATTACATGTTACATTAAAGAGATGGGGTTAAATTTCTACCCTCGCGAGGTATGGCGTCGGGTAGCAATTTTGTTTCTAATGTAAACAGTGTAGATCCAGATCAGCTGGTGCATTTTTGCAGCCTGATCCAGTAGACGATTTGACCAAAATTGCTAAGCATACTTATCCAGCTAAGTATACTTTGAGATAGTAATCATTGATTTTTTTCAAAATGCATTATTTCCTATAGAATTAACAACTGCATATATTTGATGATTAAAAGTATGTATGTGATAATGAAATAAATTCAGTATAATAATTTGATTAGAAAATATTTTATTTCATTAAATAACAAGAAACGAGGCAAAGCCACGAAGGTCAGGTTTTTCCAACGTATGCAAAAAAGCTGACAATATCGCGCTTTCTGCAAGCGGGTGCGACAATGATGATAAACACCCATGTGAAGTATCAAGGTAATGGGTGAAGCAGTTGCAGAGATATAGTACACGAAAAAACTTTTAACAAACAAATTCAAAGTAATTTGACCTTGACATTGGGCACAGGGGCCGCACGGTTGGGGGGTAGAATGAAAATATGGATGATGATAAACACCCATGTGAAGTTTCAAGGTAATGGGCGAAGCAGTTGCAGAGATATAGTATAACAAAAAACTTTTAACCAAAAAACTTTAACCAGACGTACGTTAAAAAGTTAACGTTGAAAATGGCTAAGTCAATTACGTAGAAATAATAGGTGAAGGTAAAAAAAATGGTCACATGTTGGATAGTTGTATGTGGTAGGCACCCCTTGGTTATGAAGCTGTGAAAGTTTGGTGGTCCTAGGTGGTACAGTACCAAAGAAATGGACTCAAACACAGATACTTTGCTATGTCTTGTTCTATCACTTGTAACACCACACCATTTTCTGAAAATGATTTCAAAGCGGGGTCATAACCAGCTCAAATTTTTGCTACAAATGCCCGAAAAATACCTTAAATTCTGACGCGAAACCGTACCGGCGAGACAGCATAGCATGCGCCATTTTCCAAGATGTCAAAATCAACCGGAGCTAACATTCAGTTTAGTAGAATTATGAAATACTCTAAAAACTACACCTAGTCAAGCCTCCCAAAGTCAAGAAATATTCATAAACCTATTTTTCTAGACACACTGGTGTAACTTACAGGGTCGGTAGTGAAGTATATAGAAAATCGTCCACCCCCTTTTTAAAACTAGCTGCCCACTGTCCCGTGAGACCTTAGCAAGAAAGTATACTTTGCAATTTTGGTGAAATCGGCTACAGGTCTAGATGGTTGATCTTTTAGAGAACCATTTCAAGTTCTTCAAGTAGTTTAGGTCATTATTAGGCTACATTGGTCAAAGTCTACATAAGCCTCATTTTGTGATCGTGTAGTACACCAGGGCTCCAGATAAGGTGCGTATTGGCGTATTTTACGCACTTATGTTAGCAGAACACGCATTGATTATCAAATGTGGGAGTACAAAATACTCACAGCAATGTGAAAATACGCATTGATTTTCAAATTGAGTAGTGAAAATACGGTAATAAATTTGAAAATTCACTTAGTTGAGCTGCAAAAAGTAAACAGTGTTTGCGTTTTGCAGCTCAAATAAGTGAACTTTTAAATTTGTTTTATTTTTGTCATTTCTTTCCTATTTAATAAGGAAAAAAGTCAATAATACATTTGTAAAAGTAAAATAACGATACGCATTGAATTTGAAATCTGGTAGTATAATACTCTTTAGATACATACTTGTCTGGAGCACTGGTACACATGCAACATACCATGTGAAAAAGAGGCTTACTGAGCTTTGGATCTGTGTAGCTAATAATTATCAGGTATCTATAACTTGTGTAGGCAAATCTTTCATTAGAATCATTCGGACACCAATTATTTGGGGAAACATATAAACATATATGGTTTCCCCACAACATTGAGCGTGCCAATATTTAGGGTTAGTAGGACTTAACTGGTCTAATCACAATAACACTGTATTCGGACACAATTTGCTTTGGGAAACCCCTATTAAATAGGGGTTTCCCAAAGCAAATTGTGTCCTGAATATTTAGCGTTAATACAGTACTGTAGTCCTACATCTGGGATTACACTGATCATGAACACGATAAGCCCCATTTTGTCATCACATGATAACAGATGCTGAAAAGGCTGATATGATTTCCACATATATCTCATTTAAAACCACATTTTCCATTGAGACATATATATCTGAAGTCGAAAACGATGCATTTAGAATCGAGCTAACCAGATTTCGATGATCAGCCCACAAACTTGAGATCAAGGAAGGTCGATACAGGAGGCAAAATCGCTTGTGCAAGCTCTGTAATATGAACGTCATAGAAAATGAAATACATTTCCTATTAATATGCCCATACTACACTCGCTTAAGACATGCATGTTTACCAAGGTACTATTACTATTGCACATGGGCAACCAACACTAAATTCATATCTTTGATGAGCACCAAAAATGAGACCCGCTTAAAACAACTTGTCTATTTGGCCACTGAAATGAGAACATTGTACTTAAGAGATAATGGATAGATATACATGTGAGCCGTGGTCTTACCAGTGGAAACTTTACATCGGCGACCAGTGATAGCTCAGATCCGCCGACGCATTAGCATGAACGGATCAGGGCCATTACTGTTTTCAGAATGGTTTCGATCTGGGCGGAACTCTACTCACAGGTTATCTTGTTACGTGTATTTACTTATATAGTTACACTGTATCACTTGTGTTTCCTTTGCTCTTCTCGCACCGCCAATGACTATGTATTCTGGCGAGAAACAAACAATTGAATTGGTACTACACTGGATACAAACTCGATAAGCCCCATAATGTAATGATAAATCACATATTTCACATTATTTCACCTACAGGTATGTTAATCATGCTGCAATTCTAATGAACATTCTTGTGGTCACATGTGCATAATACCGGTAGTCTGTATTGGTTATCTTGGACACAAGGCCAACGTGTGGTCATCTGAGGTGGTCCAGGTATGGCCATTTAATGATATACTCTGTAATTATGGCCAATCTGAAATTCCTCCGGTTATGAGGCTATGATCAGTATCATTATGTGAAAATATACCACATTATTGCACTGAAATAACGGAAGAATGGACAGTATTCAATCAAAATTGTCCGGATGTTTGGCAAAAAATCAAATACAGTGAAACCTCTCTAAACCGAACACCCTGGGAGGTCCCCAGGATGTCCAGCTTACAGAAGTTTCATTGTAACTCAGGCATTTGGTCAAGCTGAGCCATAGTTGTGTGCTATGAGATCATCAACTGACATTATCACCGGAGATAGATCACCGATGTTTCCTTGGTGTCCGGTTTAGAGAGGTTCCACTGTAACAGGAAATATTTTATCATTATTGAATAGTTACTTTTTCTTGCAGACAATAGCCATGATCTTTACAGCATCATTAACATTCTGAAAAAAACATAAATATTTGTGGTAGAATTATATTTATTCTCAGAGATGTTCTGGAGAAAAAAAAGGTAAAAATGTGTAATGAACCAAGATAGGTAGAAAGAGCCAAACTAGTATGCATTCAACTGTCAATCAACCGAAGAATAAGCCAGATGATCAGAAGCTGTACTGGTCAAACATGAATAAGCACATGTTGTCATGCAACATTCATTACACATGAGCCTCAATCTGACATAGAGAATACCATGGGCTAGGAAATGCGAAGAAGTTCCAAGGCCTGCTACAGGTAAACATACAAAATACCTGGATAGTGTCCTTTGGTAGCAAGTTTATCTGGCAAGGCGAAGAAACATGTAGGATTGCCTGATGCAACATTTTGTTATCAATCAGTGTGTATTTGGTCAATGCGCAGCTACGTACCTGATACACAGAGAATACCAGGCTAGTGTCTTTTGATATCAAGGTTATCAGGCAAGGCTAGGAAACATGTAGGAATTTCGAGGCTTGCCGAGGAATTTCTACCGTTTCCGAGCCGAGCCTGATAAACTTGATATCAAACGACACTAGCATGGTATTCTATTTATTAGGTACTGTTTTATGCTCGAAAATTACCACAGATGATGTTGTTACCTATGGACAGAACGCAACTTGTTTACGTTGTGTCATTACACAGTCGTCATTCGGTAACGTCACATGACGCCATTCGACCAATGTAACGTCAGTTTTCACTTAATTGTAACTCGGATGTTTGTATCAGGTCAATGCCTGATACAAAACTATGTTATCAATCAGTACGTATTCATTCAATGCGCGGCTACGTACCAAATAAAAAACAATACAGGCTGCTTGAATGTTACAGCTAACCAGGATATATACTGTCAAATGTATCGTCTTACACTGACATAGTGTTATTTCCCTTTGAATTTATTTATAGAAATCCGGTCCAAATTGTATATTGTAGGGCCTTATTGTTGTAACAAGGGCGAACGTAGCTTGAAATGTTGTGAAAAGGAGTCATTACAGTGTTTTCGACTAGCGATGATCCATGTCATCTTACATATCTGATCAGGGACTGCAATATTTGGCAGATTCCTATTTTCACACTTATTAATGTTATTACAATCAGTGTAAAACTCAGATCAGATTGCACAGCTGTGCAGTCTGATCTGGGTCTACTCTACTCGCAAAACTCATTTTTTGTGCTATTCAGTAAGAAATAAACGCTGAACTACAGCATAGGACCGGATATCTATAAATAGATTTGCCAAGGGAAATAACTAGCTACGATCCCTCATTGTGGCCTAATCTGCTATTAGGACGATCTATACAATACTGCGTGGTAGAAGCGAGATGGGTGTTGCACTGATTTAATGATGAAAAGTTCAGACCATGCTCAGACTGTGCTATCCTACGCTGATCTACACGAGTTGCCATAATTTCTCTTGTTATATTTACAAATACGGTCAATTCAGTTTTGTCAGATCATACATAGTCCATATATGAACATACATTATCACGCCCGTATGCAGGGGGTGGGTGGGGATGGGGGGTAGTGGGTGGGGATGTGGATGGGGTGCAACGGGTGCGTACGCACCCCTCTTAATCCGCTGAGGTCCGTCCGTGGATGTGTAACAAATTGTTTAGCACTCCGGCCCTTTTGCGCTGTTAATAATGCACCCCCCTATATAAATTCCTGCTTACAAGCCTGATTATGATATATACAATATATATGTACACCATGTTATACATGCATGTTGTATACAACCAGTGTAGATCCTGATCATCCTCTAAACTCTAAAAGTAATCTACACTGTTTATAGGTGAAGTATAGTTTATAGGTGAAGTATGCATAATGTCTAGTTCGCTGACTGAACGGCGATCAGTGACGACCCTGATCAGACTGTGCAAAAGTGCAGTCTGATCAGGGTCGTCACTGGTCGCAAAGGCAATAAGACCAGTTTTGTCAGATCCGGTCACTACATATGACCTTATGACATTAGTAGATGACAATGTGTGTGAATAGGTATCAGTATTATCCTACATATAATGGTCAGAATGACATATGTCAAGTAAATTTACAATAAGTCTATTCCATAAACATCACATTATAATTTACAAAATATATCATGAGATAACATTACAATAAATGGGTTGGCCGGGAACTAAAGGTTAAAGGTACATACCCACTCAGTAGGCACAAAATGTTCTTTATATCAGAGACAGCATCTGAGACATTTTCTGGCAATATAAACATTCATTCACCATTACCCCACATATTGATTGGCATTATTATACATTTTATAACATACGTAAATTTCTACACTGATATCAGGGGGCGATAACTGTGTTTCATTAAAATGTTAACAGACATTAAAGGTACATGCCCACTCAGTAGGCACAAACTGTCCTTTATGGGAATTAAATAAGTGTATTATTGTGTCACTATTCCACCAGTTCTAAAGATTACGAGTGCCCGCTATACAGATATACTAATTTAGTAATATTTATGTTACTGATAGTGACGTGCGTTGGTATTTTGCTATTTTGATATGCAAATGAGGCGTGGTATTTTTTAATGACTTATACTAATTAAATGCGTCACCTGAAAAAATAATATTTTCAACAGATTATAAAGTATGATAATTGCACATCAAAAAATAAATACAGAGTATAAATAGTAATGTCCATTAACATTTTAAGGAAACACGGTTATTGCCACTGATATCAATGTGGAAAGTTATGTCTGTATAATAATGCCAATCAATATGTGGGGTAATGGTGAATGAATGTTTATTTTGCCAGAAAATGTCTTAGATGATGTCTCTGATATAAAGAACAGTGTGTGCCTACTGAGTGGGCATGTACCTTTAATATTTATTCTATGTATTTATTTTTTCATGTGCAATTATTATACTTCATCATCTTTCAAAATATAATTGTTTACAGGTGATGCATTTAATTAGTATAACTAATAACAAAAATATCATGCCTCATTTGCATATGAAAATAGCGTACGGTAATACCATCGCGAGTCACTATCAGTAAAATACATATTACTAAATGATTATATCTGTATAACGGGTACTCGTAATTTTTAGAACTGGTGGAATAGTGACATAATTATACACTTATTTAATTCCTATACCTAACAGTTTGTGCCTACTGTGTGGGCATGTACCTTTAAATGACCAATGTCAATTTAAAGATTGTTAAATGACCAATGTATATTTAAAAGGTATTCATATCATACATGTAAATACAGAATCAATAAATCATGAATATACGTATGAAACTTGTAATGAGTGCACACAACATTTTGTCACACATGAAATGAATATATGAACGTTTGCACATGAAATTCTTCATCTAACCTTTTGTCAGTTGCATTATGCTTATGCAATTCAGCTGGATAATACATTAATTTCATATGTGCACAATTGTATGTGTACATGTGCAAGAAGATGTTGACTGGTAAAATAATCTGATATACCGGTAGAATATAATTATCACATGACTTGTCACATTCCAATGATCCCCAAAAGGCGAGACTACATTTTACAGGTTAACCCATTACCGATGAGAAACACTTTAAAGTAAATGAATGTTTTGTTTCCATATTCTTATTTTCCTTCAGAAAAGCATATGTTGTGACCACTCATTTGAACCAGCTCTCTGAGCTTGTTCAAATGTGTGGTCACCACATATTCTTTCATAAAGAAATAAGGAAAATAGTACGCATGTTCCATCAGAAAGATGATACAGTGATCATTAGCCGTTAATTGCATAATGGAAATAAAATATGTTTTAACTGGTACAGTAATTATGGTACGTATTAATTTCAAATTTTCAGCTGGATTTAATTTCATCGCCACGGCGATAGAAATATCCCCATATTCCCATGCCAACCGAACGCGGCTGCCATTATAATTTGATAGGTGGCTTAGCTATCGGCAGCCTACCTGACTGATTCTGAATGGCTTTTCATAATTTAAACATTTAAAAATCACGAGTATCCAGTTACAATGTCGTAAATCTTGATCAATTTTAAGATTTATACACCGAAATGTAAAAAGTGTCGTAGATGCTTTGATATACGAAATTTAACTATTGTTTGCTCGTGTTATGATAAAAAAAAATGTCAAACTTGTTGATAAAAAGTGCTGGACTTATGACAAATGACATTTTTTCAAGAGACAGCAATTTTCTTGACCACGGTCATCAAAGTTAATGAAATTTAAATGTGTTTTCCATTAAATTGGCATTTTTTTATGTTAATGTATTTTCAATTTCTAATAATCACCACTATATTTGCTGAGAAATAGTAATAGGTTAGTTGAAAGGACTTAAAACATTTCGCCCTTTCAACACTACAGCCCTCTATAGTGATGTTTGAAAACAGTGTAGATCCAGATGAGCAATCTCATCAGGATCTGCACGTTTTGAAAGTAATTTTCATATTTTTATAACAAAAACACCCCATTTTCATAAATGGACTAGTCTGAAAATCATGTGTGTGATGATTGAATAGGTTGGTAAATTACCATATCACAGTCCATTCCAGTTACATAGGGGTGAACAGATCAATTTCTATGGGTTTCACTGTAATTGATCTGTAAACTACACTGAGCACACCCGGCCATGTATCACAGGTTGAAGTAATGGACCGAGGTCTATAAATACATGTACATTAAATATGCCTAAAAGCATCAATAAATGAAGAAAAAAATAAGCTAAAACATTATTTGTTTACTCCCTCCATATAGACTTAAGTCAGAGTATATGGAGTGAGTGAACAAATATTTGTTTAGCTTATTTCTTTTCAGTCTATATGGGGGGAGTAAGAAAACAATTGTAAAGCTTATTTTTTTTTATTTATTGATGCTTTTAGGCATGTTTAATGTATTTATAGACCTCGGTCTGTTACTTCAACCTGTGCCATGTATCAGGTGCATTGACTAGATACACATATCCGGTTCACAACGGATTCAAATCAACTTTCTCTGACATTTCATTGGTTGAAAGACGTTTCTACAGGTGGTATTATATTATCATGTCTACAGGTGGTGGTATTACATTATCATGTCTACAGGTGGTATTACATTATCATGTCTACAGGTGGTATTATATTATCATGTCTACAGGTGGTATTATATTATCATGTCTACAGGTGGTATTATATTATCATGTCTACAGGTGGTGGTATTACATATTATCATGTCTTTACAGGTGGTGGTATTACATTATCATCGTCTATGGACTGGTGGTATTACATTATCATGTCTACAGGTGGTATTACATTCAGTCTACAGGTGGTATTACATTATCATGTCTACAGGTGGTATTATATTATCATGTCTACAGGTGGTATTATATTATCATGTCTACAGGTGGTATTACATTATCATGTCTACACAGTCTACTGGTATTACTATTATCATGTCTACAGGTGGTATTATATATCATGTCTACAGGTGGTATTATATTATCATGTCTGGACAGTGGTATTATATTATCATGTCTACAGGTGGATATATTATATTATCATGTCTACAGGTGGTATTATATTATCATTTGTCAACCAAAACAGTGCAGATCCTGATCAGACTGTGCGGATGCACAGGCTGATCTGGATCTACACTGGTCGCAAAACCCATAAGCCCCATTTCTCCAGTCACAGCCATATTATAGTCAATACCTGAGACACCATTCTTTTAATGGCCATCCAGTATATTATGTTGCAGTATAAAATATGTATAAAACATTAAAATTAAAAAACTTGCAGATTCAGTTACCAGTTGCACGTCATTTCTTCAGAAGATATAATAAAATTTATGTGCCATTTGGCAAATGAGGCTTATATAGGATATGGCCAGTGTATAAGTAATAGTTATAATTCATATATTTAATTTTTAATAAACTAGAGAAAGTGAGCAGGGGCTCACGTATACCCCGGCCGCCGCCTGGACTGACAAATAAAAACATTGAAGTAAATATTTTAAAAAAATTAACGCAAATTTGATCTTGACCTTGGACATGAAGGCTGCATGGGTGTGGTATGGAATAAAAATATGGATGATGATAAGGAAGTATATGAAGTTTGAAGTCAATCCGAATGACTGTTGCAGAGATAATCGGTACCTGAAAACTTTAACGCAAATCTTACGGATGCAAATTTCTAAGTCATTTGACCTTGACCTTGGACATTCTGCTGTTTATTTTCTATTTTCCATTTTTATCATCAAAAACATGCTTTGACAGCACTTTAGAATAATTTCCATTGGAAATGATTCTGAAGTGCTGTCAAACCATGTTTTTATTGAGAAATAAGGCAAGATATAAAAGCAACAGCAGACGACAATTGTTGTGTGTTACGGTAATAATATTTTCTGTAAAAGTTGATGAAATGTTCAGAACAAATACCAAATAGAATTTGCATTGCTATGAAAATTTTGTCAACTTAATTTAAAGAAACTATCACAGTTTCTGTAAATATTTGTTCATGAAAAATCACACATCTTCGGTACAAAATCACATGGCTAGTCTCATATATAAAATTGCACACATCACATTTGTGGGATGCATTAATAATATGAGAAATAGGACTATAGGTGCCAGAGGCCTTTGTGTTACATAACACCTTATTTGAAATTTCAATCAGGTTACCAACGCTACTAAATTCTGCTCGGATTCAACTTGACTTGTTAACAAAGGATTTTGATCCGTATCTATCATACATCTACATTCTACAAGTCTCATGATCATCCAACTGACTAGAAATTAAGGCCAGAGGAAAATAATGTGTTGATCCTATCCCTGCTTAACATGAATAAATTGGTATATTGGTATATACAGTTCACACTCCTTACTCAAAGTCCATGAGACGGAGGAATAGCGGGAAAATAATACACGAGTGTGCGTCGGCAACGAGTGAGCGTAGCGAACGAGTTGCTTGCACGGACGCCGACGTACACAAGTGTATTATTTCCGCTATTCAAACATGTACGATGGAATATCCTATTTATTACACTTCCACGGCGGATATATATGCACATTTAGTGTATTTTTGAGATTATGATCAATGAATAGTGATGTGCGCATGAATAGTTATACAATGACATGTTTTCCCGCGTTTTTACGTTACGTTGTGTGACGTCAAATGTGACGTCATGTAAACTTTTTGAAATCCAAATTACGCAGCTGTTACTACGAGCTAGATATATTTCAGTGCATGTTTGGAATATGTTCAATCACATTAACATTCTAGATTAGTCGAGACCCTTTCCAAATTTCAAATAATTTTATTTTGACTAACAAAAATTAAATATTTTGCATGGTAGCTCGTGGTTTCCAAGAAAACAGGCGCACAATTACGGGTGTTCTCTTCACGGTGCAAATAATTTGCAAGAGAGTAATAATTTGATTTACCGAAAATTTGAGTTAACAAGAGTTATTATATAGGAAAACATGCACTTGGGACCAATAATTTGACTTTGAGTTATCAGTAGTTTGACTTAACCCTTAGACCGCTACACACAACAATTGTCGCCTGCTGTTGCTGTTGCTTTTATATCTTGCCTTATTTCTCAATAAAACATGCTTTGACAGCACTTTAGAATCATTTCCATTGGAAATACCAAGACGTGTTTTCATGGAAAATAAGAAAAAATATGCTATATTTGTGGTCTGTTTATTGTTTTCTGTAGCATGATAAAGGTACCACAAATTTGTTATTGCTTTTTGATACTCGCTAATGCGCAGTCTGATCACGGCGTATGCAGTTTGCAACAGTCACAAGAAACCTTTTTGAAGGTCAGTTGTAGAAAAATACCTTCGTTTTATTATACCGCACCATTAATTATGTGTTACATAATTGGGCAATACAATAAAGAATCGGGATATGCTAAAACCATCTTCCCCATGAAGGTCAAGGCAGGGTGTCTTTTAAATTACCTATTTAAACCCGCTTGAATAGACTGGTTCAAAAACAGCATAAAGAACCTCTGAACATTTGCATAATAATATGGCAACCTGGGTTGAGAAATTTGCCACGGTTTTAAACTAGTGGTTTTAAAACTGAACAAAGAGATTGTACGTCAAGTGCCATCCCGTGTCAGGGGCAGATCCAGCATTTGGGGGGGGGGGGTTGTTTGGGGGGGGGGGGGGGGGGGGGGGGTGTCTAGTTGTGAAGGTAACTCTTGCAATCTACTCCCGTACTGTCTGTGGCTAGTCAGTAATGCACTTTCCTGTGTTTTACGGCATTTAAATTCAGACTCCAACTGGTGGTAAACTGTAATCTATGTAAACTCCGTGGCTGAACGGGGGAGGGGGGTGGGGTTGCAACCCAGAACCCCCCCCCACCACCTCCAGATCCGCCCCTGCGTGTCATATATGTTTTAAACACCTATAAATAGAAAAGTTGCTATGACAGGTAAAGATTGGGAATATTTGAATAGACGAAGTGCCGTTAGACAGAAAGGTGATCAAAGGTTATCAGCTCCGGTAGATTGAATGTACCCTCGTGAATGTAAAATGAATATTACCATCGCTATGCAACACTTGTCGACTAAAACACATTTCAAAACCAGCCCAGGTAGTCTTAGTTCGGCATTGACACCACATAAACATCAACAGGTGAAATAAAATCCCACAATTCCTGAGATAACGTCTTATCGCATTCAAAATGTTTAGAAAAAATTATTTGTAAATCAGATGACATGTTTTATAACATACTAGAACATTAAACTGATGTTGATTTTAATTTGTAATTTGATTTTGTGTTTTTTCCAACTTTTGACAATGATTTACTAGCAGCCATCAACTTCATACTCTTCCAAGATACCATGCTGAATTAGGTTTTGCCATCTGTTGTTTGTTATATTTTCCATTTTTCTCATCAAAAACATGGTTCGACAGCACTTTAGAATCATTTCCAATGGAAATGATTCTAAAGTGATGTCAAACCATGTTTTTATTCAGAAAGAATACAAAATGTAAAACAGCAGCAGACGGCATTTTTGGTTTCACACATTCTAAGGATTAACTCATGCATCGGCTGCAATTTTTCAATGATAAGAAGAATTACGAAATACCACTTTACGATTACACATGTACACATACACGTATTTAACTTTAACTTGTAATTTACATGCACAAAGTGGGACAAGTGAACAAGATACATACGGTACCTCTCTATGACCATAGGTTTTCTTTTAGTAGTCCATCATCATTTTCCAGTTGTTTTACCATTCTGGCAATCGGTAAGACAAGCACTGCTTCCGAATGGGGATCTGTGACTTTCCATTTTTCGCATAATTGTGATCTGAAATGAAAATTATTTTTTATGGAAAAATAGGAAATATAAAATAGAGAATAAAATACAGTCGACCTTCTTGTGAGGTACCCGGCAGACAACACTACAGATGCCAAGAGAAATGCTCTGTTAAGGGGCTCAAACTCAGTACTACTTAATTGTAACTTGTACCTTGTAACTACTGATACCATGCAACCTGATAAATGACGAACTTTTGGGTCTAATATTCTGGGTCTAATATTCTGGGTCTCATGTTCTGGGTCTAATATTATGGGTCTAATGTTCTGGATATAATGTTCTGGTCTAATGTTCTGGATATAATGTTCTGGTCCAATGTGCTGGGTCTAATGTTCTGGGTCTAACATTCTGGATATAATGTGCTGGTCTAATGTGCTGGGTCTAATGTTCTGGTCTAATGGTCTGGATCTAATGTTCTGGATCTAATGTTCTGGTCTAATGTTATAGGTCTAATGTTCTGGGCTAATTTCTCTGTCTACTGTTCTGTTTTTAATTTTCTGTTCTAATTTTCAGTATATGTTTTTTATCAAATGTTATATGTCTAATGTTCTGCCATGGGTCTTAATGTTCTGGATCTAATGTTGGGTTTTAATATAGGTCCTAATGTCTGGGCTAATTTCTGTCTATGTTCTGGGTTTAATCTCTTCTAATTTCGGGATATAATTTTTCAAATGTTTATATGTATGTACGCCATTGGGTCAATGTTCTGGATCAAACATTACATTATCAAATGGTTTCAATGTGAGATATTAAGTTTCTAGTATTCAATCAACATGAATCCTCAGAATCAAGTGGCCCGTAGTCTAACATTATAATTGTCAAAGACAACGAAGCACGTCAGGTGGTGCTGGTCTAGAATGTGTCGCAGATAGATAGCATGAAACGGGATCAAAACATGAAAACTTAACATTTGAAGACGAACAGACGGATAGACAGACGGACGCTGACGTCATCAGACAGGGTTATAGCATAAGAGCGCCTTCCAACGGTCTGATATATCCAAATATAATGTATCACTAGTCAGAGGTCTAGGTGCTTCAGCTGTCGAGGAAGCCAAATGAAACACGGGCAACAATCTCCCAATAGCAGTTAGTCATAGATACGATTTTACTATTTAAATTTAAATTTCAAAGTCGCACAGTTTTGTTTGGAAGCATAGGTGTGGAACATGTATAACCACGGGTTACGGGTGACTGGCATAAATATTCATCTCATATCTGCCGCTGATAAGATTGTCGTTCACATTTTTGACACCTACTGAGAAAAGGGATATTGCGACATGCGACCAGCGTGGCCCCAGATCAGCCTGCGCATCTGCGCAGCATCCGCGCAGTCTGATCTGGGGCTACGCTGGTCGATATTCAGTCAATGGAGAAGTTTTATAATTGTCATCAAAATAATTAGATCTTGTGAATGAGAAATAGGATATAAATCGAAAATTGTCACAAATGCCAATTTTTGCCAAATTATATAAAACTGGGTAGCAACAGGCACAGGTTGAAGTAACGGATCAATAGTCTATAAATACATTAAATATACCTAAAAGCACCAATGAGTGGAAGTGGACTCTTTACTCCTCATATGACACATACAAATGTTTAGCTTATTTTTGTTTCACTTATTCATGCTTTTAGGTATATTTAACCATTTGAATGCAGGAAACAAAAATTGTCGTCTGCTGTTGCTTTACATTTTGTCTTCTTTCTCGGTAAAAAACATGGGTTTGACAGCACTTTAGAATCATTTACAATGAAAATGATTCTAAAGGGCAGTCAAACCATGTTTTATAAGAAAAAATGGAAAATATAAAATAACAGCAGACGACAATTTAATTCAGCATTGTAAGGGTTAATGTATTTATAGACCTTGGTCTGTTACTACATGTACAACCTGTGGCAACAGGATGTTAAGGTCCATGAATCATGTAATAGACAGGGTCATGCAGCCCCAATTCTGCATGGGCATCCAACATAGACATGGAACATCGATCAGAACCATGGTGTTTGTTGTCATCACAATGTGTGTCGGAGGTAGGTATTACTGAACCAAGTTACAAATGCAAGATGTACCATTAACCCTTTCACCCCTGTAACTGGAATGGATTGTGATATGTTAACCCTTTCAACACCACAGGCCTGTATAGTGGTATTGGCAAAAAGTGTAGATCCAGATGAGCCATTTCATCAGCCGATCTGCACTTTTTGCAAGTAAATTTCACATTTTTTCACAAAAACACGCCCTTTTCATAAATGGACTAGTCTGAAAATCATTTTGTGACGATTGGATTGGATTGGTCCGGAAATTAATATATAAAAATCCATTCCAGTTATTAGGGGTGTTTCTCAAAAATATGAAAATTACTTACTAAAAGTGCAGATCCTGATGAGACGGCTCGTCACGAGCGGTCTCATCTTGATCTACACTTTTTGCCAATACACACAGGCATGTGGTGTTGAAAGGGTGAATATGACCCTTGCCAAGGCCAAACTGCTTGCAATTTAAGTTTCACCCAAATTTCACATGTACTGTGCCATGTTTTGATATAAATTCTCACCAGAAGATGAATAACTAGGCAACAGGTAATATCGACCCCAAATAAAGGTATTTGAAATCAATTTATGGATAAATTCAACTTTATGAAAGGTAAACAGTATTCAGAATTACAGGTGTAATGGTCAGTAATCCCCCCCCCCCACCCCGTCCAAAGTCCCCCCGGGGGGGAGTTTGGGCTAGCCTAAAATCCCCCCGGGGGACTTTGGGCCGGCCTGAACTCCCCCCCCCCCCCCACTGGAGGGACTTTCAACTAGTCAACTTTCCACCACCAGTCTGAAATCCCCCCCCCCCACCTAATCTTTTTTTTCCAACGAAATAAGGAAGAAAAAATTTGAGACATAAGTTAACAGTGTAGTATTTATGGTCGATATGTCATAAATATATATATATATTATTTTAGAGTTCAGAGGGAGGGGGGGATTATGGGCCGGCCCAAAGTCCCCCCCCCCCTGTACTACTTATTATTGTATTGATGGTGACGAGTTCAGAGGGGAGGGGTCGATTATTGTATTATTATTCAAAGTCCTCCCCCCACCCCACCTAATAATTATGTACTACTTATCTGATTTGTATTTATGGTTACAAGTTTTGAAGGTGGGTATGGACCATCCCAAAGTCCCCCCCCCACCCACCCTCACCTAATACTTGCAGCTGATTTGTGTGCATGTTGATGAATTGAGAGGGGGGGGGGGATTATGGGCCGGCCCAAACCCGCCCCCACCCCCACTACTTATCTTGCATCTGATTTGTATTTATGGTGACGAGTTCAGAGGGGTGGGGTGGATTATTGTATTATTATTCAAAGTCCTCCCCCCACCCCAGCTAATAATTATCTTGCCGCTGATGTGTGTGCATGTCGACAGGCGGGTGGGGGGGATTATGGGCTGGCCCAAAGTCCCCCCCACCCCCTGTACTACTTATCTTGCATCTGATTTGTATTTATTTATGGTTACAAGTTTTTAGGGGGTGGATATGGACCATCCCAAAAAAGTTCCCCCCACCCTTGAGTGTAGGACAAAATCCCCCCCCCCCCGGACATAATCCCCCTCATGTTTTTTGACACTGGAGGACAAAATCCCCCCCCCCCGTCTAAAATCACAGGTAGGACATAATCCCCCCCATCAAAATTCAAGGTAGGACAAAATCCCCCCCGTCCAGAATCAAGGTAAATCATATTCAGTACTTTTATTTGCACAATAAACATAAATAATCAAGCACATTTAATTGGGCCGGCCCAAACTCCCCCCCCCCCTCCCCCCCCCGCACCCCCCGCCCACCCATCTGAACTTGTCACATTGAATACAAATCAGCTGCAAGATAAGTAATTGGGGGGGGGGACTTTGGGCGGCCCATATTCACCCTCTCAACTGGTTACCACCGGGGGACATATTCCCCCCCCTCTCAACTGGTTACCACGCACACAAATCAGCTGCACACTACTATGTATTAGGTGGGGGGGGGGACTTTGGGCGGCCCATATTCACCCCTCTCAACTGGTTTACCACACACACAAATCAGCTGCACAATAAGTATTAGGTGGGGGGGGGGAGGGACTTTGGGGTGTCCGACCCATAATTCCCCCCCCATCCCTCTGGCAACCACACTTTTTCTTCACTATGATGTACACATCACCTGCACTAATAAGTATTAGGGGCGGGGACATATTCCCCCCCCCTCTCAACTGGTTACCACGCACACAAATCAGCTGCACACTAAGTATTAGGTGGGGGGGGGGGACTTTGGGCCACACAGTCAGCTGCATACAATAATTATTATGTGGTGGGGGAATTTGGGCCGGCCCAAACTGTAACAGGCCACTTTACCCTACCAGTCAGAAATCCCCCCGGGGGAAGTTTTGACCAATTAGTGGTGGGTGGGGTGGGCCCAAACTCCCCCCCCCCTAATCAGCTGCACAATAAGTATTAACCCAACCGGCCCCCATATCCCTCACCCACTTACATCTTGAATTCATCACTATTACCCCGCCCTGTCTTAGTTTTTTTTCTTACTACATTCTTGAAAAATAAATCGGGGGGGGGGGGGGTGGGTTGGCGGGGGGGGGGGGGATTTCTGATTTTCTGGGGGGGGGAAGTTGACTAGTTGAAAATCTTGGACTGGTCAAAACTCCCCCTGGGAGGGATTTCTGACTGGAAGGGAAAGTGGCCTGTTACACCGGTAACCCTGAGTTCAGTTCCTGTCTCAATCTTACCCCGTTTCATTTGAAGTGAGGAAAAAACATATCAATGCAAAATGTATATAATGTACAAGGTCAGATCAAATCTGTGCCAGGTCTAGCACTCAGCGAGAGATTTCACAAAATTATAAAAATTACGATCACTTAGCATGGATACATGCATAACTGCAGATAGAAAAGTTCAATCCAACTTCAAATGAAATGACAGTAGATCTACCATATTTATTGTAATAAACACCTCCTGGGATATGCAACATTCTGAATTAGTTTGTGTATTATTATGCTGTTTGAAATAACTATACAACGTGAAAATAACAGATTTTTACTGAAAATATGGGAGGGGGCTACTATTAGAGGGGGGGGGGGCTACTATTGGAATAAATGCTGTAATAACCCTTAGACCGCTGCACACAACAATTGTTGTCTGCTGTTGCTTTTATATATTGCCTTATTTGTCAATAAAAACATGGTTTAACAGCACTTCAGAATCATTTCCAATGGAAACATGGTTTGACAGCACTTCAGAATCATTTCCAATGGAACATGTTGTAAATTATTCTAAAGTGCTGTCAAACCATGTTTTTGACGATAGAAATGGAAAATAGAAAATAAACAGCAGAAGGCAAAAAATAAGATAGCGGTCTAAGGGTTTAAGAAATATTTAGAAAACTGGAATATGACAAAGAATCAATCGATCATCAAATTTAAGGCAAACTGTAGGAATTTGTTGCACAAGTCAAATGGCCTGTCGACTGAGGAAATTTACAACAGCATCACCGATGGGGACACTTGACACTGTTGTCAATGTGGGTTACTCGAGTTTCTATATTGCCTTCAGTAAACATATATGTAATTATCTCAAAATTCACTAGAGATGGGAATGAACAGAATCTATGCCCTAATGTGTCTTTGTTTGCTGCCGGCCCATATCAATGTGGCTGGTGACTGGAAACATGGGGCTTATCAGTTTTGCGACCAGTGTAGATCCAGATCAGCCTGTGCATCCGCACAGTCTGATCAGGATCTGCACTGTTCGCCATTCCATCAATGAAACACCTGTCATGCTTCTGACGAGCAATATAGATTGTTATCAGGCTACAGGAGTGTGTTATTTGATCAGTAGCTACACTGGCCATAAATCCCATAAGCCTCATTTCTCCAGTCACGGAAACAGATCACTTGACACTGTTGTCAATGTGGGTTACTCGAGTTTCTATATTGCCTTCAGTAAACATATATGTAATTATCTCAAAATTCACTAGAGATGGGAATGAACAGAATCTATGCCCTAATGTGTCTTTGTTTGCTGCCGGCCCATATCAATGTGGCTGGTGACTGGAAACATGGGGCTTATCAGTTTTGCGACCAGTGTAGATCCAGATCAGCCTGTGCATCCGCACAGTCTGATCAGGATCTGCACTGTTCGCCATTCCATCAATGAAACACCTGTCATGCTTCTGACGAGCAATATAGATTGTTATCAGGCTACAGGAGTGTGTTATTTGATCAGTAGCTACACTGGCCATAAATCCCATAAGCCTCATTTCTCCAGTCACGGAAACATACATGCCCTAATGTCGTCTTTGTTTGCTGGCGGCCCGTATAAATCTTGACCGCTTCAAGTTAGTGACTTGTCGATCATTTGTTGTCAACGAAGAGCAGTCAGTCAGCAATCGGTTATCAAATGTTTCAAAAACCACAAAAACTCCATTATATTTCCACAATAGAACAGCATTCTTCAGCTGAGAACACACGACAAAGCCAGACTACTGGGAAACAGTGCAGATCGAGTGGAGATTAGTCGGTGTTTCCCACAGGTTGAAGTAATATACCAAAAAGCATCAATAATTGAAGAAAAAAATAAGCTGAAAAAAAATTCTTTACTCCTATCACACATACCAGACGAAGTAATACATGTATTAATTATATGTGATAGGAGGGAGTTAAGAAACTTGTTTTTTTTTGTTTTTTTTCACTTATTGATAATCTTTTGCATATTTAATGTATTTATAGACCACGGTATGTTACTTCAACCTGTGATGTTTCCATGTATGGACTGCAACTGGAGAAATGGGGCTTATGGGATTTGTTACCAGTGTAACTACAATATATATTGCTTGTTAGAAGCATGGCGGGTGTTTCATTAATAGAATGGCGAACAGTCCAGATCCTGATCAGACTGTGCGGATGCACAGGCTGATCTGGATCTACACTCATCGCGAATAGCGTAGGCCCTGATCAGACTGTGCATCCGCACAGTCCGATCAGGGCCTACACTGGTCGTATAGGCAATAAGCCTGATAGTGTGGCATATTTTATCCTTTTCTGTAAACTAAGTAAAACACTGCAAAGCCAAATGTCGAAATTATTCAATTATTTTACTCCCCGTCAATGTGGTTTCGTAAAAATAAAGTTTGGTATTTCTCAAGGAACGGCGTATTCTAGTTTCAAGTGTTATTGTCGTAGCTGTTTTTCGTGAAATTGGATACCATGGTTACCGGTATTTATTGAAAACATACAGCACTGAAGTGCTATTCACCAAAATGTATAGAAAATGTACAATTTTTGTACCACACCAGTCACACCAGCACAGCAATCAGACCCTGAGCACTGAACAATCTACTCATGGTATTGTCTGACGACTGTTTAAATGTTTAAATCAATCGCAAAGCATTGAATCTGACAGACAGCGTAGACACTCATCAGACTACAAGATGACCTGTGTCTACACTGGTTGCAATGCCGTGTTGTGTATTCTCACACAACTCATTCAGTAAACATTTGCATTATGCAAATTTAATTCAATTTAAATTGAAGATGTTCAAAACACAAAATGAAACTATTTTTGAGCAGAAAATTTGAACATTCCAAAGTCAACAGCAAATCGACTTGAAGCT
This sequence comes from Conchocele bisecta, assembly GCA_029237695.1. Taxonomy (NCBI): domain Eukaryota; kingdom Metazoa; phylum Mollusca; class Bivalvia; order Lucinida; family Thyasiridae; genus Conchocele; species Conchocele bisecta. The sequence goes on from CM055272.1 coordinate 4,494,791, forward strand.
CCAACCACATGTTCTGTATGTTCCTTTGTAGTCGAAAACTAACTCAACAACAATGTATCTACCCCACAAAAATAGACCTATGAGTCAATTAAACTCTGGCTTTTTAATGACAAAACAAGAGTTGTCAGAAGACAACAAAACGCACCTGGTGGTGCTTTCGTTTAACGAATATCAAGAGTTGTGTGAAAGGAACCAGAAATTAAATGAAAATTCCCCAATGTTAAGTTTGCGAAAGTGCTTCGCAAACTTAAAGGTACATGCCCACGCAGCAGGTTACACTGTACTACTACTTTTCATTTTCTGTCATGCCTTATATGAGCCATTTGTCTACCCACTAACGAGTTATTTTTAATTACGGCGCGTGTTAATTGGTGTTAAATCGCATTTTATATGCAGCTACCAGAAAGGGTATTTTCCGACCTCGTGCTATTTTTACCAACACGCGTCACGTAACACGGTCAATCATATCACATCTTTGACATGCGCAGTGAAGTATCGGAAGTTGAGAAGAAAAATCTCTGTTCGAATCCAAATCTAAATCTCCACGTAACTCTTTCCATTTGGTGATCTGGTCGCCAATATTAACCACTCTCTCTCTCTGTACTGCCTGTCCCTCAGACATTTCGCCTTTTTTTTGGCTGTCCCCACACATTATCAAAAGAGACTGTTACCGCCGCGCGTTGCTAACAGTAAATTGATAATTAATAAATGCTTATATTTGTATAGCGGGCACTCGTAATTTTTAGAACTGGTGGAATAGTGACATAATTATACACTTATTTAATTCCTATAAAGAACATTTTGTGCCTACTGCGTGGGCATGTACCTTTAACATTGGGGAATTTTTTTTTAATTTCTAAGACTGTGACATTGACCTTGCAGTTAGCGGGGGTCTGAGGGTTATGGATTTGGCAGGTCATGATTGTGAAGGATTACAGGAAGGCATGTGTACACTATCAATAAGAGCGGTGAAAGGAAACAGAACTTATGACAAATTTCCCTCAATGTTAAGTTTGTGAAAGCACTAAGATTGTGACCATGACCTAGCTGTTAGCAGGGGTCTGGGGGTCATAGATTTGTCACAGCATAATAGAGAATCATTAGAGAAAGGCATGTGTGAAATATCAAAACGTTTGGTGAAAGGAAACAGAAATTATAACAAATTTCTCTCCCCACGTTAAGTTTTCAAATTTTTGAAGACGGACAGACAGATGGACGTGCGAACAATATGGTCGAAGGGGCCATTTCCATTGTTCTAGAAGGGGCCACACGGAATAAATCGAAGGATTCTTTTGTGTTAGGCTCCGCCCCTTGGCCCCTTACTCTTGAATACCTGCCCGGACAGACAGACGGATGGACAGACGCTGACTACGACGCCGGGGGTATGCCATAAGCACTCTTTTCTTCGAAAGGCACGCTGATGACTTATACATGTATATATTGAGAAGTATTTTTTTTTTATTTCTGAAATTGTATCTCATTGTAAAAACATTTTATTCTTTAATAATTCTGCTCGAAACTGTGTATTACGATGTCTCATGTGATGAACACTTTCAACCCTAAATAACTGGAATGGACTGTGATATGTTCATTTTCCGACCAATCCAGTCGTTGCAAAATGATTTTCAGACTAGTCCATTTACGAAAAGTTTTTTTTCTAAAAAATATGACAATTACTTGTAAAAAGTGCAAATTCTGATGAGCCGGCACATATTGAATCCTTACAATGCAAAAGAGTAATGATGTATGTGTCATATGGTGTGATATCACACTACGTAAGTGGAACAAGCTAATCCTTCTCTTATCAACATTCCGTTCCTGTGTGTTTATAGTAAAAACACACAATGCATTATTCAGTAATTTATTTAAAGATATGGTGCAATTTATTTCAGTTTGTTTTGATGCACTGTTTGCACCACATTATGTGGAATTTCTTTGTTCAGTTTCTTCCTTTTATGGCAGGGTAATCTAAGGGAAACAACTCCAGATTTAAGGCCAATTATTGTAGATTGTTCTGGAAAAAAAATATATCAGAATTATAAAAGTCAAGGTACATGATCACATGGTTACAACAACAATTACTGAAACTTCTAGAAGCGCCTCCGTATTCTGTTATATTGTCCTTATTATGTAATGGATTTTAATGAAATATGGTGCATCAAACGCGTCTTGTTAAGCTGCATTTGGTGGTCTCAGTTCTTTGGCCCAAACGTCTGTCGTTTTTGTGAAGAATCGATTTCCGTGTTTACTGTCAATACTGACACGGAAATCGATTCTTCGCAAAAACGACATAAGTATGTGCCGAAGTCCCGAGACTACCAAATACAGGTCATGAAGACATGTTTGCTGCGCCATGTTTCATCAAAATCTATTGCGTGTTATAAGGAAACTATCAAATAATTTTTTTAAAAAGAACTGAAATTACAATAAAATCTTTCAGCATTGACAGTGACCTGATCTGGTGCCAGGCACCCTAATGACACCGGATCATGTAGCCCCAGGTGTGTATCAAAGTAACATCCACCGTTAATATTTTAACCCTTAGACCGCTACTCACAACAAATTGTCGTCTGCTGTTGCTTTTATATCTTGCCTTATTTCTCAATAAAACATGCTTTGACAGCACTTCAGAATCCAACGGAAATGATTCTGAAGTACTGTCAAAGCATGTTGAAAATTAATCTAAAGTGCTGTTAAAGCATGTTTTTCATGATAAAAATGGAAAATAGAAAATAAACAGCAGACGACAAAAAAAATAAGATAGCAGTGTAAGGGTTAATCCTTTATGATGGATTCATTGCTAAGATGTGCATAACCTCCCAACCTCCCATTATGCAACAGAAAAAGTTGATGATGATGTTACAGCCGGCTCATCTGGATCTGCACTTTTTGCAAACACTACTATAGAGGTCCGTTGTAGTATCAGGGCTCCAGATAAGGAGTTAGTAATTGAGTATTGTCACTCCATCATTTCTGAAGCAATTGGGTATTTCAAAATTTTCATTTTGTAAAATAGAATCACACTACTGTTTACACATCAACAGACAGCAATTATTGAATAGTTTGCTTCTAAATGAAAACACATTTTGGTATTTCATTAGAATTGTCTCCTTGGAGACAATTCTCATGAAATACCAAGATGTGTTTTCATGGAAAAATAAGAAAATATGCTATATTTGTCGTCTGTTTATTGCTTTCTGTAGCATCATAAAGATACCATAAAGTTTTCATTGCTTTTTGATAGTCACTACTTCTGATTTAAATTGGGTTTTTGTAATTTTAATTGGGTATTTACGCAAATACGCACCTTATCTGGAGCTCTGAGTGTTGTGTTAGGAAAGTGTAGCGTTGGGAGATGACCACGACAAGTTATGCTTCCGGTCAAATCCCATGAATTACTGAATTTAACAGTAACATTATTACTTAATAAATAATGGAAAGTTGTTTTCCCCTCGACATAATTATGTTGTCACGAATGCAATCTGCGAGACTGTTTTTACATCGCCGGGTGGCGGTAAGCGGCATGTCACGAGCAATCAACAGCAGAAATAAGCGGTGGATTACTGTCACTATGTATTATGTAAGAACGCACTTGCGCTGCATGTGGTTTTCACCGGGAATGAACACCTTCTGGCAGCGTCTCATGTTAGGTAGAGTAATAAACCTATATAATAGGACACAGTTTGTTTTGCATGAATCCAATGATGTAACAAAGTGATATGGTATCAAATGTTTCTGCAGGTGGTTGGAAGGTGGGAGGGGGGGGGGGAAACATGGTTTAAAAGTGCTATCATTTTGTTAACCATTATTTTAACAAAATATTTATTCTTAAAGGTACATGCCCACGCAGTAGGCACAAAATGTTCTTTATAGGAATTAAATAAGTGTATAATTATGTCACTATTCCACCAGTTCTAAACATTACTAGTGCCCGCTATACAAATATAATCATTTATTAATTATCAATTTACTGTTAGCGACGCGCGGCGGTAACAGTCTATTTTGATCATGTGCGGGGACGACGACTTTCACATCACGGCTTGCGGTGCGCATGCGCAGTATACTACGCGCGCCAGTAGGCTTCCCAATATGTAAACAAGAATATCAACATGTCGAAATGTCCAGGACGGAAATTGTATGAAACGGTGTCGGCCAAAAAATAGGCGAAATGTCTGAGGGACAGGCAGTACAGAGAGAGAGAGAGTGGTTAATATTGGCGACCAGATCACCAAATGGAAAGAGTTACGTGGAGATTTAGATTTGGAATCGAACAGAGATTTTTCCGATACTTCACTGCGCATGTCAAATATGTGATATGATTGACCGTGTCACGTGACGCGTGTTGGTAAAAATAGCACGAGGTCGGAAATTACCCTTTCTGGTCGCGGCATATAAAATGCGATTTAACACCAATTAGCACGTGCCGTAATTAAAAAATAACTCGTTAGTGGGTAGACAAATGGCTCATATGTAAGGCATGACAGAAAATGAAAAGTAGTGGTACAGTGTAACCTGCTGCGTGGGCATGTACCTTTAACTGTCATTATCCTATTTTGTTAACTTTTATTGTTTATTTGCACATTTTATTTTCTATGCCACCCACTTTACCCCCTTATCAGGCGGCGGAAAAAATTGAGTAGAAATTCTGAAACTTGTTGAGGAGTTCCTACCATTTCAGAGTTCGGTCAAAAAAAGTTGATACAAAACAAGCTTAGCCTGATATGTGGCTGTGACTGGAGAAATGGGGCTTATGGGTTTTGTGACCAGTGTAGATCCAGATCAGCCTGTGCATCTGCACAGTCTGATCAGGATCTGCCCTGTTCACGATTCCATCAATGAAGCACACGTCATTCTTCTAACAAGCAATACAGATTGTTATCAGGCTGCAGAAATGTGCTATTTGCACAGAAGCTACACTGGTCACAAATCCCATAAGCCCCATTTCTCCAGTCACAGCCACATATTTTAGAATAATCAGCAGCCTATGTTGGATACAGAATATATTTCACTCGACAGCCAGGACAGTAGGTCAGGTTATTCTAATTTCAGGGCTGGATATATTTTTTCTCGATGTACATATTCCGTTCTGATTTTGGGATTTCCCCCTCAATGCAGCAGGTTTTCAATCGAACCCGTTTGCCCGGCCTTACATGACCGTAGCTGTTGATAGGCTGTTAAACACCAATAAGCAAACCAACTTTGGTTGACTATCTCGTGTGGTTCCCCATTTCTCCAGACACAGCCACAATTGTGTCCCAATACATATTGTCATTACAGTAAATAGCACACAGAATATTGTCATTACAGTAAATAGCACACAGAATATTGTCATTACAGTAAATAGCACACAGAATATTGTCATTACAGTAAATAGCACACAGAATATTGTCATTACAGTAAATAGCACAGAATATTGTCATTACAGTAAATAGCACACAGAATATTGTCATTACAGTAAATACCACACAGAATATTGTCATTACAGTAAATAGCACACAGAATATTGTCATTACAGTAAATACACACAGAATATTGTCATTACAGTAAATAGCACAGAATATTGTCATTACAGTAAATTAGCATATATTGTCATTACAGTAAATACACACAGAATATTGTCATTACAGTAAATAGCACAGAATATTGTCATTACAGTAAATAGCACACAGAATATTGTCATTACAGTAAATAGCACAGAATATTGTCATTACAGTAAATAGCACAGAATATTGTCATTACAGTAAATAGCACAGAATATTGTCATTACAGTAAATACCACACAGAATATTGTCATTACAGTAAATAGCACAGAATATTGTCATTACAGTAAATAGCACACAGAATGTCATTTACAGTAAATACACAGAAATATTGCTTTACAGTAAAATACACAGAATATTGTCATTACAGTAAATAGCACACAGAATATTGTCATTACAGTAAATAGCACACAGAATATTGTCATTACAGTAAATAGCACACAGAATATTGTCATTACAGTAAATAGCACAGAATATTGTCATTACAGTAAATAGCACACAGAATATTGTCATTACAGTAAATAGACAGAATTTTTTCATTTACAGTAAATAGCACAGAATATTGTCATTACAGAATATGTATTACAGTAAATAGCACACAGAATATTGTCATTACAGTAAATAGCACAGACAACAGAATAATGTCAGTACAGTAAATACCAACACAGAATATTGTCATTACAGTAAATACCACACAGAATATTGTCATTACAGTAAATAGCACAGAATATTGTCATTACAGTAAATAGCACACAGAAATTGTCATTTACATAAATAGCACAGGAATATTGTCATTACAGTAAATAGCTACACAGAATATTGTCATTACAGAAATAGCGTACAGAATATTGTCATTACAGTAAATAGCAACAGAATATTGTCATTACAAGTAAATAGCACAGATATTGTCTTACAGTAAATACCACACAGAATATTGTCATTACAGTAAATACACAGAATATGTCATTACAGTACAATAGCACACAGAATATTGTCATTACAGTAAATAGCACACAGAATATTGTCATTACAGTAAATACCACACAGAATATTGTCATTACAGTAAATAGCACACAGAATATTGTCATTACAGTAAATACCACACAGAATATTGTCATTACAGTAAATAGCACACAGAATAATGTAGACATTACAGTAAATAACACACAGAAATTGGTCATTACAAGTAAATAGCACACAAAATGTCTAAACAGTAAATAGCACAGAATTTTGTCCATCTAACAGTAGCACAGTATATTGTCATTCACAGTATTAGCACAGAAATATGTCATTACAGTAAATAGCACAGAATATTGTCATTACAGTAAATGCACAGTATTGTATTCAAAGTTAAATTAGCACACAGAATATTGTCATTACAGTATCACACAGAAATATGTCATTACAGTAAATACACACAGAATATTGTCTTTACAGTATTAGCAGATATTGTCATTACAGTAAATAGCACAGAATATTGTCATTACAGTAAATAGCACACAGAATATTGTCATTACAGTAAATACACAGAATATTGTCATTACAGTAAATAGCACAGAATATTGTCATTACAGTAAATAGCACACAGAATATTGTCATACAGTAAATACCACACAGAATGTCATTACAGTAAATCAGAATATTGTCATTACATAAATAGCAAACAGAATATTGTCATTACAGTAAATACCACACAGAATATTGTCATTACAGTAAATACCACACAGAATTTGAGGTATTGCAAAAAGTGATGGCTGGAATTGATGCACAGCTAGTAGTTGTAGATTTCTGAAATTATGTTGGTTAAAAATCTCAACTGAACTGCTGTAATCGTGTTAAAAAACAATATGATGGAATAGCAACATAATAATATTACATTTAACCCGTTACATGCGGAATACACCTTTACGGGTATGATTTTTTAAAAATATTTTATTTTTTTATTTCGATGAGACGGTTCAAATGGTGGTCGCGACATATACTTTTAAGCACATTTAAAGCAAATATTTATGATTTTCCCCAATTAAAATCGCATATCCTCAGTATGAAATGGGTTAAAGATGAATATATTCTGTATTTGGTAGAAGAAATAAGCTAGCTTGCTTAAAACAGTACATGTATATCAAAACAATTTTAATATTTGTTGACTGATTTTTCCAAAATGTAACTTGTTCTCTTAAATAAATGTATTAGTTATCAAGGGGGTTCTGCATGTGTAATATTGCCATTACTAATACTTGAGAAAATGTGATCATAGAACACGGATGCCCCACCTACCGCTTTGTATCAAAAATAGAAATTCACTTTGCACACACACCATAAAGAAGCTGCATACCAAGTATCAAGCCTTCAGCTATTACTGTTTAAAAGGTTTACAAGGCAAAATGGTGAAATTAAAAGTCCAAAATGGTGAGGTAATCCATAACCCGGGAGTAAAAGAAAATAAAAATTAACTTTGTGCAACTACACACCATACGGAAGCTCGAGTTTCAAGTCTGTCTATTATGGTTTAAAGGTTTTATGAGTTACAAAGTTAATGTGATTTTAACACATTTCAGTCTAAGGGTACAATCATTTTTGTAAAAACAAATCTCATTATTTTGTGTATTTCCCCATGAAGGCATATGTTGTTACCACTCATTTGAACCGTGTCGTCGAGACGGTTCAAACGAGTGGTAACAACATATACTTTCGAGATGAAATAAAGAAAATAGAAATTTTAGTCTCATAAAAGTTTCATACTACTATAATTGTATCACGTCTTTAATGGGTTAATGTGACGGCTGGACAGGATGGACAATACAGGACAAGACTAGCTGACGAGTGTAACACTAAATGCCCCCTAGCTCCACTATCTAAACCTTAAGTTGCATATTTTTCAAATTTAATATGATTTATAGCATCAATTTTAAGTGAAACAGCCAGTAATTTTGATGAAGAGCAGAAGTGAAATAGACAAAGTGTAGATTTCTCTTGCCAAGCTACCGTAACATCCATCAATCATTACTGCACCTGATACCTACAGATGTCGCTGCACCGGCACATACAAACATCCTTATGACATGTGTCACCAGCATAGTTCCTGGTCACCATGGGGCCGTTTCACTAATCTTCGTACGACCAAAATGTTGGTAAGTGCAAAATTAGGGTCGTCTGGAAATTTTAATTGATGGATTTACCTTTATTGAGCATAGGCTGCATATATGGTCAATAAATGTAAATTAAATAAGATATTGTTAATGTGAAATTTACATGCTATCATAATTTTGCACCTATGAACGTTTTTTTTGTTGAAGTTTAGTCAAATGGCCCCATATATCACTGTGACGGGCGAAATGGCGCTTATGGAATTTGTCTGAAGACTGATCTCGGACTGCCCTGATCGCAAATGTCATAAGCCCCATTTCTCTAGCCATAGTCACATACCCATATAGACAATATACTGATGTTCACCGACATAAATATCACCAGTATAACTGAATGGCGACCAGCGTAGACCCTGATCAGACTGCGCGGATGCACAGGCTGATCTCCCCGGGGCTACACTGGTCGCATTTGCCATAAGGTCCCTTTTATCAGCGGGGTAACCATTTGTAAGTGCACAATGCATTCTCATAATTACTTACTCGAAATTACTACAAACGCCGTGCACACAGCTTGTCGTCCATACTTAAACAGCAGCGATGCTTCTAACTATTCTCGGTCATTAATTATAAGGAACAAATCGGTGTTTTAACTCATCTATTCTAATATTGGTGAAACGTGAGAGGAAATTGGGCTCATTTCACTTGCGACAAGTACAGAATCAGTCGGCATATTTATTCAATTTCCATCAGTATATTAGTCAGGTGAATTTGTTCGTGTCAGTATCAGGCTGTAAATTATTTATTCAATGGTGTTTAACAGCCTGTGAACAGCTATGGTAATTTCAGGCCGGGATGACGGGGTCGAATCCCGTATTTCACCTGTATGGATGAGGGTGGAGGGGGGGGGGGATCCGCAAATCAAATTTACAGAAAAAAATAATAATTCAGCCCTGAAATTAGAATAACCTGACTTGGTGCCAGGTCCTCACCCATCAGAATCACTTTGACTCACTCCCAAAAACCAATAGGATTAGTACTAATCTTACTGGATTCAACTGTCACATAGTTCCAAGGAAGCCAAAAATATCGTCAATTTTGTATATATTTCATGATTTCATGAGATAGCACACACCTTTTGGTCACATGGCTTATCTCATATGCCAACTTGCAACACAATTTTCCGATCCTCCCTCGGAGCTGCACTCAGGCCAATTGTCTGCACACAGAAGGCAAGTAAACGCATAATTGCCAATTTAGTACATAATAATTTCCCAAATTTTATCAGTTTACCAACACACAAGATTTCTTGCACGATATATATATTCACTTTGAATGTCAGCATTTTGATCTCGAAAATTAGAATGCATCTGGCAAATATACTTATGACGCTACACCAATTAAACCATCATTTTATATGGCCATGTGGCGTATTACTCAAAACTGTCTTTGACTGGACAAATGTGGCTTATGGGCTTTGCGACCAGTGTAGATCCAGATCAGCCTGTGCATCCGCACAGTCTGATCAGGATCTGAACTGTTCGCCCTTTCATCAATGAAAACATCTGTTGTGCTTCTAACAAGCAATATATCAGGCTACATGAGTGTGCTATTTAATCAGAAGCTACACTGGTCACAAATATGATAAGCTCCATTTCACAGCCAGCCATAAATCAGTTCTACTTTATGAGAAAAACAAGAACTGTGAAAGCCCACTTGGCTGATCAGTCCAAATGTATCTTGTTTTGCGACATTACATGAACTATTCATATTGTGTAAATGGTGGTGTCTTACATATACATGTATTATCTATCATACAAGGCAAATAAATACATTGTATGCCACAATATTTTGAATCTAATATTTCAATTTAATCAACGCCAAGAGGATGTTTTTGTATTTTTTTAACAGAACCATGACAATGTTTAACCCATAAACATTGTATATGGGTTAATGCCAAACTGTCAAAAATTGTGTTTTTTTTCTGCTTTCTGTGTGTTTTTTTTATTAAAAGCAGCCTGCACATCAGCTTGAACTAATCTCTTGAAATTGGGGTGAGGGTGAAAGTCTTACATGTACCACTAAAATACCACTTTTGATAAATGCTGTTTCTTCTGCAGGGATAAGAGGATCTCACTATCAGAACTGAATATTTATATAAATAAGAATATATTCAGCCGTGAAATTAGAATAACCCGACCTGGTCCTCCACACACCAGTCACTTAGTTATACCCCCTAAAAGTAATAGGATTAGCACCAATCTCACTACTCTTATACTGGGTATAACTGGTTCCACCTCTCATGTACAAGAATGCCAAAAATGTACCTGAGGGACAAATCAGGGATATCGGGATTCCGGTAAGGATGACCCCCATTGTTATCCCTCACGAAAATTGTCGTCTGCTGTTTTTCATTTTTGCCTTAATTCTTAACAAAAAACCTGTTTTGGCAGTACATGCGAATCGTCTCCTGTGGAGACGATTCTCATGTGCTGTCAAAACAGGTTTTTATCAAGAAATATTGAAATTAAAACATTTCCATCAGACGACAAAATTTAATTCAACGTAGTGAGGGTTAAAATACATTTTGGATGCTCTCAAACCTGTCGCCTGCTCTTTACTGCATAAATAAGGAAATTAGAATAAAAATCTTTAAAGACTGTCACTTTAAATCCAGTGTGTCTAGTTTAGAGAGATACCTCAGTAATTTTAGTATAGGAGCTCTCAATACATGTGCTTTGCAATCATGAACAGACATCATGGTAAATAAATTACAGCAAAACACATAAAAATGCGAGAACCGAAAATTGTTGTCTGCTGTTGTATCTTAGTTTGTCGTTTTTCTATAAAAACAAGGTTTGACAGCATTCTAGATTCATTTCCAATGAAAATGATTCTAAAATGCTTTCAAACTATGTTTTTGATGAGAAGAATGATTAACCCTTAGATTGTGGAACCGAAAATTGAATTTTAATTTATTTTTTCTTTCATAAAAAAAACATTGTTTGGCAGTATTTTGGAAATAATTTGAAAATACTGTCAAACCATGATTTTAATGAGAATAAAATGCTGTCAAGCCATGTTTTTTTATGAGAAAAGTAGAAAATAAAGAACAAACAGGAGACAATTCAGCATTGTAACACAATGAGTTTTTTCTGGGTGCCCAGTTTAGACCGCTTCTCCTGTACTACTTACCTAACCACTTGTGAGTGCCGGTACACATCTGTCGGCCGCCTAAAATACCGAATTGTCCGCTGTAGTACAGCACGATGACGCTAGAAGCAGCCTGTGGAAGAGATTACCGAATGTTTAGATGCGCTCCAGTTAGCTGAGTTGATGTCATCATCGACGCAAACACGGAGGCTGAAATAACAAAGATGTAAGCGGCTGAAACGAAATACACAAACTTTCACTAGAAATTGCAAAAACATTGTGCAAACCGATTGGCTAATGGAGTTTTCGCGTTCGTTTCAGAGGATTAAGTTGTGCCAGCTGAACTAACTCAAATTACAACTGAGCAGTAACTTCCGGCATACAATCGCTCCCACCTATATATCTCGCAATACTTATACAAACTGTGAGCTAACATTGTGTTGAGCTATATATCTTCAAATAACACTATTCTATGCTATTGAAAAGTGAAAGGTGAAAAGGGTTTAACTTCCCAGCAACAGGTCAGATAGAGATGGGACCTCATTTCAAGTCTCATCCAAAAGACCAGCGTGATGGAAAGTATTTTTTTATGCCGAGGGCTGGGATTGAACCCAATACATTGAGTGTTGAGGTCCAATGTTCCACCCCTAGACTATCAAGCCATCCCTTTATGCCATAGAAGATGGAATGGAGGCTGAGGAGTAACACGCCAGACTACCAATCCGACAGCTCTGGGATTGAATTTGCCACAATATCTTGTATTTCCCATCTCACCGAAGTGACAAGTTCTTATTGTTGCTACCCAGAAGAGCAATTAGTGTTGGATAATGCACAGTGTCTAATAATGTACAATATCTAATAATGTACGGTGTCTGATAATGGACAATATCTAATAATGTACAATGTCTAATAATGTACAATATCTAATAATGCACAGTGTCTGATGATGAACAATATCTAATAATGCACAGTTGTCTGATAATTTAACAAATATCCTAATAATGTAATGCGTCCTGAATAATGTACAATATCTAAATAATCAACAGTTGCACAGTGTCTGATATTTGTTAAAAACAATATCTAATAATGTTACAGTGTCAAATAATGTACAATATCTAATAATGCACCAAAAGTAGTCTAATAAGTACAATATCAATAATGCCATAGTTCTAATACCAATATCTAATAATGCACAGTGTCTAATAATGTACAATATCTAATAATGCAGTGTCTAATAATGTACAATATCTAATAATGTACAGTGTCTAATAACGTACAATATATAATAATGCACAGTGTCTGATAATGTACAATATCTAATAATGCAGTGTCTAATAACGTACAATATATAATAATGCACAGTGTCTGATAATGTACAATATCTAATAATGCACAGTGTCTAATAACGTACAATATCTAATAATGTACGGTGCCTAATAATGTACAATATCTAATAATGCTCAGTGTCAGACAATGTACAGTATCTAATAATGCACATTGTCTAATAATGTACAATTTCTAATAATGCATAGTGTCTAATAATGTACAATATATAATAATGCTCAGTGTCTGATAATGTACAATATCTAATAATGCACAGTGTCTAATAATGTACAATATCTAATAATGCTCAGTGTCTGATAATGTACAATATCTAATAATGCTCAGTGTCTGATAATGTACAATATCTAATAATACTCAGTGTCAGATAATGTACAGTATCTAATAATGCACAGTGTCTAATAATGTACAATATCTAATAATACTCAGTGTCTGATAATGTACAGTATCTAATAATGCACAGTGTCTAATAATGTACAATAATCTAATAATGCACAGTGTCTAATAATGTACAATATCTAATAATGCAAAGTGTCTGATAATGTACAGTATCTAATAATGCACAGTGTCTAATAATGTACAATATCTAATAATGCTCAGTGTCTGATAATGTACAGTATCTAATAATGCACAGTGTCTAATAATGTACAATATCTAATAATGCACAGTGTCTAATAATGTACAATATATAATAATGCTCAGTGTCTGATAATGTACAATATCTAATAATGCACAGTGTCTAATAATGTACAATATCCAATAATGCACAGTGTCTGATAATGTACAATATATAATAATACACAATGTCTGATAATGTACAATATCTAATAATGCACAGTGTCTGATAATGTACAATATCTAATAATGCACAGTGTCTGATAATGTACAATATCTAATAATGCACAGTGTCTGATAATGTACAATATCTAATAATGCTCAGTGTCTGATAAATGTACAATATTCTAATAATGCAACATGTTTTAATAATGTTACAATATCTAATAATGCACAGTGTCTGATAATGTACACTATATAATAATGCACAGTGTCTGATAATGTACAATATCTGATAATGCACAGTGTCAGATAATGCACAGTGTAATGCAGTGTCTGAAAATATACAGTGTCTGATAATGTACAATATCTAATAATGCACACTGTCAGATCATGTACAATATCTAATAATGCACAGTGTCTGATAATGTACAATATCTAATAATGCACACTGTCAGAGCATGTACAATATCTAATAATGCACAGTGTCTGATAATGTACAATATCTAATAATGCACAGTGTCTAATAATGTACAATATCTAATAATGCACAGTGTCTGATAATGTACAATATCTAATAATGCACAGTGTCTAATAATGTACAATATCTAATAATGCACAGTGTCTAATAATGTACAATATCTAATAATGCTCAGTGTCTGATAATGTACAATATCTAATAATGCACAGTCTAATAATGTACAAATATCTAAATAATGCCACACTGTCTAATAATGTAACAATATCTAAATAATGTATGGCATCTTAATAATGTAACCAATATCTAATAATAGCACAGTTGACAGTGTCTGCTAATGTACAATATTTAATAATGCACAGGCTAATAATGTAACAATATCTAAATAATGCACAGTGGTCTAATGAATGTACAAATATCTAATAATGCCCTGTGTCTAAGATAATGTACAATTCTAATAATGCACAGTGTCTAAAAATTAAGTTACAATATCTAAATAATGCCCAGTTGTTAATAATGTACAATAATCTAATAATGTTCAGGTGTCTAATACCGTACAAATAATAATAATATTGCCCACAGTGTTGATAATGTTCAATAATCTAATTAATGCAGTGTTAAATAAGTACAATTTATAATAATGCACAGTGTTTGAATAATTGTACAATATCTAATAATGCACAAGTGTCCCTAAATAACGTACAATATCTAATAATGACGGTGGCTAATATATGTACAATATCTAATAATGCTCAGTGTCTGACAATTACTATCTATAATGCACATTGTCTAATAATGTACAATAGTCTCATAATGACAATGTCTAAAAATAATGTACAATATCCTATTAATGCTCAGTGTCTGATAATGTACATATCTAATGAATGTCAGTTGTCAGGATAATTGTAACAGTTATCTAATAATGCCACAGTGTTAATAATGTACTAATATCTAATAATACTCAGTGTCTGATAATTGTACCAAGTATCTAATTAATGCACAGTGTCTAATAATGTACTAATAATCTTAATAATGTACAGGTGTCCTAATTAATGTACAATATCCTAATAATGCCACAGTGTTGATAATGTACAGTTATCTAATAATGCCTGTGTCTAATTTAATGTACAATATCTATAATGTCAAGTGTCGATAATGTAACAGTTATCTAATAATTGCACAGTTGTCCTAATAATTGTACCAAGATCTAATAAGGAACAGTTGTTAAGTGTCTAATAATTGTACAAATATAATAAATGACTCTGTGTCTGTAATGTAAATATCTTATAATGCACAGTGTCAAATAATGTAACAATATCATTAATGCAACGTGCTGATAATGGTACATATATAATAATTACACTGTGTCTGATAAATGGTACAATTATCTAAACTAATGCACAGTGTCTGATAGGTTTCAATTTTATCTTAATAATGCACAGTGTCTGCTAATTGTTTACCAATATCTAATAATGCTCAGTGTCTGTTAATGTACATAATCTAATAATGCACAGTGTTTATTAATGTACAATAAATTAATAATTTAATGCACAGTGTTGATAATGTACAATATCTGAATTAATGAACCAAATAATATATAATGCACAGTTGGTCCTGGGATAATGTACAATATTGCTAATGACAGTGTAAGTAATGACAGTGTATGCCAGTGTCTGAAAATAATTTACGTGTCTGATAAATGTACAATAATCTAAATAATGTCACACTGTTTCTTGATCAAATGTACAATATCTAATAATTGCACAGTTGTCTGATTAAGTTGGTACAATATCTAATATGGACAGTGTCTAATAATGTACAATATATAATAATGCAGTGTCTAATTAATGTACAATTATCTAAATAATGCTCAGTGTTCGCTAATGTAACAATAAATATAATAATGCTCAAGTGTCTGATAATGTACAATATTCTAATAATGCACGTGTCTAATAATGTACGATATCTAATAATTGAAAGTGTCTAATAATGTACCAATAATCTAAATAATGCACAGTGTTCTGAAATAATGTACCAGTAATCTAATAATTGCACAGTGTCTAATAATGTACAATAATGGTAATAATGCTCAAGGGTTTGATATGTACAGTAATTAATAATGCACAGTAGTCTAAATAACTGTACAGTATCCTAATAATGCACAGTGTCTAATAATTACAATATATAATAATGCTCAGTGTCGATAATGTACAATATAAAATAATGCACAGTGTCTAATATGTACAATAATCTACTAATGCACACTGTCAATAGCCATGTACAGATATCTAATAATGCACATGACTGATATGATACAATAATCTATAATCAATGTCTGATAATGTACAAGTAATCTAATAATGCACAGTCTGATAATGTACAATATCTAATAATGCACAAGTGACTATAATGTACAATATTAAGCACAGTGTCTAATAATGTACAATAACTAATAATGCACAGTGTCTATGGTACAATATATAATAATGCACAGTGCTATAATGTACAATATCTAATATGCACAATGTATGCACAATGTAATGCAACAAAGTGTCTGATATGTATACTAATATATATGCACAGTGTATAATGTACAATATCTGATAAATGCACAAGTGTCAATAATTACAAATATATAAAAAATCATCAGTGTCTATAATGTACAATATCTAATAATGCACAGTGTCCTGATATGTAGCAATATAATAATAGCACACAAGTGTCTGATAATGTACAATCTAATAATGCACAGTGTCTATAAGACATATAATATCGCACAGTGTCATATGTATCATATCTATGATACACAGTGTCAGATCATGTACAATATCTAATAATGCACACTGTCTAATAATGTACAATATCTAATAATGAACAGTGTCTAATAATGTACAGTGTCAAATAATGTACAATATCTAATAATGCACAGTGTCTGATAATGCATAGTGTCTGATAATGCATAGTGTCTGATAATGAACAAAAGTCAGAAAACTGCTTTTGAGAAATGAGAAAAATAGTGATACTAATATTAATACAGAGGTATTCCGCAAGTACCAGTCAATATGTATCCCATTTCATGCATGATAATGAATAAATGATAGCAAAATTTACCTTTTTTTTTACATTTTCTTCACAAAAGTATATGTTGTCACCACTCATTTGAACCATCTCGGTGAGACGGTTCAAATGAGTGGTGACAACATATACTTATGTGCAAAAATAAGAAAAAAATATAATTGTTTCTGTCAGCAAATTTGTGTATGCTCACCATGAAATGGGCTAATGGGCGAAGGAGGTATCAGAGCATCACTTATCCCTTGTTGAAGGTTTACCTAGCGGTATTACCTAATCCCTTTGATGTTGGAGGGCCACCCAAAATTCAGGTGACATATTGTCCAAACTGTTGTATAATATTGCACCTCAAAGTGCGGTCACCTCAGAAGTATTTGAAGTAAGTGGTTGGGGATTTAATCCCTACCACTCAATCTCTCAGTAGGGATGCAGTTAAACTTAAATAATATGCACAATGTGTAATAAATGCACAGTGATGACTTAGATATCCAATATGCGCTGTTTTTTTCTCACTTTATTGACAGCATCCCACCAGTATCAACCAAATGCACCATTTTATTTTATCAAATCGCAACATAGTTCTGCTTTATTCAACTATCTATTATTACAGAGGGTATGGTGCTAAACATCAGAGTGTGTCTTGTTGTATTACTTGACATCACGTGGGTGCGTGCAGTGATCACCTGAACACATACATATATACTTTTAATACACATTGTTTTAAAACAATGTGTATTAAATGTGCTTCCCTTCGGAGGTTATTGGAAATTACTATATACTTTTAGATATGAATTCCCATAACATACAACAGAGATTCTACTTTCACTTTGAAAAGTCGCATTAAAACACATTTTCGATAGATTTTTGTTCTGCTCCAACCATGGATTGAAATACGGTGCTAATTCTTTATTTGATATAATTTGTCAATGTACATATTTCTACGATCTCCCGGAAATAGTTCAAAGGGAAGTTACTGATGATTTTCCAAGTTCGGTAACCTACAGGTATTTATAAGACTGGTCTATTATCAAGCAATTGAAATAACAACTATCGGGAGATCAATGAATAGTTGCATTAACAATTACAATATGGGAAACAAAAATTATCGCCTGCTGTTGTTTTACGGAATAAAACCATGGAAGGACTCCTCGTAAACTTTAACAGACCAAATGTATTGTGCACCCCAGTAAATTCAACAGCCCACGGTTTTATTACTTATATTTACACTGGATTATCTGATAGTTTCAAAATGTAAATAACCAAATATGGAATTGTATTTAACATTACTCTTGTTTTACCTCATTTTGTCGCAATTCCTGGAACAGCGACGTTGGAAACTTTAACCAATCAACAACATCGCGAGACGTCGCGTGTGTCTAATGTATTGTATTGGGATGTAAACACAATACGTCGAATCGTCATTATGAACTTATAGAAGGTGTAAATATTTATATTGATATTTCTCAATAAAAACATGGCTGTTAAACCATCTTTTTGATGATAAAAATGGAAAATAGTTAATAAACAGCAAAATTTAATTCACTATTGTAAGACTTAAAGGTACATGCCCACTCAGTAGGCACAAACCATTCTTTATATTAGAGACATAATCGGAGACATTTTCTGGCAAAACACATTCATTCACCATTATCCCACGTATTGATTGGCATTATTATACATTTTATATCAGACGTAAATTTCCCCACTGATATAAGTGGCGATAACCGTGTTTCATTAAAATGTTAACAGACATTACTATTTATTCTTTGTATTTATTTTTTGATGTGCAATGATCATACTTTATAATCTGTAAAATATTATTTTTTCAGGTGACACATTTAATTAGTATAAATAATTAAAAAATGTCATGCCTCATTTGCATATGAAAATAGCTTCATACCACCGTGATCCCTATCAGTAAAATAAATATTACTAAATGATTATATCTGTATAGCGGGCACTCGTAATCTTTAGAACTGGTGGAATAGTGACACAATTATACACTTATTTAATTCCTATAAAGAACATTTTGTGCCTACTTGGTAAAATATTATTCGCTGATGTGCAATAATGGTTTCCTGATCTCTTCTGAATAGAAATGATTACATGGCGTTTTTAATGAGACTAAATTGTCAAGCATTAATCAGGAAGGGAGGTGAGGTGTATTTGAATGAGAAAATGCTCCTTACGACTTTTGCGACCAGCAACTCAAGATCCACCCAGCTAACTTGGATAATATTCTTTCAAATGAACATTTTATGGCTTTGAGTAATATTTTTATCAATATCATATTGTACATATAGGTTTACGTGATTATCAGGATCTACAATGTTCACAAAAATTCTATGGTCGTTTTTCTCAGCCAGATGTCACAAAAGGGTTTACGTCATTTATTTTAACCCATTAAAGACGGGATACAATTAGTAGTATGAAACTTTTACGAGAAAAATATCCCTATTTTCTTTATTTCATCTCGAAAGTATATGTTGTTACCACTCGTTTGAACCATCTCGATGAGACGGTTCAAATGAGTGGTAACAATATATAACTTCATAGAGAAATAAACAAAATGAGTGATATTTTTTTACAAAAATTATTGTATGCTTAGACTGAAATTGGTTAATCAATGTTTATTAAGTAATATTTAACCAGTTAAATGCAATTGCATGCCAAGAAATCATGGGATTTGACTGAAAGCATCACTTGTCATGGTCATCTCCCAGCTTACACCTTTTGCGACCAGTGTAGCCCTAGATCAGCCTGTACAACCGCACAGTCTGATCAGGGGCTACACTATTCGCCATTGCATTCAGAAAACTCTCCTGGCCACTCCAATGAAAAAAACTTTAGCTGGTGTGCAGAGTAACTTGTATCCATGCTGGCCACAAGATCATACAATCCCATATATATCCCCTATCAACCCAAATTACCTGTGTGTTTATTTTACACTTCTCCTCCCACCCACAACACCCACCAATAGCGGCGACCCCGGAATTATGCAAATCAGGATTCATCCTGTCTTTTCATGTCGCAGTGCCCCCTACTGGTAGCATGATGGATAGCTGGAATCTGAGACTCCAGCAAAGGTCAGGGCGGACCTGCAAATGGAAATCCGCTGGCACATATCAGAAGATGATGGAAATAGACACCAATTCACATGGAGATGAATAACTACATGCGACCTTCAATCGTGACCTTGACATGGAAACATTTATAAATTCATTAGCCGACTCAAAAATACAGAAATGACAAAAATAAACATATTTCAGAATTTATGTTGCGATGGATAATGACATTTGACTCTCAACTGTGACCTCGACATTTTATAAAGTTGCTCAATGTAATTATGCTGCTATAAGTCCATGAGGGACTTAGCCCCCTTCTTCATTAAGATGGATAATGACATGTCACCCTCAATCGTCACCTTCATTAGCAAATTGAACGGATCAGTAGAAAAGGGGGCTAAGTCCATAAGGGATCCCGTCAATTGAAAACTGCAGAATTGTCAAAAATCAAATGAAAAAAAATACATATAGACAAGCTAGATGGGAGACAAATAGCAGCTACTGCAACAGAAATTGCACCTCATGACATGATTTCACTTCATGTAATTGTAATTGATTGGACGGATTCATTATATCGGTAACCTTACATGATATTGATGATTTAATATGATATTTATTAAACAAGTTTATTACACTTCATGTAATTTAGGTTGGACAGGTTTATTATAGGAATGAATGGCCTTTTTGTGGAATTTATCGGGGTATAAACTTGGAAAAGTCGGGGGAATACTGGACGAAGGCCGGAAGGCCTCGTCCAGTATTCCCGCGACTTTTCCAAGTTTATATCCCCGATAAATTCCACAAAAAGGCCATTCATTCCTTATAATTCCAGCATTTGAAATAAATTCATCAAGAAAATGTGTTTATTTTCCGTTTTCTTAAGAATTATTTTAACTGCGCCTCACGGTTACGGAAAGTAGTTCGGCATGGGAGTTTACTGGGATATAAATTTTGGACAGAACTTGCTACGGACCAATCAAATGTTAGGGAATTGTGTAAATATTTTTGTGCTGGAATTATTACATAAAGGATCTAACATAAGTGATGATTTAATATGATATTTATTAAACAAGTTTACTGATTACATAAGAAATGAGGTCATGCCAAATTTTTATGAAATTACATGTACTCATTTTTATAAAAAAATAAATAACATCAAATCAACACAAAGTGTTGGATTATTTTTAGCGTAACACATGTACAGTGTCATATGTTGGACCAGCACTGGTCACCTACAACAGGTTTTCTGTAGCCGTTTCATCTGTAGATTTAATACACTAGTGTGTTATGTTTTTTAAACACTGTGTTTTAAACCATGTTTTTTATTGAGAAAGAAGATAAAATGTAAACAACAGCAGACGACTATATACATTTCCCGCATTCTAAGGGTTAAAAATATTGGTCTACTAGCTGTTTTAGTGTTTTTATTCCCTTAACAAAGAAAACATATTTTGCCAGTGTTTTCATCGAAAAAAATGAAAATAATCGGTATTTAATTCATAGTTGTAAAATCTAGGTTCAAAGAAACGCAATTCTAGCAAATGGTAGACATAGAGAGTACTTAACCAACATACAGGTAAAGTATATAATATAACGTTCAATGCTTTAACCCTTAGACTGCTACACACACCAATTGTTGTCTGCTGTTGCTTTTATATCTTGCCTTATTTCTCAATAAAACATGTTTTGACAGCACTTCAGAATCATTTTCAATGGAAATGATTCTGAAGTGCTGTCAAAGCATGTTGTAAATTATTCTAAAGTGCTTTCAAAAGCATGTTTTCGATGATAAAAATGGAAAATAGAAAATAAACAGCAGACGACAAAAAGATAACGGTGTAAGGGTTAACCAATGATCCATTCCATTATGCCAGAATATGAAACCTGCGTATTCATCCAACCTGATCGCTGTAGAGAATGCTGTTATTCTTATCCCCTACCCTTATACAGCTGGTGTTAGTAATGTGGATAAACATAAAGGTACTCCCAGATGCCAATCTCACCTGTAGCCGATTTCACCAAAATTGCTAAGTATACTTATGTAGCTAAGTATACTTTGAGGGAGTAATTATTTATTTTCCCAAAATGCATTATTTAATTCATATAGAACTAACAACTGGATATATTTGATGATTAAAAGTATGCAAAAGTATTATACTGAATTTATTACATTATCACAGCCAAAATGGCTGTAAAGGCTGTGATAATGTAATAAATTCAGTATAATAAAAATTAATGAATTTATCCTTAAATGGAAAATTTCTCCCTCAAACTGTACTTAGCAAGATTAGTATACTTTGCAATTTTGGTGAAATAGGCTACTGGTGTGACCTTTAGGACATGTTTTATTGAGAAATTTGACATTGATACCCTTCTCTGGTTTTCTACAAGCTGGTCTTCTACATGAGGTTGTGCGGTACTTCATATATTGCAATGTTATTATAGATGAGATGAATTAATTCACAATTCTGATGGGCATGATCTCACTCACACCATCCAGAGTGAGCTGTTCTCGATGACCCGGAAACTCAGTGGAATCAGGGGCAAGGGTACCGATAAGAACATGCCTTCAAACTTCCGGGAACGTCAAACTTCCGTGAACAACCATTTCTCTACAAGAACATAAATTATGTGGCCGTGACTGGAGAAATGGGGATTATGTGTTTTGTGATCGGTGTAGATCCAGATATGTCTCTACACTAGTCATAAATCACATAGGACCCTTTTCTCCACATATCGATGGTCTAGTAACATAAGGTCATAACTGCTATGCTAATGCTAAAGCATAGCAGTTCCGACCTTATGTTACTAGACCATCGATATATGCATGCACTGCAGTTGAATGCTGTTTTATTATGTCTCTAGTAAATCAGATAGAATTGTCTCAACTATATGGTTCAGATAGAATTGTCTCTCAACTATATGATAGAATTGTCTGAACTATATGGTTCCAAACAAAAGTGAGAGCAACAATAAAGGTCATTAGAGGCGGGTCTCAGTTTCAAGTCTCATCCGAAAGACCAATGAGATTGAAATACATGTAATATGAAGGCATTTTATCATACCTATCACGGGGATTGAACCCATAGTCTTTAGTATTGAAGTCCAATGCTCTACCCACTAGACTACCAAGCCAACCATGATCTAAAGAACAGGAACATTCTAAATAGCACACAACTTTTTAAAGAAATATTTTTAAAAACAAAATGGCACAAAAAATTATGCTTATCTGGAGATCAAACCCGGAAACTTCTGGCAATACTTGTAGGCTTAGAGGAGTCGAGTGCCAAAGACATTAATTGGTTGGTAGCGTAAGACACACGTAAACAAACTCATTATAAACCACAATGCGTAGTGTTAAGTCAATCACGTGCCTTTCATCGTGAATTCTGGCCGAAATAAATTCCCACTAACAGAAATGATTAAAGGATTAAACTTGGGGTTTTATGTCCAATTACAATGAGGTCATTTAAAGACAATAGCGGATTGTGTGAAGTAGCTGCAAAATTTATTGATTACTTCCCTTTAAAGTACCGTATTTATTCTAACAGTAGCCCCCTCTCTAATAGTAGCCCCCTCTATAATAGTAGTCCCCTTTCTGATAGTAGCCCCCTCTCTGATAGTAGCCCCCTCTCTAATAGTAGCCCCCTCTCTAATAGTAGCCCCCATCACTAATAGCAGCCCCCATCTCCAGCCCCCATCTCTAATAGTAGCCCCCATCTCTAATAGTAGAACCCCTCCTCTATAGCTCTTTAATAGTAGTACCCCCTCTCCAATAGTAGCCCCCTCCATGTCAATATAGCCCCCCTCAATAGTAAGCCCCCTCTAATAGTAGCCCCTCTCCAATAGTATCTCTAATAGTAGCCCCCTCCTAATAGTAGCCCCCTCTATAATAGTACCCCCCTTTCTGATATACCCCCTCCTCTGATAGTAGCCCCCTCTCTAATAGTAAGCCCCCATCTCTAATAGAAGCCACCATCTCTAATAGTAGCCCCATCTCCTATAGTAGCCCCCTCTCTAATAGTAGCCCTCTCTCTAATAGTAGCCCCTCTCCCCCTCAATAGTAGCCCCCATCTCTATATAGCTATCCTCTAAATAGTAGCCCCTCATCTCTCTAGTAGCCCCTCTCAATAGTGCTCTCATAGTAGCCCCCCTCTAATAGTAGCCCCCTCTCAATAGTAGCCCCCATCTCTAATAGTAGCCCCCACTCTAATAGTAGCCCCCTCTCAATAGTGCCCCTCTAATATAGCTCCTCTCTAATAGTAGCCCCCTCTCCTATAGTGCCCCCTCCCTCCATATTGCCCCCAACCCCTCTTTCCCCCTATAGTAGCCCCTCTAATTAATAGTTGCCCCCTCTAATAGTAGCCTCTGCTAATTAGGTAACCCCCTCTCTAATCTCATATTTGCATTCTAATTTATTTTGCATCAAATATGTTATTTTCACATACAAAAGCCATTTAAAAATGGCTTTTGTATGTGAAAATAACATATTTTGATCTTATTTTCCATGTTTTAATCCCCACAAATTGCATTGCCGCAGGGGCGTTTATTACAATAAATACGGTATCTTATTATTGGGAGCATTCACCCAAAACATACCTGATGCTGTATACAATAAGCATAGCCCCAGATCAACCTGCGCCTCCGCGCTGTCTGATCAGGGCCTACGCAGTTCACCAGTTAATCAGTAACATAGGTTGTCTATGTCACAGGGCGAGAAAAATGTGCTCCGGCCCGGGGCTCGAACCCGGGACCTCTGGTTTACCGTACCATCTCTCTAACCAACTGAGCTAGCCGGGCACGAATACACATATTCTCCCCATAGTGAGTTACATACCGTGACATCTATCATCAGCAAAATGTTTAGAAACTAATCCTACTGAGTGAAAAAGGAAGGACTAAAATCCTATTTGCTCTATGCTCAAATTCAACAAATTGTTGGGTCTTTATTCCAGATAAATTTTATTTAATTTACCAACACCTTTTACCATCATGCTGAAGGACTTCAAATATATTTTTCCATGCAATTGCCTAGGTTCTGAGTATGTTTTGCATTGAAACCTGACATACAATGCTTATTCACCAATACACTTGTTCTTGATTCATCACATTTTGTATTGGTTCATCAATATCTTTTGCCTTGATTCATCAATGTAGTTTGCCTTGATTCATCAATGTAGTTTGTTCATCAATGTAGTTTGTTCATCAATGTATTTTCTTGATTATCAATGTATTTTTCCTTGATTTCACAATATTTTGCCTTGATTCATCCATATCCTTGATTCATCAATGTATTTGCCTTGATTCATCAATGAGTTTTGTTTCTATATCATCAATGTATTTTGCCTTATTCATCAATGTATTGCCTTGATCATCAATGTATTTTGCCTTGATTCATCCATATGCCTATTCTCAATGATTTGCCTTGATTCATCAATGTATTTTGTTCATCAATAGTTTGTTATCAATGTATTTTTCCTTGATTCATCAATGTATTTTGCCTTGATTCATCCATATATTTTGCCTTGATTCATCAATGTAGTTTGCCTTGATTCATCAATGTAGTTTGTTCATCAATGTAGTTTGTTCATCAATGTATTTTGCCTTGATTCATCAATGTATTTTGCCTTGATTCTCAATGATTTTCCTTTATTCATCAATGAGTTTCTTACAATGTATTTTGCCTTGATTAATCAATGTATTTTGCCTTGATTCATCAATATATTTTGCCTTGATTCATAAGTATTTTGCCTTGATTCTCCATATGCCTTGATTATAATGTAGTTTGCCTTGATTCACAATGAGTTTCCATAGTTTGTTCATCAATGTATTTTGCCTTGATTCATCAATGTATTTTGCCTTGATTCATCAATGTATTTTGCCTTGATTCATCCATATATTTTGCCTTGATTCATCAATGTATTTGCCTTGATTCATCAATGTAGTTTGTTCATCAAGTATTTTGCCTTGATTCATGTAGCCTTGATTCATCAATATCCTTGATTCATCAAGTATTTTGCCTTGATTCAAGTAGTTTGTTCTCAATGTATTTTCCTTGATTCATCAATGATTGCCTTGATTCATCATATGCCTTGATCATCAATGTAGTTTGCCTTGATTCATCAATGTAGTTCATCAAGTGCATCAATGTATTTTGCCTTGATTCATAATTTTTTTTCCTTGATCACAAGTATTTTGCCTTGATTCTCCATATAGTTATTACAATGTATTTCCTTGATTCATCAATGTAGTTTGTTATCAATGTTTGATCAATGTATTTTGCCTTGATTCATCAATGTGCCTTGATTCATCAATATATTTTGCCTGATTCATCAATGATTTTGCCTTGATTCATAATGTATTTGTTTCATCAATGATTTTGCCTTATTCATAAGATTTTGCCTTGATTCATCAATATATTTTGCCTTGATTCTAATGATTTTTGCCTTGATTCATCAATGATTTGTTCATCAATGTGCCTTGATTCATCAATGTATTTTGCCTTGATTCATCAATATATTTTGCCTTGATTATCAATATTTTGCCTTATTCATATATTTTGCCTTATTCATCAATGAGTTTGCCTTGATTCACAATGTAGTTTCAATCAATGTATTTGTTCATCAATGTTATTTTGCCTTATTCATCAATGTGCCTTTTCATCAGTATTTTGTTGATTCATCAATATGCCTTGATTCATCAATGTAGTTCATCAATGTATTTTGCCTTGATTCAAATGTATTTTGTTCATCAATGTAGTTTTGCATCAATGTATTTTGCCTTGATTATCAATATATTTTGCCTTGATTCATCAATGTGTTTTGCTTGATGCATCAATGTATTTGCCTTGATTCATCAATGTAGTTTGTTCATCAATGTATTTTGCCTTGATTCATCAATGTATTTTGCCTTGATTCATCAATATATTTTGCCTTGATTCATCAATGTATTTTGCCTTGATTCATCAATATATTTTGCCTTCATTCATCAATGTATTTTGCCTTGATTCATCAATGTAGTTTGTTCATCAATGTATTTTGCCTTGATTCATCAATGTATTTTGCCTTGATTCATCAATATATTTTGCCTTGATTCATCAATGTATTTTGCCTTGATTCATCAATGTAGTTTATTCATGAATGTATTTTGCCTTGACTCATAAATGTAGTTTGTTAATCAATGTAGTTTGTTCATCAATGTATTTTTTTGCCTTGACTCATCAATGTAGTTTGTTAATCAATGTAGTTTGTTCATCAATGTATTTTGACTTGATTCATCAATGTAGTTTGTTCATCAATATAGTTTGTTCATCAATGTATTTTGCATTGATTCATCAATGTATTTTGCCTTGATTCATCAATGTAGTTTGTTCATCAATGTAGTTTGTTCATTGATGCATCAATGTATTTTGCCTTGATTCATCAATGTAGTTTGTTCATCAATGTAGTTTGTTCATTGATGTATTTTGCCTTGATTCATCAATGTAGTTTGTTCATCAATGTATTTTGCCTTGATTCATCAATATATTTTGCCTTGATTCATCAATGTGTTTTGCCTTGATGCATCAATGTAGTTTGCCTTGATTCATCAATGTAGTTTGTTCATCAATGTATTTTGCCTTGATTCATCAATGTATTTTGCCATGTATTTTGCCTTGATTCATCAATGTATTTTGTTCATCAATGTATTTTACCTTGATTCATCAATGTAGTTTGTTCATCAATGTAGTTTGTTCATCAATGTATTTTGCCTTGATTCATCAATATATTTTGCCTTGATTCATCAATGTGTTTTGCCTTGATGCATCAATGTAGTTTGTCTTGATTCATCAATGTATTTTGCCTTTGTTCATCAATGTAGTTTGTTCATCAATGTATTTTGCCTTGATTCATCAATGTATTTTGCCATGTATTTTGCCTTGATTCATCAATATATTTTGCCTTGATTCATCAATGTATTTTGCCTTGATTCATCAATGTAGTTTGTTCATCAATGTATTTTGCCTTGATTCATCAATGTATTTTGCCTTGATTCATCAATGTAGTTTGTTCATCAATGTAGTTTGTTCATCAATGTATTTTGCATTGATTCATCAATGTATTTTGCCCTGATTCATCAATGTAGTTTGTTCATCAATGTAGTTTGTTCATCAATGTATTTTGCCTTGATTCATCATTGTAGTTTGTTCATTAATGTAGTTTGTTCATCAATGTATTTTGCCTTGATTCATCAATGTATTTTGCCTTGATTCATCAATGTAGTTTGTTCATCAATGTAGTTTGTTCATCAATGTATTAGCCTTGATTAATCAATGTATTTTGCCTTGATTCATCAACATATTTTGCTCGATTCATCAATGTATTTTGTTCATCAATGTATTCTGTTTGTCAATGTATTTTGTTCATCAATGTATTTTGCCTTGATTCATCGTATTTTGCCTTGATTCATCAATGTAGTTTGTTCATCAATGCATTTTGCCTTGATTCTCATCAATGTATTTTGCCTTGATTCATCAACGTAGTTTGTTCATCAATGTATTTTGCCTTGATTCATCAATGTATTTGCCTTGATTCCTCAATGTATTTTGAATACAGATAACAGTTATTTTCCCGCTTTAAATACATTTATTCTGAAGTACTACAAATTTCTAGAATTGATGATACATGGTTAAAATATGCACATGTATACAATTGCATTGATATAAACACTCTTCAGAACATGTAACTTACAATATGGAGCTTTCAGCCAATGTGGCTGATCATATATCGCACCAATATTTTTTTAGGAACAGCAGTCACGAGAATCATGAATCATAGACCATGGTGAACATATGAGCCATGATTAACACTTTCACCCCAAAGTAACTGGAATGGATATTTATATGTTATTTTCCGGCCAATCCAATCGGCAAAAAATATTTTCAGACTAGTCCATTTATGACAAGGGGGTGTTTTTGTTCTCAAAAAATTTCTTTCAAAAAGTGCAGATCCTGATGAGACGGCTCGTTACGAGCTGGCTCATCAGGATCTGCACAGTTTGCATAAACCGTTATAGCGGGCTTTCGGGTTCAAAGGGTTAACATTTTCAACAGTACAGACCTCTATCATAATGTTTGCAAACAGTGTAAATCCAGAGCCGTCTCAACAGGATCTGCACTATTTGCAGATATTTTCTTAATTCTGAAAACAACACCCCTTTCTGATAAATGGAATTGTTTGAAAAATAACATGGGAGTGTACATTCCAGCTACTTAGGGGTGAAATGGTTACATTATAAAGACAAGCAGGTTGCTAAGATAGAACTACACAGATCGCTAAATATTGTGCAACATTTGGAGATGGCATGTTTGTGAAAATTGAAAATTATGCAAAACACACAGAGATTACTGGCTTGCACTAATTCGTACTCCGCAACTTCCTGTTGCCGTTATTCAGGAGCTCGGTTGGGGGACGACCTTTGACCCAGAATAAGTGCAATCTCGTAGTCTGTGGTTACGGCTTGAAATATGATTAGTAGGGATTTTAATAAAGTAGACCACAAGATGAAATGGGTATTAGACCTTGAGCCAGCAATAACCCCCCCCTCCCCCCCATGTGGGATTTTTGGTGAGTATGATTTTCGGATTCAGTAGTCTATTGTCTATCAATCTTGGTTGTCTGAGCTCAAAACAAAAAGCCGCTAGATGAACAAATGGCGGCCATTTTACAAGATGGCCACCGAACAGTATTATATTGTTTTATTAAGGTCTGTTAACTTTCAGTCTGATCAATATTAACCGGGTAAATCGCTATAATTAAGTCACAGTTTGAATGTAAAATGATTTAGAATACATCTTACATTTAATTACATCCGTAAATGGCAACATATTTCAAAATGGCTGCCGAAATAGGCTGTTTTACAACATTTTTCTGTGAGTCGTGTGCTGTTACGAACAAATACAGACATTCATAAAGTTGAAACACATATACATTGCTTTCCATCACAAATAAATGGAAAATAATGGAGATAGTGATGCAATATCCTTCCACAATTGTCAGAACAGTCAAAATGGCCGCCAGAATGTTCTTGTTTTGTTCTATTCTTTACTGTACGGCATTGTTATAAACATCATTTCATGCATCTATTGCATGTATATATACCAGTTTGAGGTATACAAATCAAATCCTTTGATAACATATACATAACCAGGTATACAATGCTATAATTATATATTCAAAATGGCCACCAAAATGATCAGATGTTCAATAATATTGATGATGAAGATGTAGTATTCAGTAATTAAACAACACTAACATTGTTATGTATATAGTGTGGTATTCTGCTTATTTTCAAAGACAGATACGGATGTATTTCAATCAATTGGAGTATTGAAGAACTGTTTCAAAATGTGTCCAAAATGGATTGACTGTTGACAAAGAATACAATGTTATTATTGTTAACGAGCACACTTCTCACAATTAAGCGAGCATGATGAGCATTGGCCAATACAGTATGTGGTATGGTATGATGAATGGCATGGGTATGCTTATTGCAAACATGCATGACTTTCTCCAACATTAAGCATCCCGCATATGTCTTCACATGTGACAATAATTTAAATTAACCCTTGGTCGTGAGTTGCATTGGAAAATATTCAATACATGACAATGTTATGTAATTCTAAAAATAGTTGATAATACCCTGCCCGAGGAGGTCCCGCATCTTGCGATGACACAAAACTCTGCTAGCCCATGACATATACCTGAATACATATCTCTGGTTGCTATAGTAATTGAATATGATTGTTCATCAGCTGTGTAATAAATTTTAAAGACAACCATAGGGATTGTTATGCAGATTCAATGCCACATATGGGTAACTGGAGGCAAAGACGTGTCTATTAGCTACAAACTACGTATGGTATGTATGTGCTAAACAGGTACAATGTAAATATAATTCAGCATTCAGTAAATAAATGTACACATGGTACATGATTATAGAGTTGTTATCATTAGAATGACATTACTTGTTGTCAAATAGAGAAATATATATTCCGACGACACCAAAGAGCCAGCAAAACACACAACTGTGGTACAATGCGGCAGAAAACGCCTTCCACAAACCTGATCCTTACCGCTTGCGTAAATAGTTAGAAATCCATGTAGACAATCGTTCAATTGCATAGTAAAATCCAAAATTGAATGTGTCGATAGAAGCTATGTGATATTGTTTAGTTGAACATTTTGATACATTGCATAATATGTCATGGAGATACGTTATCATTCATGAGCTTGGAGAACATATACATCTTTTCAGAAGTCATACATACGTTTAGCCACATTTGTCAAATATTTATTTCGGCACAGTATCAAATGCAAATACTACATTTAAGCGATGTATTTGTATATATGAAATATGTAATGATGCTGTTATCCGAATGCTATGCAGTTATATGCCATTCGGAACTATTACAAGTTGATTACAAACCTACATCCTGTTTGGTTTTTGGTAATTTGACACAACACAAATAACACGTGTGCTATAATTAAGAATACCGAATGTTGAAACATATTGGACAAAATAGTGTAAGTATGCGTACATAACAGCTATATGAATATCGTGGATATATTTGAAGAGCATATGCATGCTTTTAGAAATATCATGCACCTTCAATGTCTTTGTTTATATGAAAATTATGAAATGGTATATCGACCTTACATGTTATCAAATGTCACTATTATGAAATCATGGTTAAATATTTACTTACAACGCCTCATTTACAAAATACAATATCGTCATGGGTGCCTCTCAAATAAGGCTAATGGAGCAATATACATGTACCTGCATGTATTAGGCAATGGCCATGATGCATGCACTGGTATGCACTTACACTGGTAATGGATGACGGTCATACACATTGGAACACACATGTAACAATATATTTGTCCTGTTTTACTCCAGCTTAGCTTGCTCGTATTATTTACAGCTATCTTAATGTTCTGTATTTTAGTATTTACTGTGTCATACATGAAGTAGTATGTGCTACAAATCATCCATTCAGCATGGTAGAAAAGGTAATAATTTGCAAATTAGTACCTACGACCTATACTTTTGACAGTAATAATTATATTTATTTATTTATTTTACTTAATGG
This sequence comes from Conchocele bisecta, assembly GCA_029237695.1. Lineage (NCBI taxonomy): Eukaryota > Metazoa > Mollusca > Bivalvia > Lucinida > Thyasiridae > Conchocele > Conchocele bisecta. The sequence continues at coordinate 4,527,430 of CM055272.1, forward strand.
TGTTCAAAAGCCTGTCAACAGCTGAGAGTCATAACTATATGTATCAGAGACTTTCATGTTGGAATACACAATATAGTAAACATGGTAATTGTCATATTTGCATAAATATGAAATGGACATATATCTGAAATGTGTGTGGATAACTAATATGTGGCTGTGACTGGAGAAATGGGGCTTATGGGATTTGCGACCAGTGTGGCTCCTGATCAAATAGCACACTCCTGTACCCTGATAACGATATATTATGCTTGTTAGAAGCATGATGTGTGTTTCACTGATGGAATGGCGAACAGTGCAGATCCTGATCAGACTGTGCGGATACACAGGCTGATCTGGATCTACACTGGTCACAAACCCATAAAAAGAAATTTCTCCAGACACAGCCACATATACAGGTGTTAGTAGCTACACGTTCATCTGAACCTTTCATAAGTATCTGGCAGCATATAAAGTAAGAAAAATGATTACATGTAAAATGGTCATTGTAAATTCAGTGGGTGGGGAATATAAAGTTAAAACTACTTTGTTTTAACATTGCATCATCTGCTGTAGACATTATGTAATCGGAATATGGGCATTCACTATATATTGAAAACACTAGTAAGTACAATTACCATTGATACAATTAATAGACACTGAGAGAGATTTGCATAATGAGACATATAGCGTAGTAGTTACCATCACAAAGTAAATGCGAAGCGGACGGACGGACAGACGGACGAACACTCGGACACACTATATATGAAGTGTGCACGAATGGCTATCAGTAGTGCCTAAGTAGTTGCATATGCATTTAAACAATGTATAAGTAAGTGACAGTGCATAACGTAAATAAAATTAATTACAAGTAAAATTCCCATTGTAAAATGTGTGGGTGGGGAATGGTGAAAAATACTTTGTTTTTAACATTGTATCATAGACTGCAGACATCAGATAATCGACATATATGCAATTAACATGTCTAATGAACACTACTAGGTACCATTGACACGAAGTAAATACAAAAGTAGCATACTTTTATGGAGTTATTAAGGTACGTGTTTTGCCATTGAAATTCAGTGGGTGGGGTAACAAAACATGCAAAATTCTTCATTTGAATTAGCAGATATTATTTAATTAAACATTATTACATTGTATAGTTATGAACACATCAGAAAACATACAAAACTGCCATATCAGTAGTTTCCAATGATAAAAAACAGTTGATTTTCAAGGAAAAATGTGATTTTTCACAATTGCGAAAAGTCTGAGGGTGGTATACTTCAAAATGGTGCCAAACATTCATCCAGCGGGTTACAGAGCGCAGACATACGGCATAGCACTCGTAATTGAATGTAGTTTCAGATAAAATATGTCTACAAAAATCCTACAGAGGGGGGGGAGGGTTCCATTTCTGGCTGATGGCCTATATGTAAATGATTGGAAAAATGGAAATAACGGTGTTACTAGTTAAAATGGCGAGAAAGTCATTAGCCATCTGCTTCTCTTACTACCGTAATAACCATAAATATTTGTGGGGAAACATAAAAATATATGGTTTCCCCACAAGAGTGAGCGAGCCAATATTTAGGGTTATCACAATAACAATGTTTTTGGTTATATTTTGTTTTGGTAAACCCATTAATAGGGGTTTCTCAAAGCAAATTGTGTCCGAATATCTAAAGTGCTGTCAAAACATGTTTTTGATAAGAAAAATGGAAAATAAACAAGAGGGCCATGATGGCCCTAATTCGCTCACCTGACTCCATGAACACCAGAGGAGAATGTGACATTGAGTTCATGTGTTTTAAAAAAATTGTGCAGTTTTTAGATGGCGGTCATCTTGGATTAAGCGATGACTCTCATTTTACCAAATCTGAAAATGCTTCACCCAAGGATCTTAACTTACTATGAAGTTTGGCCAGCATCGGTCATGTGGTTCCTGAGAAAATGACGTTCAAAATCTCGAATAAATGGACCTTTTGGTGGCCATCATGGATGACATATTCATCCGATTCCGACAAATATTGCACCAGCGCAATCGCCTCATCGATACCTTCAATTTGATATATGACATGAGCATATTCGGTCAAAAATAAAATTTGACCCCAAAGGGCCACGCCCATTTTTGACCCTGGGGTCACCATTTTAACAACTTTGAAAGAGCATTGTAAATCGATCATTCCTACCAAGTTTAGTCGAAATCCGGCCAGCGGTTCATAAGAAGAAGATTTTTTAAGAATTTATGCTATTTTTAGACGGCGGCCATCTTGGATTAGCGATTACTTCCATTTTAACAAATCTGAAAAGGCTTCACCCATGGACCATAACTTTTAAGTTTGACTACCATGGGCCAAGCGGTTCATGTGAAGAAGAATTTTGAAATCTCTAATAAAAGAACGATCTTTTGACATTTCGGCGGCCATCTTGGATGACATAACAATCCGATTTCGACAAAAAATATACCAGAGTGATCGACTCATTGATACCTTCGATTTGATATATAACATGACCATATTTGGTCAAAAATAAAATTTGACCCCAATTTGACCCGACGGGCCACGCCCATTTTTGACCCCGGGATCACCATTTTAACAACTTTGAAACACCATTGTACATCGATCATTCCTACCAAGTTTCGTCGAAATTCCGGCTAGCGGTTCATGAGAAGAAGATTTTTTTAAGAATTTACGCTATTTTTAGACGGTGGCCATCTTGGATTAGCGATGACCTCCATTTTAACAAATCTGAAAAGGCTTCACCCATGGACTATAACTTTTAAGTTTGGCTACCATGGGCCAAGCAGTTCACGTGAAGAAGACTTTTGAAATCTCTAATAAAAGAACGACCGTTTGACATTTCTGCGGCCATCTTGGATGACATAACAATCCGATTTCGACAAAAAATGTACCAGAGTGATCGCCTCATTGATACCTTCAATTTGATATATGACATGACCATATTCGGTCAAATATAAAATTTGACCCCAATTTGACCCCACGGGCCACGCCTATTTTTGACCCCAGGGTCACCATTTTAACAACTTTGAAAGAGCATTGAGCTCAGGTGAGCTAAAAATAAATAGCAGACAACCAATTTTAATTCAGCACTGCAAGGGTTAATACGGTATATTTTTCTTACTTTTCAACGAAAACATTATGAAACTGTTTTATTTATTTGAAACAAGAGTTCAGTAGGTCACAACATGTGCTTGCTGAGGCATGGTCAGTCACGTAGATCAATTTACACAATGTTAAATGAAAAGTTACTCTTGACCTTGGGCATAGGGGCCAATGGGTGGGTGGGCTATATAATGAAAATATGTGAGAAAATGTATAAAAAACAGTAGATGAAAAAAAATTAATGTTCCCACCTAATATTTCTTGGAATTTCATTAGAATTGCATCCTGCAAGATATATTTATGATATGTACAGAGAGGAAGAAAATATAATGAATTTTCGTCTATTTTTTAACTATTTATAGTCCACTAGTTTCCCAGCATGCAAAAAGTTTATAGATGAGTTAACCCATAGACCACTACACACAGCAAGTGTCGTCTGCTGTTGCTTTTATATCTTGCCTTATTTCTCAATAAAAACATGGTTTGACAGCACTTAAGAATCATTTTAAATGATTCTAAAGTGCTGTCAAATCATGTTGTAAATTATTCTAAAGTGCTGCCAAAGCATGTTTTTGATGATAAAAATGGAAAATAGAAAATAAACAGCAGACGACAAAAAAAATAAGATAGTGGTGTAAGGGTTAACAACAACAGGCCTGTTTAAATAAAAAAAATCACCTCTCATCGAAGCCATGGAGTTCTCAATTACGATATCAATTCTTGGCCGAGGATGACTTTCCGGAACTTCTATCGTGATGTAATGTAAGACACGGAGTATTTACAAATAGTAAGGATTGGCTCACCGTCATATTTCAACACCCAGCTAACAAGCCTCAACCCGCGCCGCGCCATATGGAAAAGTCATTCCCTACTGTAAACGTCTACAATAAACAGTTTACGTTCAGGAGTGTGTGCGTTTACGTCTGTACCAAATCGAAACCACTTAAAATTGGCCGCAATACCGTTCTTCGAGAATACGTGGCATGATTGGAATTAGGGTGTGTGATTATAGACCTACCTATATTAACCCTTAGACCGCTATCTTATTTTTTTTTGTCGTCTGCTGTTTATTTTCTATTTTCCATTTTTATCATCAAAAACATGCTTTAACAGCACTTTAGAATAATTTACAACATGCTTAATTTGACAGCACTTCAGAATCATTTCCAACGGAAATGATTCTGAAGTGCTGTCAAACCATGTTTTTATTGAGAAATAAGGCAAGATATAAAAGCAACAGCAGACGACAATTGTTGTGAGTAGCGGTGTAAGGGTTAAAGGCACAGTGTCTTCATGCACTGCAAATGACCTATATAAACCGATAGTGCCATTTCATTTCATTGAATTCTAAAAGGTTTGCGTACCAAGTTGTACTATCAGAAGCCTGATAAACGGGGAAAATAATTTGGCTATGCATTTCTGCTATGCACATACCAGTAAAGAAAATTTATGAAATAAAATTGAACTATTTTAGAGACACTAGTTTAGGAAATATAAATAAAATAACTAATGGCTTCGTTAAATGAAGCTTATCCCCTCGCTGGCAGCCTTGATAATAAAAAAAAACACAAGTCCTCAGTGACCTTGACCTTGGGCGGTCGAACGCGGTCGTACTGACAGCCTTGACAATAATTTTTTTTTTTAACATTTTGGCCTTACAAACAAGGTGAATATAAGTCCTCAGTGACTTTGACCTTGGGCGGTCAGATGTGGGTCGCATGCAAAACAAAGCACCATCCTAGACACACATTGTGGCCAACTATTATCAAATTCGGTGAAGCGGTTCATGAGTTATTGAAAAATGAAAGGTGTTACTAACGTACATACATGGACTAACGCTATATCCCCTCTTGCATATCGGCGAGGGGATAATGAAATTGGTAACCATTGGTTGTAGAAAATAGCCTTTGCTGAAAATAGCTTGTTATTTTTAAAGTACTAGAAAATGTTTCTTAACAATCCGACTTTCTTTGAATGACCTCACCTCACCCCACCTCATCAGTTTCTGCGCATGCCTGCATGAGATGCAGTGCCTTTAAACGCTAATGTGTGCCATGTCTGTATTCATATATGTCTGTGTGGTTGAACAGATGTAAAACAAAATTCAATCAACAATCTAACATACGGAATAACACAGTTTGATTGGTTGGGACTGATCTTCACCAATCAAATGGCTTGGCTTTCAGATCATTATTTGCACCATCATTTTTGTCTTGTTTCTTAACGAGACGATTCTCATTTGCTGTGAAAACATAGTTTCATCAAGGAAAGTGGAAAAGAAAAAATTAAAAAGCGGACAACAAAATGTATTTCTATGTTGAAAGGGTGAATAATGATAAACAGAGGTGAACATTTCAGGACCGTTTATATACTGGAACAGATACACATTACACTTTGGAAAATTTAATTCCACTCTTTAGCAGCAGATAACACTTTGCAGGCACGTAATTGTTACCACTTGGGCTGGAGACGCACTGTCTTGCATTTTAAAAGGTCGTCAATTATTATCGTTTAAAAACTGGAAACCGATCTTCATGAATCTACCTCTTCAGTTTAGCAGTATTTAAATGTGCATGCAGTTTCGTACGTAGACTTCTATATTTCGAACATGCATGTACCCGCAAGTTAAAAAAAATGATAGCTGGGGCCCGTTTCACTAAACTTTGTACGACTAAAATGTTTGTAAGTTCAAAATTATGATAGTCTGTAAATTTCACAGTAACAATGTTTTCTTGTAAACAATTATTGGATTTACATTTATTGATCATAGGCTGCAGCCTATGCTCAATAAATGTAAGTCTATCAATTATAATTTGTACTTACAAACATTTTAGTCGTAAGAAGTTTAGTGAAACGGCCCCCAGGTGAGCAGGGCTTACATACCGGGAACACCCTGGCTGCCACAAATATTACTAAACTGTGATTCAGCCGTATGAACACTCAAAGATTGCGCACTTTGCAATCATGAACAGATAGTACCATCAAAGATAAATGACAGTGAAAGACACTGAGGTCTTCTGGGTGGCCAGGTGAGATCGGTTCTATTACAATCAAACTTTTTGATGTCTGCTTTCGTTTGTTGTGGCTCATTAACCCTTAATACGGTGGGAATCAAATATTGTCATCTGCTGTTTCAGTTTGAAACAATTCTTATGCATTGTCAAAATATGTTTTCATCTCCCCCCCCCCCCTGCAAATACACAGCAAAAACAAACAAAAACATCAGACTACAACATTTAATTCAGCATTGTAAGGATTAAAACTTGTCTACTAGTCTTGTTTCCAACATGCTGTTCCATCGACCCAGATGTATTGCAGCAGACGACTACAACGATGAAACAAGCTTCTATCAACCCAGATATATTGCAGCAGACAACAACAATGATGAAACAAGCTTCTATCAACCCAGATATATTGCAGCAGACGACTACAATGATGAAACAAGCTTCTATCAACCCAGATATATTGCAGCAGATGACAACAATGATGAAACAAGCTTCCATCAACCCAGATATATTGCAGCAGACAACAATAATGATGAAACAAGCTTCTATCAACCCAGATATATTGCAGCAGACGACAACAATGATGAAACATGCTTCTATCAACCCAGATATATTGACAACAATGATGAAACAAGCTTCCATCAACCCAGATATATTGCAGCAGACGACAACAATGATGAAACAAGCTTCTATCAACCCAGATGTATTGCAGCAGATGACGACAACGATAAAACAAGCTTCTATCAACCCAGATATATTGCAGCAGACCACAACAATGATGAAACAAGCTTCCATCAACCCAAATGTATTGCAGCAGACGACGACAACGATAAAACAACCTTCCATCAGCCCAGATGAATTGTAGCAGACGACAATGATGAAACAAGTTTCTATCAACCCAGATATGTTGCAGCAGACAACAACAATGATGGAACAAGCTTCTATCAACCCAGATATGTTGCAGCAGACGACTATAGTGATGAAACAAGCTTCAATCAACCCAGAAGTATTGTAGCAGATGACTACAATGATGGAACAAGCTTCTATGAACCCAGATATATGTCAGTAGACAACAAAATAAAACAAGCTTCCATCAACCCAGATATATTGCAGGAGATGACAATGATGAAACAAGCTTCTTGGTGTTTTTTATCTCTGGCTACTACAGCATTGATGGCAATGTCTGTGGCCGACAAGATGAAACAATCTTTCAGCAACCCAGATTCAAATGCAGCAGCCGACAAAATGGATAACATGTCATTTGCAATTAGTGTATGCCCTGATCCCACTGCTCATCTGTGCAGTCTGATCATGTCCGACATAGATTAATATCAAAGCATGTTGAATAAGGTAGACCTGATCAGGACTAAGAAGGCGAGATCTAGACATCAGGTCTAAATATAAATTTACACTCGTTCATTTTCTCATAGCTGCACCACAGAGAAGACAGATTCCATATGTACAAACATTATTAGCTCATAAAACAGATTTTTTTTTTTAAATCTGTGTTAAGTTTATGGCATTTAATTGCTACTTTCAATGTTAAAGGCACTGGGTCTCAGATACGCAGAGAAAGTGGTGAAACATAAAAGGAAAAACAATTTAATTGTTGATTTGAATTATATTTTTGAACCCAATTGTACCTGTAAGTCGCATGAAAAAAAATGAAGGATTGGTAAAAAATGTTTATAATACTTAAATATAGCGTTAGCTATGGTAGGTATTTTCCAGTAATATAAACATGTTTTGCAATGGATGGTTACAAATGTCACAATTTTTCCTTCCTGGTACATGTTTAGTGAAAATGCCAAATTGTGTCAACCAATATAACTCCCATGTTTATCACAGTTTCTGTCAGCACACATTTGAATATAATGTTTTTGGAAAGTTCATCAAATAAAGTGTTGCGATTGATCGATATATGTCAATGCTCTGTGCATGAAGTGAAAAAGCACATATTGCATATCCAAGCCATCATCTGAGACACAGTGCCTTTAACCCTTAGAATGCGGGAACCGAAAATAGTCGTCTGCTGCTGTGTCATATTTTATCAATTATCTCAGTAAAAACATGGTTTGTCAGCATTTTAGAATCATTTCCATTGGAAATGATTCTAAATTGCTGTCAAACCATGTTTTTGATGTGAAAAATGGAACATAAAAAATAAACAGCGGACGTCAAATTTTTATTCAGCATTGTAAGGGTTAAGATGAAGGTGAAAACAGTTAAAAATCCCAACGACAGCTAAAGACAGGCCCTCAGGCTATCAACCCATCCCATTTGGTGACGAAATACTAACACCTTCCAAGACAGATTGGACATGAACAAAAGAAAAGAAAATTATTATCTACCATTATATGAGCCGCATCGCGAGAAAACCTGTCTTCGGGAGTGACTGACGACGTCATATCTTGTGAACTTCGCTGACTTAATTTCCGCTGAGATTTGCACTCTGACTTCGAAGTTCAGTTGCTTGTTTCAGAACAATAGGCTACGATACTCGCTCACTACAAGGCGAGTTGACTCTCCAAAAGATAAAATGCTACCGTAACACTCCCAAAACAAACACAAGGCGGTGTACCAAGCTGATATTGCGGTAACAAATGTCTGCAAAAATGTTAGAGCGGGGTCGGATCAGACATGTTTAAACCTAAGTTGATATCTTATATTGCGCATGTGCCGAAAGTTCATATCCCCGTGAGTTTTAAATTTGCGACAAACAGTGCAGTGAGTATTGTCAATATAAATTAAATCGTTGTCCATAGAACAACATCTGTAAACCAAGACTTGCATAAATATGATGCAATATGTACATGTACGTAACACATTGTTGTATACATGAATGTGCGTAACACATTGTTGTATACATGAATGTACGTAACACATTGTTGTATACATGAATGTACGTAACACATTGTTGTATACATGAATGTAAGTAACACATTGTTGTATACATGTATACATGAATGTACGTAACACATTGTTGTATACATGAATGAAGATTTATCTGAGTGTTTCTACATATTGGATTACCGATATTGTAAGTTAAGGCTTGTCACATTCAAATGAAGGTTAGCGTGACATAGACAGCAAACATACAGGTGGCCGAGTATAGCCGACATGAAAATTAATTTAATTTGAATAAGCGTGATGTCTAATCAACGGTTTTCCGAAGAAAAACAATATTTGCCAACTCGTCTTACAGATTACATTCAATTACATTCTCTGGCACGCCATCGACTGTGTACTAGTTTTAATGTAATTTAAAGGTACATGTGCACTCAGTAGGCACAAACTATTCTTTATAGGAATTAAATAAGTGTATAATTGTGCCACCATTCCACTAGTTCTAAAAAATTAAGAGTGCCCGCTATACAGACATAATCATTTACTGTCCGTTCCATGTTTTGCTGCCGACGAACATTTGGCTATTAAACACATTAACTCTAAAAAATATTTAAAACTTAGTACTTTTTTATCAATAACAAAAAAGTCACCCTCCCCAAAAAAAATTATTTGATGAAATTCCATCAAATATTAATTTTATTGCGAAAAAATGATTTTCCTATGGGAATTTAACATGGGGGCTAAAAATAGATTTTTTAAATATTTTTTTTATTTGTGTACCTATTTTCAAAATCTAACTTTTGTTTTCTTAATTACATCATTTTCAAACTATCTCGCCAGGTTTCGGAGTCAATTTCAGATTAAAAAAAACAAAAAGTTTTGGAAATTGACTCCCCACGTTAAATTCCCATAGCATTTCGCAATAAAATTAATATTTGATGGAATTTCATCAAATATTTTTTTTTGGGGAGGGTGACGTTTTTGTTATTGATCAAAAAGTACTAAGTTTCAAATATTTTTTAGAGTTAATGTGTTTAATGGCCAAATGTTCGTCGGCAGCAAAATGTGGAACAGACAGTAGTAATATTTATTTTACTCATAGTGACGTGACTCGCGGTGGTATTAGGCTATTTTCATATGCAAATGAGGCATGATAGTTTTTAATTATTTATGCTAATTAAATGCGTCACCCGAACAAAATAATATTTCGACAGACTATAAAGTATGATCATTACACATCAACAAATAAATACAGAGAATAAATAGTAATGTCCGTTAACATTTTAAGGAAACACTATTAATCGCCCCTGATATCAGTGTGGACATTTACGTCTGATATAAATTGTATAGTAATGTCAATCAGTACGTGGGGTTTTATGGTGAAATGAATGTTTATTTTGCTAGAAAATGTCATATCTACAGAATATACAAAACTATCTATAAAGAACAGTGTGTGCCTACTGAGTGGGCATGTACCTTTAATGTTGAACGTACTGTCCTCCCCATTTACAGGTGTATTCCCATCTGTATTTGCTGAACTGTCGTATAGCCCCAATGAACCAACCAGTTAATCAATACAGAAATGACATACCTGGACAGTAAATATTACTGTCTGTTTCATATGCTTCTGTGGTTTTCTACAATTATAAATTATTAAAACGCTCAGTAAACAGGACATCAAAAATAAGAAATCTGCATACCGAATTCGCCGTACACGCGTACACGTTTATACTTGCTGGTACATGAACTTGCCTGTTTGTCTTTGTCGCTTTTCACTTTCATGTATTACCAAAAAAATCAAGCTCACCCGTCTATACATTCTTTATTCAATGCCAAACATACTTCAAGTTTGTCAACTTGCAAACTGTTGTCAATGTTGGCGTATACTCTATGTGTACCGGTAGATATGTAGATACTGTAACGTCGTAACGACCTGAATAGTGGTGTTGTATACAAAATAATATCTTAATGAATATTGCAGATCTATATCATGATCAAATAAAAAGCATTTAATTCATCATACAAATACCATTTTCATAGTAACCAAGAATTTCCCGAAGACAGGTTTTCTTGTGACGCGGCTCATAATGTGGCTGTGACTGGAGAAATGGAGCTTATGGTATTTGTGACCGGTGTAGCTCCTGATTAAATAGCTCACTTGTGTAGAATGATAACGATCTACACTATATTGCGTGATAGAAGCTTGATGTGCGTTTCATTGATGGAACAACAACCAGTGCAGATCCTGATCAAACTGTGCGGATGCACATGCTGATCTGGATCTACACAGGTCGCAAAATCCATAAGCTCCATTTCTCCAGTCACTGCCACATATGTAAAGAATAAAATGTTCATAAATTAAGGCCTATCAAACAAAATTGTTTGTTTCGGGGCACCCGACCCTACCTGCTATTTTATTAACAAAATGTGCCGACCCTATTTTTCAGAAGAATAAAAAATGTTTTTTGCCTATTTTGTTAATTGTTATCCCTCTCATTGTGACATTTGTCTTGCACCAATTCTATGTTTCATGCAACTTTGTTGGTAAATTACATTTTAATACCCGATATATTAAACAACCCATCTTTTTTTTTACACTCGCGTCCGTCTTACGAATAGGTGCGGCGAAAAACTAAACGCCGGGACAAGCATTGCGGTAACTGCAGAGGTTATCTGAATATAAGCCCACAATCAACAACAACAACAGAAATTGCCAATTGGCACGATGGCTCATAGGCACTTTATGGGATGAACGAAAACCCGATGTGATAATAATTGCTATCCAGTTGGACTTCGGATCTTCTATTATATAAGAAGGTCGGAAGGCGGCCATATTGTTTTCGTTTTTTCAATCAACGGAAGTGATGTCATTTATCTTTGACTGATTTTGTGAGTTACCTTTTGCCCAGCTCGTTAATTGTAACGCGCATGAAGGCCAGGAACCGTGCTGTTTATGGGCCGAGGTGTCGTAGCGCCGACTTGTCTTATGGCCGAGGTGTCACTAAACCAATCACGAAACCAGTCTGTACTTCCGCTGGTTGAAAAAAAATGGTTCCCAGCCTACATGCGGATTAGTAAATTACAATTAGCGAGACGGTCAAAGGTGAATGACATCATTACTGTTGATTAAAAAAAATAAAGATGGCCGCCGTCATCCCATAAAGTGCCTATGCGATGGCTGGGGTTTCGTCTACTGGGACTCGCATCTCGTTACGTATAAACAAAGATGTATGTATGTCAAGATTCTCCAGAACAACGAACATTTAACATTTTCCCTAGTTCATCAGTGTTTGGGAACATGATTATGTGACCATTGTATTGCGAGCAGTTCTCACGTGTAGAAATCAGTTTAGGCACGAGCGATTCCGGACCATGGACACAAATACAACCGATTGTCTACTCCGAGAAACTATCCACGTTGATGTAAATATTCAGTTCTGATTTTGGAATTTCCCCCCATTTGTACAGGTAACACATGGGATTTAGTACTAAACCCATTGACCCGGCCTTAAATGACCTTAGCTATTGATAGGCCGTTAAACCCCAACAAACAAAAGTGGGTGGTGGTTGGGCGAATGAGACGGTGTAAATTAACGGTATGGGTTCCTCCTTATAGGAATCACGATTTGCCTGGTTTGGCCCTCAGGGACGTTTTTATCTTTGGCTCTTTAGTTACCTGGGAGTTGAATTGGGTTATTGCCCATTATAAAAGTAGTAAGATTATTACTGATCCTACTGCTTTTGGGAGGGGCCAAGTGATTCTGGTGTGGCGAGGACCTGGCATCAGATCAGGATTATTCTGATTTCAGGGCTGAATATATAGTTTTGTTATTGTAAATATTCAGTTCTGATTTTGGGATTTTCCCCCCATTTGTACATGTACTGGAACATGTACATGTATTTGTACAGGTAATATATGGGATTTAGTATTAAACCCATTGACCCGGCCTTAAATGACCGTAGCTGTTGATAGGCCGTTAAACCCAACAAACAAAACAAACAAACAAACAAACAAACAAACAAACAAACAAACAAACAAACAAACAAACAAACAAACAAACAAACAAACAAACACCTGTGCATCAGCGTCTTCGGCATTAAACCTTGGATTAAGTTTTGGGTCAAGTCTTATTTATTCTCAACACTAGTACATGTGCATCTACAGATGGCTTTTGGGTTTGAATTAAACACTGCAATTGATAATTTTTGACATAATATATTATATTCCATACAGGATGTACAGTTTCATGTGCATTCTGTGTGTTCTTTTGATGCAAAATATCCACCAGAATATACAATGAATTATGAGCTTAATTAATTAATATTCATCTACAACTAATGGCATGTAAAGTGAACAAGGTACATGTTGTATTTAACGATTTACAGCTTTATTTATAAAAAAAAAATCCCTACCTACCCTACCTACAGATTTTGAGCCCATTCCCCTAAACAAACAATTTTTTTTGATAGGCCTAAGCAAGAGCTGTCGGAGTATAGCATAGCCCAAATACTGGCAGCCTATTAGTAAGTAAAATACTTTGCACCCGTATGTGATAAATGCATTATGTTCTGCACATATATCTCAAATAACACTGAATCTCGTTTGTTATCGTCTAACAATTATTTAAATACATAACAAGACCCATTGCCAGATAATCTGCCAGCTTGTCAGACCAATATATCTGCTGTACAGGGATATACTTATATGTGGCAATTCACGACAAACAGGCTTAACCTGTACACTGCAATCTTCATTTTTTGTTGTCTGCTGTTTATTTTCTATTTTCCATTTTTATCATCAAAAACATGCTTTGACAGCACTTTAGAATACTTTACAACATGCTTCGACAGCACTTCAGAATCATTTCCATTGGAGAAATAAGGCAAGATATAAAAGCAACAGCAGACGAGAATTGTTGTGTGTAGCAGTCTAAGGGTAATGGGTTTTGACTAGTCTAGTTCATGATCAGCTGACACAACCTGATAATCCGGCCCAGCAAAATCATGAATGGTTTACTAGCGCAGTAGTGAACTGTGTAGATCTTGATCAGTCTGCTGTGCAAACTACACTAGTCGCAAACTACTCAATAACCCTTGTTTTATTGTGGCGAATCACAGGTATCTGCTATATTTATAGTTTGCACTTTAGGCTTAATTTGAAACAGTTTATTGTATTACATTCTAACTGCAGGTGCCTGGATGCGTTTTTGTAGACTTTCTTATTTCTAAAATGTCACAATATATACCAACCCCACAAAAAAAACAACACGCTTACCTATATTTGCCAATACATGTATATTCTTTTGAATAATTGCATTACATGAAAACAGTATTACTTCTTCCTCACGTACAAGGTGAATGATCACGTGGTACTATGGACAACAACAAGTACTGAAACTTCCAGAATCCATCTGATTCAAAGTACGTATTATTTTATAGTGTCCTTATTACGTAACGGATTTCGATTGATTCTTCGCAAAAACGACATAAGTCTGTGCCGAACTCCCTGGACCACCAAATGCAGCTCTTGAAGACGCGTTTGCTGCGCCATATTTCATAAACATCCGTTGCATAATAAGAAAAATATCAAATAATACTTACTTTGGAGTGGGCGACGTTGTTGTTGTTGTAACTACGTGATCATGCACCTTGATGTATGGCCAGAATTAAAGACAAAACACTCAATGGTTTGGAAGCCTTAGCTATCAGGGTGGAAATGCAAAAGTCACAACTGAAATCAATAAGAAATGTGTAGGCTCATTTGACAAATATAATGTAATGGAAAATAAAATTGAATAAGACATTCTTTTTCGCTTCCATGAATAATGTGTGTCCACTTGTCTGTCAAATACCACAAGACTACAAACATTCTCATAGAGATATTATTTTTATCACAGGTGGAAGACTCAAACCTGTGAAATAAAAATTACCCATTAGACAAATCCCATTACCCCAGCCACTGTCGTACTGTACGTTATGTTATTATAATAACGTGATAACGTAATAATTAGAGGTTAATACGTGGCTTGTTTGATATCGGCCTAGGTATCGGCCCTCGGTAACTTGGTATCAGCCTGAGACGTTCGGTCTCAGGCTGATACCAAGTTACCTTCAGTCTCAGGCTGATACCAAGTTACCGAGGGACGATACCTAGGCCGATATCAAAGAAGACACGTATTAACGTCTTTATTACTTAGATTACTTAGATATCAATTTCAATATCAATCATCCGGCAGTTGTGATAATCCTATATTAAAATCTATACCGTTATCCATGATTGAACTAGATTTGTCAGCAAGCGGGGGCTTACGGAATACCCCCCCCCACCCCACCCCCCCGCGTCAGCCCTGACCTAGAATGAATTGCAGCTCACATACTATCATTTTCAGATAAAAGACTATGTCAGCACATATGGAGAGTGCGATGTTGGTTCCAGTTGAAAAAAGCAAACTAGACATTCTAAGTCCGTGACCTTGACCCTGGCATAAATGGGGGTCGTAGGTTTGTTGCAGAATGATGTATGAGTGTCAGAGAAGGGCGGGGTAAAATATGAAAAATTTCCGCAAAGGGAAAGAGAAGTTAAAAGGAAATTTACAATTGTTAAGTTTTCTTTTTTTTCTAAGTTTCTAAGTCTGTGACCTTGACCCCTGGCATAAATGGGGGTCGTAGGTTTGTTGCAAAATGATGTATGAGTGTCAGAGAAGGGGCGGGTAAAATATGAAAGATTTCCGCAACGGGAAAGAGAAGTTAAAAGGAAATTTACAATTGTTAAGTTTTCGTTTTTTTCTAAATTTCTAAGTCCGTGACCTTGACCCCTGGCATAAATGGGGGTCGTAGGTTTGTTGCAGAATGATGTTATGAGTGTCAGAGAAGGGGCGGGTAAAATATGAAAGATTTCCGCAAAGGGAAAGAGAAGTTAAAAGGAAATTTACAATTGTTAAGTTTTCTTTTTTTTTCTAAATTTCTAAGTCTGTGACCTTGACCCCTGGCATAAATGGGGGTCGTAGGTTTGTTGCAGAATGATGTATGAGTGTCAGAGAAGGGCGGGGTAAAATATGAAAGATTTCCGCAAAGGGAAAGAGAAGTTAAAAGGAAATTTACAATTGTTAAGTTTTCGTTTTTTTCTAAGTTTCTAAGTCTGTGACCTTGACCCCTGGCATAAATGGGGGTCGTAGGTTTGTTGCAAAATGATGTATGAGTGTCAGAGAAGGGGCGGGTAAAATATGAAAGATTTCCGCAAAGGGAAAGAGAAGTTAAAAGGAAATTTACAATTGTTAAGTTTTCATTTTTTTCTAAATTTCTAAGTCCGTGACCTTGACCCCTGGCATAAATGGGGGTCGTAGGTTTGTTGCAGAATGATGTTATGAGTGTCAGAGAAGGGGCGGGTAAAATATGAAAGATTTCCGCAAAGGGAAAGAGAAGTTAAAAGGAAATTTACAATTGCTAAGTTTTCGTTTTTTTCTAAATTTGTAAGTCCGTGACCTTGACCCCTGGCATAAATGGGGGTCGTAGGTTTGTTGCAGAATGATGTATGAGTGTCAGAGAAGGGGCGGGTAAAATATGAAAGATTTCCGCAAAGGGAAAGAGAAGTTAAAAGGAAATTTACAATTGTTAAGTTTTGTGACGGACGGAAACACGGAAACACGGAAACACTGATGGATGGACGGACGGACGGACGGACGGACAAGCTGACTCCAGTATACCCCACCACAACTTCGTTGCGGGGGGTATAATGATGAAATACAGAGCCTACAAATTTAAATTCCCGGCATCTGTCAAAATAAGTAATAACGTAATGTACAGTACGACAGCAGGTGGGTGGGGTAATGGGATATTTTTCAATGGGAATTTTTTTCTGTCATATGCCCGAGTCTTTCACCTGTGATTTTTATGTGCATTAATTGCTTTCATTTACCATTGTAATATAATACATGTAGGAGTTTCAGTTTTTTTTGACTCTATAGACACCTGAATTTGATGTGTACACATGTATTACATGTACATATAAATTTGTAGACGGTATTAACCCTTAGACCGCTACTCACAACAATTGTCGTCTGCTGTTGCTTTTATATCTTGCCTTATTTCTCAATAAAAACATGGATTGACAGCACTTCAGAATCATTTCCAATGGAAATGATTCTGAAGTGCTGTCAAAGCATGTTGTAAATTATTCTAAATTGCTGTCAAAGCATGTTTTTGATGATAAAAATGGAAAATAGAAATTATACAGCAGACGACAAAAAAAATAAGATAGCGGTCTAAGGGTTAAAATGATGCAAAAGGAATATTAGAAAGACAAAGAAATTTAAATCACTATTCATTTTTTTGTAATATATGAGGCCTAGAAAATTGTTGTGGTGCAATTTAAGTAACCCAACCGTACCTACGAATTTGATGCTCGAATATATTCTGAACATTTGACAAAAACAATGGCTGTGATAATGTAATAAATGTGCACATGTAAATACAGAATATGAATGCGCATATATTTTAATTATAAAATATAAACAGGCGTTTGTTCGATATGAAATAATGTATTTCCGTACAAACAGATACTACTCCCGCAGCAAAGTGCACGTAGGTAGATGTTGGCAGTTTCGACCAATCCAATGGTCACAAAATGATTTTCAGACTAGTCCATTTATGAAAAAGGGTGTTTTGTTCTGGATCTACACTTTTTGCCAATACCACTCACTATACAGGCCTGAAAGGGTTAATGCCTCGCTAGAAACCTTGATAATAAAACAAGTTATTGAATCAACAAAAAAATTCCAATGCATTTGCCTATGCACAAGAAAGTGAACACAAGTGCTCAGTGACAGTGACGTGGGTCGTATGCACAAGAAAGTGAACACAAGTGCTCAGTGACAGTGACGTGGGTCGTATGCACAAGAAAGTGAACACAAGTGCTCAGTGACAGTGACGTGGGTCATATGCACAACAAAGCACCATCTATTAGACACATTGTGGCCAAATATTATCAAAAATGGGGAATCTGTTCATCAGTTATTGAAAAATGAAAGGTGCATGCAAGTACACACGTACATGGACTAACGCTATATACCACCCTCTTGCCTATCGGTGAGGGGATAACTAACAATTTATTTCCAACTTTCATGGCCTTGATAGCACGTCTGGTAGGAAACTATAGACATGCAACAATAGAATGATTAGTTTGTCTGCCAGGGTCGGAGCCAAGCACGTGCCAGAAATTGGTCGCTGGCAGAAAAAAAATAATACCATACAGCATATGGGAGCAGAGCTCCAGATAAGCTGCGTATTTCAGTAAATACCCAATTAAAATTGTCAAAACCCCAATTGAAATCAGAAGTAGCGAGTATCAAAAAGCAATAACAAATTTGTGGTACCTTTATAATGCTACAGAAAACAATAACCAAACCACAAATAGAGCATATTTTTCTTATTTTCCATGAACACATCTTGGTATTTCATCCAAGGAGACAATTCTAATGAAATGCCAAGACATGTTTTCATTCAGAAGCAAACTATTCAATAATTGCTGTCTGTTCATGTGTAAACAGTCGTGTGATTTGATTTTACCCAATTACAATATTGAAATACCCAATTGCTTCAGATATGATGGAGTGAAAATACTCAATTACTAATTCCTTATCGGGAGCCCTGTGGGAGCACTCAGGAACCACAGGTGGAAGGCTTGGATCTGTTACATAAACAAAAATGCCCATTCAAAAAAAAACATTACCGCACTCACCTGTTTTCCACCTGTGTCAGGAACCCTCGGCCTATTCCGTAAATCGAGAATCGCCTTTTTTTTTTATGTATTAAAGGGTAACAACCTGGCCCAATCCGTCACGTCTAGCCATGTCTAAACAACATTTATATCCTCAACGGAATGACGGCTCTGTGGTCAGAATGCATGTGGGTGCTACTGTAAGATCTCCAAACGCTCGATTTTAACCCTTACACCCCTAAGTAACTGGAATGGACTTTGATATGTGAATTTTGCAACCAATCCAACCATCACAAAATGGTTTTCAGACTAGTCCATTTATGAAAAGGTGGTGTTTTTGTTCTCACAAATACGAAAATTTCTTGCAAAAAGTGCCGATCCTGATGAGACGGCTCATCTGGATCTGCACTGTTTGCATAAACCGCTATAGCAGGCTTTTGAGTTCAAAAGGTTAATCTAGAAATACAAGTGCTTTTATCTGATACTGTGCTCTCTGGGACTTTGACCAGTAACCAGGCCCGTACGCAGGGGGGGGGTGCGACGGGTGCGTACGCACCACCCTAAATTCGCTGAGGTCCGCTATTTTTCAAACAGTAATCTCAACAAATCTTGAAATGCATTAATATACAGGTAATTTGCATGAAAATGTCACAATTTACCATCGTTGAAATCCGAATTTAAATGACTTAAAATGCAGGAGAGTGCATTTCAGGCCATCTAGGTTTAAACAATTTCAGGGGAGCATGCCCCCGGACCCCCTAGCGTACTCGCTCCACTATGTGGGGCTCGTCCCTGATGCACCCCCCAATAGAAAATCCTGTGTACGGGCCTGGTAACGTCTATGAACCAATTGTCGACATAACCAGTGTGTGTGATATTCTATCATTCCGACGGGTACCGATTAGTGGGTCTGTCAACTTACAGGTCAACTGATACTTATACCCAGGGACGTCGCCAGGCCTGGCTGATATGGAAACCCAGTTGAGCGAGAGATTCAACCCTGGAAAATGTTCAAAACTTTGATGCAATATCTTGCATTCTACAATTTTTTTCAGGTAAATTAATATCAAATTTAATTAGCTGCGACTGGTAACTCTTGCAACCTACGGGATGGATTGCAAGTTACCGTTTACAACTAAAATTTAATGTGATTTTATAATAAAAACAATAATAATTATAATATAATATAATTATGATATCCAACAGATACATATATTAAAAAAAGACAAAATTAGCTGGAAGCCCGGGCTTCCGGCCTCCGCCGGGCGACGTGCCTGATACCGGTAATCAGCATTTATTTTTTTCAGTACTGAATATGAGAATTAAGTCAGCTCAATTATTTTACCCGAAATGCCGCCAAACCTTTATATTGTGAAGCAATTAAGGACCCGTTCTATACCTGATCATCCTTTTATTCAATGATAATTGCTTCATAAATGTGATGGAATATACCAGTATGTATAACAGATATGTGAACACTTCCTCGTTACTGTAACCTATATGCCACATGGAATGGCCAAGTCGGCCATCTTTGTGTGTTCCGGCCATCAACCAGTTTCACATCTTCCGACGTTTGACAGAAAACTGACAATGCGAAGTAGAACATATGATAAAATGTTGTTAATCATACATGAAAAGCCAGGACAACGGACTCCTATCAATTCTATATAATTAATATCAATTATATGTATATGTTTCAATCAACCAGTAGCAAAGATAAACAGCGGAACCTCTCTCAACCCGACATCAAGAAAACACCTGTGATCTTATTTTTGATGAGTTTCTTGGTGATTTATCTCAGGTGATACTGTTTATTTGTGATCTCATAGCACACAGCTATGGCTCAGAATGATCAAATGCCTGCTTTACATTGAAACCTCTCTAGGCCGGACACATGGACGGACAGATGAACGGATGAAAATGTAGCTTGCTCGAGTTCACCCATTCAACCTTATGTAACTGGAATGGAATGTGATATGTTAATTTTCTGACCAATCCATTCATCACAAAATGATTTTCAGACTTGTCCTTTTATAAAAAGGGCCTGTGTTTTTTTTCAGTAACAAATATATATGAAAATTACGGTACTTGCAAAAAAGTGCAGATCCTGATGAGACGGCTCGCTATGAGCTGGCTCATCTGAATCTACACTGTTTGCAATATACATGTAGGTATGTACATGTAGTGTTGAAGAGTTAATAATTCATTCGAACTGAAACATTTCCACGTGGGTGTCTATCTGATTGCTATGCCAATGACATATTGGCTCAATAACACAATCCTTATTTTCAAGTGAAGACAAAAATATTGCCGAAAAAATGAATATGAACATATCACAGAATCCATTATTGCATTTGTATGACTTCTGATACGAAAAACAATATAAAGTAATCTAGAATCCGATATCGAGGTGTCAGTTAGCGGAGACAATACGTCACAGCTCTGACAAATGCCTCGCCTTGTCACGGTGGGTGATGTACGGCATGCATGTCTGCTATTGAGTTTGTTTGTTTATTGGTATTTAACGGCCTAACAACAGCTAAGGTCATGTAAGGCCAGGCAAATGGGTTCGATCCCGTTTTAACCTGTTGCATTGGGGGAAAAATCCCAATATCAGAACAGAATATTTACATCGAGAAAAAATATATTCAGCCCTGAAATTAGAATAACCCGGTACAAAATACCAAAGACGTATGTGAGGGCCCAACCAGGTCTCCAGTCGGAATTCCGGTAAGGATGAACCCCGATCATTAAATTACCCATCGCATGCTCCCACCTGCCACCCACTCTTCTATTGAGGCCTGCTTCGACTGACATTGTTCTAAATAGTACAGTGTTTATTATAGTCACTGTCAGCCCAATTCAAAGGGCCAGATATTGAGAAAAAGCAAGGACATAATATAGAGGATATGACACAACAAGAAATCTTGTAAAACCCAGTATGCACTCACATTTTTAATACACTATCCAGTTTATGTGAAATGGCTATACCACCCCAAATTAAAATAAAAATATTAGAAGAAATATTCAAAATATAAACTTTTAATTGTTCTTAGGGCACACCGGCTGTTTCTAGTATTCAAGATTTATGTAGAGAGCTTCCAGGTTCTTTTATATGCATAAGTCTACTGGAAAGTGCAGGTGTGTGTGATATACATTAGCCACAATTTTTATTGTGATCTACCAATTTGTTGGTGAAGAATTTCATGTTTCTATTGATCTCTGTGGCAGCACGTCTATATCAACAACAAACAAATATATTCCATGATAAACTGGTTACAACATAAAATCTAACATCAGTCATAACATTTCAACAACACAAAATGGTGAGAATTAACGAAAGTCCGGGAAAGAATAAGACAATACCTATCGGAGGTGAATGTAAATTTTGAAACATTTTCCTTTCTGTTTTTCTTATTTCTCAATGAAAGTGTATGTTTAAACCGTCTTGTTGAGATGCTTCAAATGATGGTCAACATATAATTCTGAGCAAATATAAAGAAGATATTTAGGATTTTCCACAAACACAAGAATTCCGCCACTTTTTTACATAAAAAAATGAAGGTACAAAAGGTAAAGGTTATGGTAATGGGGGCATGAGTCTATTCCGAATGCTCACATGTAGCAAGTGTCCAAAATATGGAAGCAATCCATCAAGTAATATTAAAGTTATACCATGATGAAGAAACTTGTACAAACTTTTTGACGCAAACAAATGGCTACCGGTAAGTGTTTCCGCAAAAATGTGATGGTGAAAAAGGTCAAGGTCATGTTAATGGCAGCATGAGAATGAGTGTGTTCCAAATGCTCATATGTATCAAGTGTCCAAATATTGATGCAATCCGTCAAGTAATACTAAATTTATATCATGATGAAGAAACTTGTACAAACGTTTTGACACTTGCGGACGATGACGTGGACAATGGCAACGGCGTGGACGACGACGACGGAAAAAGCGGCGACTATAGTCACGCTATCTGCTAAAGCAGGCGCGATAAAAATCGGTGTCAATATCAGTCATTTTCAGAGTCAAAGGGGGTTTAATATGGGGGGTGGTCATTTATTAGAGCATATTTGTATAATGGAATCATTACAGTATGTGACAGTAGGTCAAATAGTGCTTGAGCTTGCAAACTTGTCAGTACTACCTGTTTGCTATTGCACAAACAAAACATCTATTCTGCGAGAGTGCCAGCTGATCTGGAGCTACACTTTTCTAAAACTCAATAAGCCCAGTTTTGTCATGGCTGGCCACTTAGTGTTTATCCCTGAGCTGCTTTATTCCTAGTTGGGCGACTGGCTGAGAAAATGTACTTAGGACATCGTGACCAGTGTAGATCCTGATCATCATGTGTCCTCATACGATCAGAGTTTGGTAAAAACTGTTATTCAAGAGCTAAAACACTGTTTGATGGACAGTGGCAATTAACCCTCTCATCCCTAAGTAACTGGAATGGACACTCTCATGTCACTTTTCAGACTATTCCATGACCAGAAAGGGGTATTGTTTTTATAAATAAGGAAATATCCACAAATTGTGCAGATCCTGATGAGACGGCTCGCTACGAGCTACGAGCTACGAGCTATGAGCTATGAGCCGGCTCATCTGGATCTACACTATTTGAAAATGTTATGCACAAGGTCTGTAGTGTTGAAAGGCTTATGTTTAATATAGTCCCAGATCAAACTGTGTGGATACACAGGCTAAGCTGGGCCTACGCTGGTCGCAAACACAGTAAGGTACCTTTTGTCATCTAGTGGTCCAATTGTACATGTCAAATTCCATTTGCATGTCCAGTACAAAAGTTTTATACAACCCAGATAATTTGATTTCAGTACAATCTTTTTATTTGGTTTTAGTGCAATCGGCTAGTTTCTATAATGTAATAGAACTCAACTCACTAAAATTTATTCAAGGCAACAACAGTAGCACAAAACACACAGATTAGAAATTCTGTTATTTGTCTTCGAGATATGGAATTGCCTGACACACAAGCCATCTGTCTATAGATTTGAACTCTTTCAACACCACCGGCCTGTATAGTGGTATTGGCAAACTGTGTAGATCCAGATGAGCCGTCTCGTGACAAGCCGTCTCATCAGGATCTGCACTTTTTGCAAGTAATTTTCATATTTTTGACAGCAAAAACACACCCTTTTCATAAATGGACTAGTCTGAAAATCATTTTGTCACGATTGGATTGGTTGCAAAATTTACATAACAAAATCCATACCAGTTACTAGGTATGAATTGGTTAACGGCACTGTGTCTTAGATGATGTTAATCAGAGAGCTCCAGATAAGGTGCGTATTGGCATATTTTACTCAGTTATTTTAGCAGAATACGCATTGATTATCAAAAGTGTGAGTACTACAAAATAATCACACCAATGTGAAAATACGCATTCATTTTCTAATTTAGTAGTGAGAATATTTACTTAGTTGAGCGGCAAAAAGCAAATAGTATTTGCTTTTTGCAGCTCAAATAAGTGAATTATTTTTTTATCATTTGTTCCCTATTTAATAAGAAAATCAATAAGACATCTGTAAAAGTACATATATATGTATTGAATTTGAAATCTGGGCGTATAATATTCTTTAGATACAAAATTTATCTGGAGCGCTGGTCAATATATGGTTTTCAACTTCACGCACAAGCAGAGGAACTCTATAAGATAGCAACCTTTCGTTCCAACCCTCTTAACCTGCTTGTATACCTAACATTGATGTGAATTATTATTTAAGTAGAGAAAGTGAGCAGGGGCTCACGGATACCCCCGGCCGCCGCCTGGACCGACAAATAAAAACTTTAGCGTTGGACGGACGGACAAATGGACGGACGGAAGGACGGACGGAATTACGAAAACTATATACTATAGGAATGAATGGCCTTTTTGTGGAATTTATCGGGGTATAAACTTGGAAAAGTCGCGGGAATACTGGACGAAGGCCGGAAGGCCTCGTCCAGATTCCCGCGACTTTTCCAAGTTTATATCCACTATAAATTCCACAAAAAGGCCATTCATTCCTTATAATTCCAGCATTTGAAATAAATTCATCAAGAAAATGTGTTTATTTTATTTTGCGTTTTCTTAAGAATTATTTTAACTGCGCCTCACGGTTATGGAAAGTAGTTCGGCGTAGGAGTTTACTGGGATATAAATTTTGGACAGAGACTTGCTACGGGCCAATCAAATGTTAGGGAATTGTGTAAATATTTTTGTGCTGGAATTATACCTCGACATACTTCGTATGTCCGGGGTATAATAAAATATGTTTATACCATGTACAATAACTGACCTATATCAATCAAAAACACCATTTTATTTGATTGAGTTCCAAGGAAATTTGGTTTTATTCTACTATATACTATTATAACAGGGGAAATAAGTTGGATGTGCAATTGCACTATTACTGTACCAGGAAGCATAATTTGTGAAACATAACACTGTTTAGTTGTGAAATGATAATACTATCATCCGTAAGGAAATAGAATAGTATATCCTGGACCGTTACTTTGCAATGTAACATATCTTCCTTTTTTGTCTCAGAGGTGTGGATGTGTGTTTACTAATATTTATTCTCCTGTATGTTTGTTGCATTTTTCAGAGTTTTTAAAGATCTATAGAAAATAAAACAATCTGCAGATAAGCTCATTATCAGATCTCATATTCTCCACTATTCTATCACAATCTCAATGTTCTATTTCTCAAGGGTATATTGTAGCTTCTTGAATGCTTAGAATGCAACAGAAATTGTCGTCTGCTATTGTATTACATTTTGTCTTCTTTCTGAATAAAAACATGGTTTGACAGCACTTTAGAATCATTTCCATTGGAAATGATTCTCAAGAGTTGTCAAACCATGTTTTTGATGAGAAATATGAAAAATAAATGGCAGACAACAAAATTTAATTCAGCATTGTATGGGCTAAAGACTGGGGGTGGGGTGGGGGGGATATTGAGGGGATATAATAAATCAGACCAGTACAACTTGCATGTTAAAATTGGTCGAACACACATGTAGTGTTTTCATTGTAATAATTACTTTTACAAAACTGATTCAAACAGTAGTCGCATGTATATGACCAATGAAACATTTGCTGGCAAAAGATCGCCTACGCTCTTCTCCATTTTTCGCAGTAACAACATTTTTCTCTCGTTACAGCAGACATATGAAATATGCCACTGAGAAAAAAGAATTATGACAACTTGCCACGTTATTAATAACATTTCTGTCAGTTCTAGATTGCGGATTAGAAATTGAATTTCTTAAGGAAGTTTCACAATGCCAGGAGAAACTGACGCATTATTTCCTTGTACAGGCGTGGATCGAACGTGCGATATTATGTGAATTACAGTGGAACCTCTCTAAACTGGACACCCTGAGAGGTCCCCATGGTGTCCGGTTTAGTGAGGTTCCACTATATTACCTTGCACAGATGTAGTGTTATGTCGCTTTGTGGATCCTCGACACTGTGTATAGTATGTGATTACAGTGGAACCTCTCTAAGCTGGACACCCTGGGAGATCCACACGGCTGGGAGGTCCCCAGGGTGTCCTGTTTAGAGAGGTTCCACTGTGAATCTGGCATTTTACCATTCTGATATGTATTTGGATGATTTGCAATCATGGATATACATTATCATCTGAGATAAATGACAAAGAAACCCATCAAAAATAAGATTACATGCGTTCGGTTTAGAGAGGTTCCACTGTACTAGTAAAATAGGACATTATTAACATACTAATCAGTGTAAACCCAGAGTAGATCGTACTTTGCACAGTATTTGTGGTCATTGTAAACCCAGAGTAGATCGTACTTTGCACAGTATTTGTGGTCAGTGTAAACCCAGATCAGGCTATATTTTGCACAGTATTTGTGGTCAGTTTAAACCCAGATCAGGCTATATTTTGCACAGTATTTGTTGTGGTCAGTGTAAACCCAGAGTAGATCGTACTTTGCACTTTGCACAGTATTTGTGGTCAGTGTAAACCCAGAGTAGATCGTACTTTGCACAGTATTTGTGGTCAGTGTAAACAAAAAGTAGATCGTACTTTGCACAGTATTTGTGGTCAGTGCAAACCCAAAGTAGATCGTACTTTGCACAGTATTTGTGGTCAGTGTAAACCCAGATTATATCGTACTTTGCAGAGTATTTGTGGTCAGTGCAAACCCGATTATATCGTACTTTGCACAGTATTTGTGGTCAGTGCAAACCCAGATTATAACGTACTTACCAGAGTATTTGTGGTCAGTGCAAACCCAGAGTAGATCATACTTTGCACAGTATTTGTGGTCAGTGTAAACCAAGAGTAGATCGTACTTTGCACATTATTGTGGGCAGTGCAAACCCAGAGTAGTCTATTTGCAAACGATTGTGGGTCCGTATAAACCCAGTAGATCGTACTTTGCACAGTAATTTTTTTTTTTGTGGTCCGTAAACCCAGAGTGATCGTACTTTGCACAGTATTTGTGGTCAGTGCAAACACAGATAAACGTACTTTTGCACAGTATTTGTGGTCAGTGTAAACACAGATTATATCGTACTTTGCACAGTATTTGTGGTCAGTGCAAACCCAGAGTAGATCGTACTTTGCACAGTATTTGTGGTCAGTGCAAACCCAGAGTAGATCGTACTTTGCACAGTATTTGTGGTCAGTGTAAACCAAGAGTAGACGACTTTGCACAGTATTTGTGGTAATGCAACAGAGTAGATCATACTTTGCACAGTATTTGTGGTCGTGAAAACCCAGAGTAGATCGTTACTTTTGCACAGTATTTTGTGTGGTCAGTGCAAACCCGAGTAGAAACATACTCTTTGCACAGTATTTAAAGAGGTCATGCTTTGCAAACCCAGAGATGTAGATCGTACTTTGCACAGTATTTGTGGTCAGTGCAAACCCAGATTATATCATACTTTGCACAGTATTTGTGGTCAGTGTAAACCAAGAGTAGATCATACTTTGCACAGTATTTGTGGTTAGTGCAAACCCAGAGTAGATCGTACTTTACACAGTATTTGTGGTCAGTGTAAACTCAGAGTAGATCGTACTTTGCACAGTATTTGTGGTCAGTGCAAACCCAGAGTAGATCGTACTTTGCACAGTATTTGTGGTCAGTGTAAACTCAGAGTAGATCGTACTTTGCACAATATTTGTGGTCAGTGCAAACCCAGAGTAGATCGTACTTTGCACAGTATTTGTGGTCAGTGTAAACTCAGAGTAGATCGTACTTTGCACAGTATTTGTGGTCAGTGTAAACCCAGAGTAGATCGTACTTTGCACAGTATAAATGTGTCAGTGCAAAACCAAGAGTAGATTGTACTTTGCACAGTATTTGTGGTCAGTGTAAACCCAGATCAGGCTATATTTTGCACAGTATTTGTGGTCAGTGTAAACCCAGATCAGACTATATTTTGCACAGTATTTGTGGTCAGTGTAAACCCAGATCAGACTATATTTTGAGGTCAGTGTAAACCCAGATGTAAACCCGACAGACATATTTTGAAGGCACCCAATATTTGTGGTCAGTGTTAAACCCGATCAGACTATATTTTGACAGTATTTGTGGTCAGTTTTGTAAACCCCCAAAGAAAAAAACCAAAAAGACTATTTTGAAGAAAGTATTTTGTGGTCCGTTTTAAACCCAGATCATACTATATTTTGCACAATATTTTGTGGTCAGTGTAAACCCAGATCATATATTTTAAAGATAGTATTTGTGGGTCAGTGTAAACCCCGACCAACTATAAATTTTGAAGAGTAGTTTGGACCGTGTACCATATTTTGCAACTATTTGGTCTGCCCACAATAAATTTTGTGATCATGTAAACCCAGACCCAGACTATATTTTTGAAGAGTAGTTGTGGTCCGTGTAAACCCAGATCAGACTATATTTTGCACAATATTTGTGATCAGTGTAAACCCAGATCAGACTCTATTTTGAAGAGTATTTGTGGTCCGTGTAAACCCAGATCAGACTATATTTTGCACAATATTTGTGATCAGTGTAAAACCAGATCAGGCTATATTTTGAAAGTACTTGTGGTCCGTGTAAACCCAGATCAGACTATATTTTGCACAATATTTGTGGTCAGTGTAAACCCAGATCAGACTCTATTTTGAAGAGTATTTGTGGTCCGTGTAAACCCAGATCAGACTATATTTTGCACAATATTTGTGGTCAGTGTAAACCCAGATCAGACTATATTTTGCACAGTATTTGTGGTCCGTGTAAACCCAGATCAGACTCTATTTTGCACAATATTTGTGATCAGTGTAAACCCAGATCAGGCTATATTTTGAAGAGTATTTGTGGTCAGTGTAAACCCAGATCAGACTATATTGTGCACAGTATTTGTGGTCAGGACTATATTGTGCACAGTATTTGTGTTCAGTGTAAACCCAGATCAAACTATATTTTGCACAATATTTGTGGTTAGTGTAAACCCAGATTAGACTATATTTTGAAGAGTATTTGTGGTCAGTATAAACCCAGATCAGACTATATTTTGCACAGTATTTGTGGACAGTGTAAACCCAGATCAGACTATTGTGCACAGTATTTGTGATCCGTGTAAACCCAGATCAGACTGTACATATTTACGGTTTACACTGTTCACAATGGCATGTCCAATATCCTACTTGTAAAGTGGGGCATACTGCCTTTGCAGCTGATGTAGACCCAGATCAGACGGTACATTGACAGTGTAGACACATATCTAACTGTATTTTGCAGTCTGACAGGGTTTACACTGTTTACCATTTAGTCATGATGAAGAAGTTTAGTCTGTATCAGATTCATGATTGTAGGCTTGTGCTGGCGGATCAGATTGATTACGATTGATTGATTCATTCATTCATTAGTTGATTGATTGATTATTGCTGGCTTGATTGACTGACTGGTTGGTTGGTTGATCAATTAACCTTTTGTTGCTTGAGTGATTGGATTGATTGATCAATTGGTTGATTAATGAAACCTTTATACAAGGTGTATGATCACGTGGTTACAACAACAACAACAACAACAAGTACTGAAACTTCCAGAAGCCCTTTGATTCAAAGTATGTATTCTTTTATTTTGACCTTATTATACCCCCCGCAACGAGTTGTGGGGGGTATACTGGAGTCAGGCTGTCGGTCCGTCGGTCCGTCAGTCCGTTGGTCCGTCGGTCCGTCGGTCCGAGCTTACAAATACAATAGGTTATGTAATATTCTATTGTTCCGTGATTTTATGTGGCTAAAAATGGGTTTATGTGGCTACAGAACAATAGGGATGAACAAACAAAAAAGGTCAGGGTTAGCCACATAGTATCCATTTGTAGGAACGTGCGTCCGTTCGTCCGTCCGTCACTAAACTTAACATCAGAGAAATATTGTTATAACTTCTATTTCCTTCATCTAAAATGCTTAATATTTCACACATGCATTCCTGTAAGGCACTACTACCATGCTGTGCCAAATCCATGACCTTCCAACCCCCGCTGATCCCAAGGTCAAGGTCAAATACTTAGTGTCTTTACAAAACTTAACATCAGAGAAATATTGTTATAACTTCTATTTCCTTCATCAAAAATGCTTAATATTTCACACAAAAAGGCTCTACTACCATGCTGTGCCAAATCCACGACCGTCCAACCCCCGCTGATCCCAAGGTCAAGGTCAAATACTTAGACTGTTTACAAAACCTAACATCAGAGAAATATGTTATAACTTCTATTTCCTTCATTGCAGATTCTTAATATTTCATGCATGCATTCCTCTAAGGCTCTACTATCGTGCTGTGGCATATCCACGCTGATCTCAAGGTCAAGGTCACATACTTAGTCTCTTTACAACACTTAACATCAAAGAAATCGGTTATAACATCTACTTCCTTGCTCGGATCTGCTTCACATTTCACACTCGCATTGCTCCAATGGACCTCTACCACCTTGTGACAAATTCATGTTCGTGCCACCCCCGCTAAGCCCAGAGGCAATACTCATGCATGGGGAAAACCATTTCAGTGGTAAATTACTGTCTACCATTGAAATCATTATAGGAATGAATGGCCTTTTTGTGGAATTTATCGGGGTATAAATATGGAAAAGTCGCGGGAATACTGGACGAAGCGATAAAAAATTACAATTTTCGGAAAAAAACAAAAAAAACCTTTTTTTTTTTTTTTAAATTGTAATTTTTTAAGGCCTCGTCCAGTATTCCCGCGACTTTTCCAAGTTTATATCCCCGATAAATTAAAAAAAAGGCCATTAATTCCTTATAATTCCAGCATTTTAAATAAATTCATCAAGAAAATGTGTTTATTTTCCGTTTTCTTAAGAATTATTTTAACTGCGCCTCACAGTTACGGAAAGTAGTTCGGCGTGGGAGTTTACTGGGATATAAATTTTGGACAGAGACTTGCTACGGGCCAATCAAATGCTAGGGAATTGTGTAAATATTTTTTTGATGGAATTATAACATCCTGATCTGATACAATTAAAGGCAGATATGTACAGAATGTGATAAATGAGATAAATAAAAAAATAATTACATTGTATCATATTGCTGAATCTATTTGTACATTGAATCACCATTCAAAAATCTTGGCACTTACACAAATGCTTTGGTTGTCATCGATGAAGACAAAAAGGTGATCCTTAAATGTGGGAGGAGACTGGAGTACCTGGAGGAAACCCATTTGTCTGATCTGGCGACCACCATACCATCTCACATACTGCCCCGGTCAAGGATCGAACTTGGGGCCACATTGGTGAAAAGCATGCCCGTTACCGATCGCGCAAATGGAACAACCTTCAATAAGACCTATTTTATCATCAGGTGCCAAATATGGTTAAGCAGGGGCCCGTTTCACTATATTTTCAGTCATTAATGTGGAAAGTTGGCACACAATTCAGGGCAGTGAATTTTGTTGTAATTTATGGGAAACATGACTGATTTTGTAAGCTAACTCTTGCAACGCTACATACCTGGGGCCCGTTTCACTAAACTTTGTACGACTAAAATGTTCGTAAGTGCAAAATTACGATAGTGCCATTACGGAAAATCACATTGTGTGTCTCATATATGACACACTGACAAAAGGAAATTTATTCAGTTTTTGACCACCACATGACATTCCGTACACTCATACAGCATAACACAGCCAGCCCTCTGATAATTAGACACATTCTGAAATTGAATATTTAGACAACTCACAGAATAAAACTTGTGTTTAATTCCCAAGAATGGTGGCATAATTTTCTCATAAAGATAACAGAATGGACAGGCTTGTGATCATTTGATATACACACCTAGGGAATTGTTTTGCTGTCTAAATTCCCACATTTGAGATTTTTACTGTCTAATTCTTTGTGAGTAGCAGGCATGTTTCTTACCCTCCCCCGTTCCCCTCCCTCAGAGCGGAAAAATCATGCATAATTCTGCATGATTTTTCCGCCCTGAGGGAGGGGGACGGGGGGAGGGTAAGAAACATGCCTGCTATTTGTTGCGATATACTGCATTCTGCATGATTTTTCCGCCCTGAGGGAGGGGGACGAGGCCTGCTGCTCATAAATAATTAGACAGTAAAAAATATCAAATGTGGGAATGAAACAAAATCGTAGGTGTCCTCCCTCAGGGCGGAAAAATCATGCAGAATGCAGTATATCGTACAACAATGGCAACGGCAGAGCTGAAACACTGCGAAACAGCAGAATGTGTGTTTTCTAATATGCCACATGAGATTTCAATTTCAGAAGCTCAGGAAATTATTTTTCAAAACATCCGACATGTGTCACCATGGAAATAACTCAGCGGCGCTCTTTAATCATATATTTCAGACAGAATTTAAAAAAATGTGTACTCCCCCACATAATGTGTTTTTATTCCAGTGCGCTCTAAATGCCAGTTTCCTGGTACAATATTTCGTGATATCAACTCAATTTATAGAAGATTCCAACGTACATATTTGAATAGCGTGAAATAATACACGAGTGTATGTCGGCTTCCACGTAAACAACGAGTAAGCGTAGCGAACGAGTTGTTTACATGGAAGCTGACGTACAGGAGTGCATTATTTCAAGCTATTCAAACATGTCCAATGGAATATCACATTTATTACACTTCCACGACGTATATATATGTATCCTAAAATAGGATATGTATAATCATAATACTATAACCAGATTCAACTGTCACATACAAGAATGCCAATGACGTACGTGAGGACAAACCAGGTCTCCGGTCGGGATTCCAGTATGGATGAATCCCGAACGTTAAATTACCCACCGCATGCCACCCACTCGCAATATTATGACAATATATTTACCAGTCCTAGAGTTTTTAATTGCCCTAAATTGTAATCCAAAACCGTAAAAATGATTATAAAAACAGAACCGTGGAAATACCAGGCTATTAATGTGGAACTGAGAAATATGCACTTATTATGATTTATTTTTATAAGTAAATTAGCATAACTGGATGAAACCATGCAAGAGAATGACCATAAGATAATATTTTAACCAGCATACGACAAATGAACATGCACATAACGTTCGTGTACATCCACTAATGCTGTAATCTGCATCAGCGTAAAATGTTTCACGCCGATATACGTGCCGGATTCATGACGAATACCTATTCAGCAACATGCAGAAGATACCGCATAAACACCGGTTACTAGATGAGAAATGTGTGTACATACCCGTGTTCAAAATACTCGCATAATGATACCAAAAACACACTAAGATGACATACAGTGGAACCTCTCTAAACCAGACACCAAGAATATATATGTGACCTAATTTTGAGAGGTTTCTTGGTAACGCATCTCAGATAATAAGGCATGTTCATGATTGCAAAATACATAAGTATGGCCCAGAATGGTTGTATGCTTGTTGTGTCCGGTTTAGAGAGTTTTTACTGTATAATAAAAGGTATGATAGAAAAGATAAGTATATACAGTCGATTCGCGTTATGTCGACATCGATGGGAGACAGAGAATGATGTCGACATAAACGTAGTTCGACATAAAAAAATATCAATATTCACCCCAAACATTCGGTACATTTAACACTCGTGTATAATCTGATAAGAATGTGTCAATTTCCTGTGTTTCGTGCCGGCATACGGTTGTCGTAAAATATAGATTATCAACTTATCAATATTATTATTGTTTATTCTTCTAATTAATACACAATAAAATACTCTTACACGCACTGCATGTGATTAGTGTTGACATGTTATTATTTCCATGTTTTATTGGTCGCAACAATTTGCAACATTGTTTTTCCGGCGATCACGTGATGTGATCGAGTGGAGATATTCTATAAATAGCATCATATTGCTTGTGACCAAGCAACCACCACCAGTCGTGAGTCACGTGACATTGACGGGTTATTGTACTGCATATCACAGGGGCGTGTAACAGGGGCGCGAATAGTGAAATGTTCGAATCGGTACATTTGTGTCTTGTAAAAAAATACAAGACGCCCACGTACCGATTCGGACTTTTCAATAAACTCGTTCCAGTACAACTTCGGACCCATGTACTGCATGTTGGCTATTTATGGCGGGGACGTAAATGAAAAACAACACAGGTACGAAAATAGACAGGCATTTATTACAGTAACACATTTACAGACGTACATGTATACACACAGACTATACAAGCAATATAATCCCTAGCAATCAATGTTCCTCGTCTCAAAGAAGTGATTTGATCGACCAACTGTTCGTGTTTATAAAGATCGCATGTAATTCACTCAAATTGTAATTATTATAAACAAGCGTCCGTTAATGATTATGGCATTTACGGCTCGATTCATGTCCCGAAAATAAATTGGCAATTAACAAGAGTAATTTTGTGATTTCACGTCACACTGTCGTTAATTGGTTGATCACGGCTTACGTGGTCGGCTTTGACAGTATTCCGCGATTGTAACACGGTTACCGCGGCATGTTTTGATCACTTTGAATGTGTGAAAAACTTACCTGTGCCAATCAAGTTTGACCAGACTTTACGACGCCCGCTGTTCAAATTGCATATCGACATAACAGTATACAAATGTGTAGGAATTATACCATCGGGACTTGTTTTCCACATCGATATAAACGAAATGTCGACATTTCCGATATCGATATATCAGGTATGAAATGTATGAGTTTATATAGCAGTTCGGCCGGGACCACGAGCGTACATCGACATAAGCAGGTATATCGATATAAGCAATGTCGACATAACGCGAATCGACTGTACATGTATAGTCTGACCTGGATCTATAAAGGAGCAATTTTCTGTATTGACCCATACAAGGCTGGATTAACCCTTAGACCGCTACACACAACAATTGTCGTCTGCTGTGCTTTAATATCTTGCCTTATTTCTCAATAAAAACATGGTTTGACAGCACTTCAGAATCATTTCCAATGGAAATGATTCTAAAGTGCTGTCAAAGCATGTTGTAAATTATTCTAAAGTGCTGTCAAAGCATGTTTTTGATGATAAAAACAGAAAATAGAAAATAAACAGCAGACGACAAAAAATTAAGATAGCGGTGTAAGGGTTAAAACAAGTGTTGTCTGCTTAGAAGTAATCCTGTAAATTATACAAAAATACACATACCGTAATAACCCTAAATATTCGGACACAATTTGCTTTGGGAAAACCCCAAACAAATTGTATCCAAATACATTTTTATTGTGATGAAACCAGTACTGCCATACTAACCCTAAATATTGGCACGCTCACTGTTGTAGGGAAACTTATTTTTATGTGTTTCCCCCAAATAAATGGTGTCTACATATTTAGGGTTATTACATTAGTCATTTTCCATCTTCAAACAGTTAATTATGGGAATATTTTGACTTGTATTAAACGTCCCATGAAATCCAGCTTCCTGCCATCTGCTTATATACGTTGAAGCGGACGCCATATGTCTTGTCAATTTGGCAGACAGCATAAGTTTTATGAATATATACAATATGTTTTACAATTTAATTGACATTTTCACACAGTTGTATGATTGTATGGAATACACAATTAGCCGGATTCATTTTTAGCTCGCCTGCACGAAGTGCAGAAGAGCTTATGGCATACCCCTGGCGTCGTCGGCGTCTGCGTCTGCGTCGGCGTCAGCGTCGTCCACAAACTTAACGTTGGGTAAATGTCTTATAACTTCTGTTTCCTTTCATGGAACACCTTGTTATTTCATACATGCATTCCTCAGATGACCCTCTATCATGCTGTAGCAAATCCATGACTCACCACCCAGCCCTTACCCCAAGGTCAAGGTCACAAACTTAGTACATTCATAAACATAACGTTGGGTAAATATGTCTTATAACTTCTGTTTCCTTTCATGGAACACCTTGTTATTTCATACATGCATTCCTCAGATGACCCTCTATCATGCTGTAGCAAATCCATGACCCACCACACAGCCCTTACCCCAAGGTCAAGGTCACAAACTTGGCACATTCATAAACTTAACGTTGGGTAAATGTCTGATAACTTCTGTTTCCTTTCATGGAACACCTTGTTATTTCATACATGCATTCCTTAGATGACCCTCTATCATGCTGTAGCAAATCCATGACCCACCACACAGCCTTTACCCCAAGGTCAAGGTCACAAACTTGGCACATTCATAAACTTAACGTTGGGTAAATGTCTGATAACTTCTGTTTCCTTTCATGGAACACCTTGTTATTTCATACATGCATTCCTTAGATGACCCTCTATCATGCTGTAGCAAATCCATGACCCACCACACAGCCTTTACCCCAAGGTCAAGGTCACAAACTTGGCACATTCATAAACTTAACGTTGGATAAATGTCTGATAACTTCTGTTTCCTTTCATGGAACACCTTGTTATTTCATACATGCATTCGTCAGATGACCCTGTATCATGCTGTAGCAAATCCATGACCCACCACCCAGCCCTTACCCGAAGGTCAAGGTCACAAACTTAGCACATTTATAAACTTAACGTTGGAGTAAATGTCTTATAACATCTGTTTCCTTTCATGGAACGCCTTGATATTTCATACATGCATTCATCTGATGATACTCTATCGTGCTATAGCAAATCCATGACCCACCGCCCACCCAATCGTACCCCAAGGTCAAGGTCACAAACTTAGCATATTCATAAACTTAACGTTGGGGTAAATGTTGTGTAACTTCTGTTTATTTACAGGGAACGCCTTCATATTTCATACATGCATTCATCTGATGATACTCTATTGTGCTATAGCAAATTCATGACTCACCGCCCACCCCTTTCCCCAAGGTCAAGGTCACAATCTTAGCACATTCATAAACTTAATGTTGGGGTAAATGTATTATAACATCTGTTTCCTTTCATGGAACGCCTTGATATTTCAAATATGTATTCATCTGATGATACTCTATCGTGCTATAGCAAATCCATGACCCACCGCCCATCACTTACCCCAAGGTCAAGGTCACAAACTTAGTACATTCATAAACTGAACGTTGGGGTAAATGTCTGTTTCCTTTCATGGAATGCCTTGCTATTTCATACATTCCTCAGATGACCCTCTGCCAAGACTGCCATGCTGTAGCAAATCCACAACCCACCACCCAACCCTTACCAAAAAGTCAAGGTCACAAACTTAGCATGTTCATAAACTTAACGTTGGATTAAATGTTGTGTAACTTCTGTTTCTTTACACTTTGAACACCTTGATATTTCATACATGCATTCATCTGATGATACTCTATCATGCTATAGCAAATCCATGATCAACCCCCACCCCTTTCCCCAAGGTCACGGTCACAAACTTAGCACATTCATAAACTTAACGTTGGGGTAAATGTCTTATAACATCTGTTTCCTTTCATGGAACGCCTTGATATTTCATACATGCATTCATCTGATGATACTTTATCGTGCTATAGCAATTCCATGACCCACCGCCCACCCCTTACCCCAAGGTCAAGGTCACAAACTTGACACATTCATAAATTTAACGTTGGGGTAAATGTCTGATAACAACTGTTTCCTTTGATGGAACGCCTTGATATTTCATACATACATTCCTCAGATGACCCTCTATCATGCTGTAGCAAATGCACAACCCACCACCCAACCCTTACCCCAAGGTCAAGGTCACAAACTAGCATGTTCATAAACTTTACATTGGGGTAAATATTGTGTAACGTCCGTTTCTTTACACTTTGAACGCTTTGATATTTCATACATGCATTCATCTGATGATCCTCTATTGTGCTACAGTAAATCCATTACCCACCCCACCCCTTTCCCCAAGATCAACATCATAAACTTAACGTTGGAGTAAATGTCTTGTTATAACTTCTGTTTCTTTACAGGGAACACCTTCATATTTCATACATGCATTCATCTGATGATACTCTATTGTGCCACAGCAAATCCATGACCCACGCCCCACCCCTTTCGCCAAGGCCAAGGTCACAAACTTAGCACATTTATACATGCATTCCTCATATGAATAGCTATCATGCTGTAGAAACTTAGTGTGTTCATAAACTAAATGCTGGGTTAAATTTTGTTTTCCTTCTCTTTTCAGGGAGTTCATTGATATTTCATACATGCATTCATCTTAATATGCTATATCATGCTATATCAAATCCACGACCCACCTTCCACCACTGACCTCAATGTCAAGGTCCACCGCACACCCCTTATCCCAAGGTCAAGTTATATAATATTCATGTTTTTATACAACTGTGCAAAGTTTGAATGAAAGCTGCCAACAGGCGAGCTTCGTTGTCTTCTGACAACTCTTGTTCATCTACATTTCCAGATATCAATTGCAGGTTATAATTATTTGGGGGTTTGTTTTATTGTCAAAGCTGAAACGGAAATAAACAGATGAAATTATTACTTTCAGTTTCACTATAGTCACCACTGCAAGTTGTTTTTGCTAAATTATAAAGATATCATAATGGTATTGCTGAAGTTTTGCTAAATAGATTGGAAATTATGTCAGAAAACAACAAATAAATTGTGAAAAATGTAAAAAATTCACAATTATGAAAGTTAAAAATGTGTTTGTAATAAACTAAAATCCTTTTTTTTTGCTATTTTTACAGTCAAAGAAAATGGGTTAAGCTTTGTTCATTGAAACAGAGATTAGACTAACATCTTATTTATGAAGATTCCCCCCAGGAAGATATGGTATATAATATATGGCGATTGCTGTGCGGCATTATGATTTATTGCCAGATTATCTCATTCATAATTTACTTGACAAACAGCATTATGGGTAATGAATATGCGTCGACAGATATCCAGATTG
The DNA here is from genome assembly GCA_029237695.1 of Conchocele bisecta. Taxonomy (NCBI): domain Eukaryota; kingdom Metazoa; phylum Mollusca; class Bivalvia; order Lucinida; family Thyasiridae; genus Conchocele; species Conchocele bisecta. Next base: position 4,566,391 of record CM055272.1, read on the forward strand.
TGTTTGTGAAAGTCGGTAGAATCACTTATCCTGATTTATGCCAAGACACACAGACACAAAGACTATCTCCAGACACTGGTGTATTAATAAAATAATAAAATCCACCATTACCAGACAGATTGGTATTCTTCGGTACCCATGAGACCAGTTTAGACCCAGACTACTGTCTGTTTCACGAAACCTGTCCAAATGTTACGGCCATATAAACAATGCAAAAACATTATTTTTTTTTGATAATATTAAATGAGCCTTCTTTTTATATCGTTGAAATTTGGTCAAATATTAATTTTATTATGAAAAATGAGTTCTCTATGGGAATTTAACATGGGGGAAAAAGAAGTGGAGAACCTGAAAGAGGAGTTGGAAATTGATTCTGAAACCTAGCTATATAGCTTGGAAATTATTTAACTAAGGAAAGTTACATTTTGAAAATCAGTCCACTATTTATCAAATTGGAAAAATTTCCCCATGTTAAATCCCCATAGACTGTGAAGATGTCTATGGGGATTTAACGTGGGGAATTTCTTTTTTCGCAATAAAATCAGTATTGGACCAAATTTCACAAAATAAAAAGTAGGCTCATTCTTAAAGGTACATGCCCACGCAGTAGGCACAAAATGTTCTTTATAGGAATTAAATAAGTGTATGATTGTGTCACTATTTCACCAGTTCTAAAAATTACGAGTGCCCACTATACAGATATAATCATTTAGTAATATTTACTTTACTGATAGTGACGCGCGGTGGTATCAGGCTATTTTCATATGCAAATGAGGCATGGTATTTTTTAATTATTTATACTAATTAAATGAATCACCTGAAAAAATAATATTTTCGACAGATTAATAAGTATGATCATTGCACATCAGAAAATAAGGGGGATAACTCCATCATGGTGGGGTCAGTGAAACAAGGGGGATAACTCCATCATGAAGGGGTCAGTGAAACAAGGGGATAATTCCATCATGAAGGGGTCAGTGAAACAAGGGGGATAACTCAATCATGGAGGGGTCAGTGAAACAAGGGGGATAATTCCATCATGAAGGGGTTAGTGAAACAAGGGGGATAACTCCATCATGGAGTTAGCCCCCTTGTTTCAATGGCCCCTTCAATTATGTCGCTACACCAGTTGCAATTTAAACAAAAACAAAATCAGATGTTCATTTGTATGACCCAGAAAAGATGTTCCGATTCATCAGTATGGTATATGTATTTTCATGCAACATAGTTCCATATCAGCTTTTGCAAAGGATCAGTGATCCTGATAAATAGTTTAATATATAGCATAGGGAATATCAGGCTAACTTGCCTTTTAAACTTCACAACCCTACAGACCATAAAACCAACAGTATGCAAACACGGTAGATCCAGATGTATCAGGATACCCAGTACACACTCGCCTGTTTAACCCAATGCATACGGAATACACCTCAAAGGGTATGAAATTTTAAAAAATATTTTATTCTTATGTTTGTTATTTCTCAATGAAAGTATATGTTGTGACCACTCATTTGAACCATCTTGATGAGACGGTTCAAATAGTGGTCACTGCATATACGTCTGAGCACATGTTATAAAGATATTTAGGATTTTCCACACACAAAATCGGGTGGGTATCCTCAGCATGAAACGGGCTTCCTAAATGTGATGGGATATCGGCCAAACATTTATGTGAACACCACCTCGTTACTGTATACTATACGGCTCATGGAGTGGCCAATTCGGCCATCTTTATGTGTTCCAGCTATCAGCCATTTTCACCTCTTGTGGCGTTTGACACTGAAGGAAAATGCAGAAAAAGTAGAACATATGCCAGCACAGTGCATCTGGAACTACACTGCTTACAAACATCAGGCATTGTGGCGTGTGATGTTGTGTTAACTCTTTGCATGCAATAAGAGCCCACAAATATGGTGCATTTTTCTTATTTCTCTCTGTAAACATGTCTTGGAATTTCATGGTCTCAATTCTATGGAATTCCAAGACATTTTCATGACACTTAGAGGGAGAAATAAAAGAAAATATAATGAACTGTCGTCTGCTATTTTATAACTATTTATAGCCCACAAGTTTCCCAGCATGCAAAGAATTAAGGGATGATTAACCCTTTCAACACCACAGGCCTGTATAGTGGAATTGGCAAACAGTGTAGATCCAGATGAGCCAGCTCGTGATGAGCCGTCTCATCAGGATCTGCACTTTTTGCAAGTAATTTTTATATTTTTGACAGCAGAAACACCCCCTTTTCATAAATGGACTAGTCTGCAAATAATTTTTGGAATTATTGGAATGGTTGTAAAACAAACATAAACAAATCCATTCCAGTTACTTAGGGGTGAAAGGGTTAAAGTTGCCAAGTGAAGCTACATTCTACAACCGTGGCATAACCAGTTTGCCACTTCTGTATCTCCAGATCTGAAGAGGTACAATTGATGGGGCTACACTGACAGATTGGCGTCACTCCGTAATCCACGGAAGCAGATATTGGTTATTACATAAGCATAGCATCACACATCGAAGCTGTACTGATTATCTAATGTGTTTTTGTAGCCATCTCATTATGCATATTTGTTACATAAGAGGATCTCAAACGAGTTTCCATATGATATGAGATTTATGAAACGGGTCACACACAATTTAAGCACCGAGATGCACCATGTTTATGGTGATTTGGTGAGCCCAATCAACTTTGCTCCAGGTAGTATGACATGTGTGTCACAACACTTCTATGAAATGGGCTACAACAGTGTTATTATACTGCAAAGGCCAAATTTGTGCAATATCTTATGAGTAGTTTGAATGCTTTAAAGGTACGTGCCCACTCAGTATGGACAAAATGTTCTTTATATCAGAGACATCATCTGAGACATTATCTGGCAAAATAAACATTCATTCACCATTACCCCACGTATTGATTGGCATTATTATACATTTTATATCAAACGTAAGTTTCCACACTGATATCAGGGGCGATAACCGTGCTTCCTTAAAATGTTAACGGACATTACTGTTTATTCTCTGTATTTATTTTTTGATGTGCAATGATCATACTTTATAATCTGCCGAAAATATTATTTTTTCCTGTGACGCATTTAATTAGTATAAATAATTAACAAATAACATGCCTCATTTGCATATGAAATTAGCCTGATAACACCACGAGTCACTATCAGTAAAATAAATATTACTAAATGATTATATCTGTATAGTGGGCACTTGTAATGTTTAGAACTGGTGGAATAGTGACACACATAATTATACATGTACACTTACTTAATTCCTATAAATAACATGTTGTGCCTACTAAGTGGGTATGTACCTTTACAAAAGTAAATTGTTCATGAGAACAAAAAACCACAACAAGAAATAAATAAAAAACTTGCCGTTATCAGAAGTGGTGATACATAAGCCTGATGCGGGCCTTATCATGTGATCACAGCGTTTACGGCATTATTAATAAGTTTGGGAAGTGAAATTGTAGGGTAAGTGCCTGTCATAATACGAACGCAAGATCTGTCGAGATTAGCCGTGGAAGAAAGCAGAGTAACGTTGATGACATGCAGCATCCGATATGGGCTTCTGAATGATAAAAGGGATCTGTAGCCGATTTCACCAAAATTGCAAAGCATGCTTATCTATCAAAGTGTACTTTGAGGGAGTAATCATTTATTTTGTCCGAAATGCATTATTTCATATATAACTAACGAATGCATATATTTGATGATTAAAAGTATGCAGAATTATTATACTGAATTTATTACATTATCGCAGGCAGAATGCATTATTTCATATACAACTAACAAATGCATATATTTGATGATTAAAAGTATGCAGAATTATTATACTGAATTTATTACATTATCGCAGGCAGAATGCATTATTTCATATACAACTAACAAATGCATATATTTGATGATTAAAAGTATGCAGAATTATTATACTGAATTTATTACATTATCGCAGGCAGAATGCATTATTTCATATACAACTAACAAATGCATATATTTGATGATTAAAAGTACCGGTATGCAGAATTATTATACTGAAATTATTACATTATCGCAGCCAGAATGGCTGCGATAATGTAATAAATTCAGTATAATAAAAATTGATAAAGTTATCCTTAAATTGAACATTTCTCCCTCAACGTGTAAGCAAGATAAGTATATTTAGCAATTTTGATGAACCGGCTACTGATGATGTATGCGACCAGCCTAGCCCCAGATCAGACTACACATTCATTTCTGCAGTCTGATCAGGGCCTACGCTGGTCGCAATTCAGTCAAGATCATGATAATTAAATTGCTCTCCTGAATAACATGTTTGGATCGATATGTTAGTTTAGCCCGTTATTACAGGGATGCACTCGACCGGCAGTCAAATGTTGAGACCTAAGTATATACATGAGGTTTGACTTCCGGTCGGCATGGAAGACACCAGGTATGTAACATTTCAAGTTATTATTCTTACTATGTCAACTTAATTCTCTATTTCGTGCCTCTATCTACTCTTTAATATGTTAATGAAGCCTCGACAATTCGCATGATGTTGATATATTGGCTAATGTTTGCAAAAACGACATGTTTTTGTGTCACTTCGACCAGAACTTGAAAACGAAGCGAGGTTGGCTTCTTACGATGTCATTTTCTCCCGATATATTGATACATGTACGCGGATTTTGGTCTGTAATGCAAGGGTCTACCACTTACTTCGATGTGATCAAGTCACAGTTCCCTAAAAGGTCTAGAAAGTTGTTTTATATACGTTTTTGGAAAGGCATAAAAATCACTCGGACCCGGTTGAGTCATTTTCTATATTTGTTTCAAATTCACTGGCCCCGGTTGAGACCTCGTCAAAAAGTGTCCAGTTGGGTCACATTTACAGTAAAAAGTGCACGGTTGAGTCGCAAGATAAGAATGCCATTGAACTGCAATTTAATTATTGAGTCGCAAGATAAGAATGCCATTGAACTGCAATTTAATTATAGCTAAGTTAGCTCTACGTCATTTCTACGTCATTTCTATGTCAACTAGTGCTCGATCTAGAACGTATATGGCAAGTTATTTAATGATTATGTACAGTATATATTGTCATTTTGGTTTGATTTGGTTTGAAAAAGTAATCCTAGATGATACATGTAGAATATCTCACTATAAACCATTTGTTTTATTTCAGAGAACACATAGAGGCATCGGAAACATCATTCCACTCAATGGAGGAGGCACCCAGACAGTTACTGTGTGACGACTGTGGGAAGGTGTTTCGCACCGACAGTGGCTTACGGTGCCACCGGATGAGGCACACGGCCACAGAGAAGCACGTTGGCGCGACACAAGTGTCCCGAGCAGAAAGTCAGTATCTCTAAATATGTCTGTGGAGATTGCCAATCCATATTCACACGAAAGGATTCACACGAAAGGTTTTTGAATTTCCTCATCCACATTTTTCAATTCAAGACAACCATTGTGTGTACCATAACATCAGATAATTCACCTATGGCATATTTCCTATCCAATCCAAGACACCCGTATATGGGATTTGTGAAACCATGCATATGGTAGTAAACACTACATAGACTGATAGTCCAAATACTTATCATATGATCATTGTGTGTTGGTCATGTGCTGTTATTATCGTTTCATAATACATATACATGTAATGTGATATTACAAGTGTCGACATAGTGCTATTCAAAACTAAACGTGTAAGCATTCAAAATTTAGATGTAACTCTTACAAAATAAGTTTTCAATACCAATATCGTGTCATTTTTTGTTATGCTTGTATTGCTATATATGTAACACTATGTACAACCTCATTTAAATAGAGCAGTGTTGATGTTTTTCCAAAGATAAACACATTAAAGTAGTAATGCAATAGTTTTAAAATTGTCTGATTGATAGATAAAATAGAATTTAACATTTGAAACCAAAGGCCGAAACTGTATTGTCATGGCAAATGCCGTTTTCTACAGTAATTCAGCGAGTACTAATTATCTCCAATATTTAACCAGAATAGCATAATAATATTGCAGTTATACTTTCAGATACATGCATTATTATAAATGTGGATTGTACATAGGAGTCCATACATGGGCTAAGAAAGTGATGATTGACGGTCGATTTCGTTTTAGTTTTGTTTCCAGTTATATGACGATTCTGAACGATAATTACAACATATATGATTGCACAAAATTGTTTTATTTTTGTACTGATGTCATGCGAATAATGTGATACATGTACTGTGATTGTTTATTTTCATTTTATAAGATGACTTTGTGAAATTTCTTACATTTCAAGCTGCTGTGATAAAGTTTTTGGTGTCACTAAAATGGTAAACAGTGTCTTATATTTACGAGATGTTGGACACATATACTGTAGCGATCACATCTCCAAGAACTATATCGAAACAAGTCTTTTGCGGTTTAATGATATCATGATACACATATGTGTGGCATTACAATATAATTTTGATGTCTCGTATGTGCAATGTAGTGATCTGTACTTGAATCATTGTGACAATAAAAGCCAATCATTCTGACTAATAAATGTTTTACAGCCATAGTAACGTTGATTTTTATCTCATATCCTGGAGCATTATAAACATGAATATAAATTAGACTGTTTACAAATTCAAAGACTCAAAGTACAAGCACCTGAATTTGAACAAATTGAATCCATAATGCATGTACATTTATACTGATCAAACTAAAAACTTTAACCGGCCCAGTATAACTATTTATTCAGTGCACAAGTCTGCAACGACATGTTATTTCAATCTCATTACCATACATAGTTTGTAACATTGAACTAAATTTTCCCGGCAGTACTTTAGGAATATCTAAGTGGTAATATTAATACAAAAGTCATGTTTTTTTGCATATCAAAGTTGTGCATTAAATAAATGTTGTATAAATATTACGAACACATTGACCAGACCGGAAATTTGTATGGCATATTCTCATCAACAGGTGGTTTAGCAGTTATATAGCTCTATGTCCTTCATATTTGAAGAGTATCACATGATAAACAAACAAGCATATACGTATATACAGATATGATCCAATGCCAGACCGCGTCTAACATGTGGCAGAATTTTACCCTCGTGTGCCCTATGGAACTCTCTGACGGGTAATGGTCGTCGAGCCGGTTCATTTGGTTTTGACACCGTGCCTCTTTTCCTTTTTTGTTTACCTCTCGTTCGTTCTGATAGGTCGAACGTGTGATCTCTGTAATTACAGGAATATTTTATCTTTATGATTAGTCACTCACTATTACATTGAGCATCCACTAAATTTTGGGTAAATCTGACCTGTCCATTTTGAAAATAATTACCCATGGTCTGTCCAACTTTTCATTAATTTAAAATACAATACAATACCTGATAAAACAAATACAACCATTGAAGTAAGGGAAATATAAGCCATTCATTTAGTCATAAAACTCAAATTTTGTCTCAACCGGACACTTTTCCGACTAGTTTAATCTTCTCAACCGAACATTCTTGACGAGGTCTCAACCTGGGCCAGTGAATTTGAAATAAATATAGAAAATGACTCAACCGAGTCCGAGTGATTTTTATGCCTTTCCAAAAACGTATATAAAACAACTTTCTAGACTTTTTAGGGAACTGTGACTTGATCACATCGAAGTAAGTGGTAGACCCTTGCATTACAGACCAAAATCCGCATACATGTATCAATATATCGGGAGAAAATGACATCGTAAGAAGCCAACCTCACTTTGTTTTCAAGTTCTGGTCGAAGTGACACAAAAACATGTCGTTTTTGCAAACATTAGCCAATATATCAACATCATGCGAATTGTCGAGGCTTCATTAACATATTAAAGAGTAGATAGAGGCACGAAATAGAGAATTAAGTTGACATAGTAAGAATAATAACTTGAAATGTAACATACCTGGTGTCTTCCATGCCGACCGGAAGTCAAACCTCATGTATATACTTAGGTCTCAACATTTGACTGCCGGTCGAGTGCATCCCTGTGGTTATAGGCCAAATATTTTATTTTGCCATTTTCTTAAGAATTTTTTCAAAAGTAAATGTTGTTACTACCCAACTCAACTGTCTCGATGCATTTTGATGGAGAAGTTCATGTGAGTGGTAGAAACAGCATGTGGAGAAGTTCATGTGTGTGTAGCAACATGCATTTTGATAGAAGTTCATGTAGTGGTAGCAACATGCATGATGGGAATTTCATTTTAGAGGGTTGCAACTCATTTTGATGGAGAATTCATGTGAGTTTTAGCAAATGCAATTTTGATGGAGAATTTCCTGTGAAGTGGTCGCAACATTGCATTTTGATGGAGAAGTTTCAATGGTGAGTGGTAGCAAACACATGCATTTTGATGGAGAAGTTCAATGTGTAGTGGTAGCAACATGCATTTTGATGGAGAAGGTTTCATGTGAGTGGTAGCAACATGCCTTTTGATTTTGGATACGGGTTTACGTGAAGTTTGGTAGCAAATGCATTTTGATGGAGAAGTCTGGTGAGGTAGCAACATGCATTTTGATGGAGAAGTTTACGTTGAGTGGTCGCAACACTTGCATTTTGAATGAGAAGTTTCATGGGAGTAGGTAAGCAACATGCATTTTGATGGAAGGAAGTTTCATGTGAGTGGTAGCACATGATTTTGATGGCAGAAGGTTTACGGTGGTGTAGCAAACATGCATTTTGATGGAGAATGTTCAAGTGAGTTGGTTTAGCAAACATATGCATTTTTGGATGGAGAAGTTTCATGTGAGTGGGTAGCAACATGCATTTTGTTGGAGAAGTTCAAGGTGAAGTTGGTAGAAAGCAATTTTGAATGGGAGAAGTTCATGGTGAGTGGTAGCAACATGCATTTTGGATGGAGAAGTTTCATGTGTGTTTGGTTAGCAACATTTGCAATTTTAGATGGAGAAGTTTGAAGGAGTTGGTAGCAACATGCATTTTGATGGAGAAGTTCATGGTGAGTGGTAAGCCCAATTGCATTTTGATGGAGAAGTTCATGTGAGTGGTCGCAAAAGCATTTTGATTTTGATGGAGAAGTTATGTGAGTGGTAGCACCATGCATTTTGATGGAGGAAGTTTAGTGAGTGGTAGCAACATGCATGTTTGAGGGAGAAGTTTTTTTTTCAAATGTGGTGGTAGCAACATGCATTTTGATGGAGAAGTTCATGTGAGTGGTAGCAACATGCATTTTGATGGAGAAGTTCACGTGAGTGGTAGCAACATGCATTTTGATGGAGAAGTTCATGTGAGTGGTAGCAACAAGTTCAAGTGAGTGGTAGCAACATGCATTTTGATGGAGAAGTTCATGTGAGTGGTAGCAACATGCATTTTGATGGAGAAGTTTACGTGAGTGGTAGCAACATGCATTTTGATGGAGAAGTTCATGTGAGTGGTAGCAACATGCATTTTATTTTTTTTTTGTGATTGGTGCAACATGCAATTTGATGGAGAACGTTACTGAGTGTAGCAACATGCATTTTGTGGATGAGTTGTAGTCAAGTGAGTGGAAATAGCAACATGCATGATGGAGAAGTTCATGTGAGTGGTAGCAACATGCATTTTGATGGAGAAGTTCATGTGAGTGGTAGCAACATGCATTTTGATGGAGAAGTTCAAGTGAGTGGTAGCAACATGCATTTTGATGGAGAAGTTCATGTGAGTGGTAGCAACATGCATTTTGATGGAGAAGTTCACGTGAGTGGTAGCAACATGCATTTTGATGGAGAAGTTCAAGTGAGTGGTAGCAACATGCATTTTGATGGAGAAGTTCACGTGAGTGTAGAAATGGCATGATGAGAGAAGTTCACATGAGTGGTAGCACATGCATTTTGATGGTGAAGTTCCACTGATGGTAGCAACATGCAATTTTAATGGAGAAGTTCACAATGAAGTGGGTTAAGCAACATGCCATTTTGATTAGATAAAATCAACAGTTGAGTGGTAGCAACCAAGGAGAATTTCACGTGAGGTGGTAGCAACATGCATTTTTGATGGAGAATTTCACATCAGTGGTAGCAACATGCATTTTTGATGGAGAACGTCATGGTGACTTTTGGTAGCAATGCATTTTGATGGAGAAGTTCATGTGAGTGGTAGCAACATGCATTTTGATGGAGAAGTTCATGTGAGTGGTAGCAACATGCATTTTGATTTTGAAATTTATCCAGCAGGTGAACCATATAATTTATGAGAGTGGATGACAAAATGCATCTAAATAGTCGCCATTCTGTGACGAAGTACGAAGGGGAGATAAGCCATCGGAAATGTTTGAAAATCAATAGACTTCTCCATCTTGCCGTGATAAACATGTATACCAAATTTGGTTACGATCCGTCAAGTAGAACTCTAGTTATTGCGTGGACAAGCTGTGATCGCCCGCCGGTCCGCCACACATCCGAGTGGGCATGTACCTTTAATACTACAAGGAGCAAAACGACCACAATTTAAATGTCAAATCCATGCTCAGCACCCCCTCAGCAAACAGGTCCCACAAGTCGGATGATATAACTGATATGCATCTTGACATCGGTGTATTCTTTCTAACGTAATCTAATATGCTCCAACAATAATTGCAGAAAGACTGTCACTTTGGTGAGGAACGAATAATAGCTGTCCGTCCCATGGGAGATGAGAAGTTATGTGCATGTCACTGTTCTGTTAGCCCACTGCATTCGGAATACACCTTTATGGGTATGAAATTATTTTAACTATTTTTATTATTTTTCAATTGAAGTATATGTTGTGACCACTCATTTGAACCATCTTGACGAGACGGTTCAAATGGTGGTCACGACATATACTTCTGAGCACATATAACGAAGATAGTTAGGATTTTCCACAAACAAACTGTCGTATCATAAGCATGTCACTGTTCTGTTCTTTATGGGTATGAAATTTTTTAACTATTTTATTTTTCTTATTTGTCAACGAAGGTATATGTTGTGACCACTCATTTGAACCGTCTCAACGTCATATACTTCTGAGCACATATAAAGGAGATATTTAGGATTTTCCACAAACAAACTGTCGTATCGTAAGCATGAAATGGGTTAAAAGCCGTGCAAAAGGTCAGCATATCAAAACTGAAAGTGAAACACATCTGAACGGTTTGACAAATCTGAGTTAACCAGCCGGAATGGAGAAGTTTGTAATTAATGCAAAAGTTAGAGAAAACGTGTAACATAAAAGGAATGTACAATCCACGCACACTGAGATAATTAGCGGTATTGCTAAGACTACATGAAGCCAGCTGAAGCTGAACAGAATGAAAAACTCTATTTCCCACAAGCACGGACCTTTCATGCGGATTATGATTCACAGACAGCAACATTTCCAAACAGTTTTTTTTTCTAATTTCTTAATTTCGCCACAAAAATATATGTTGTGACCACTCATTTGAACCGTGTCTCCGAGTGGTGAGAACATACGCTTCTATGCAGAAAGAAGCAACTTTCTATCAGCAGGATAGTGACTCCTGGATGAAATGAGTTTAACCCTTTCACCCCTAAGTAATTGGAATGGGTTAATTTCAGGACTCGGTGAATCCAATGGTCACAAAATGATTTTCAGACCAGTCCATATATGAAAAGGGGTGTTTTTGTTCTCGAAAATATGAAAAATTACTTGCAAAAAGTGCTCTACACTTTTTGCCAATACCACTATACAGGCCTGTAGTGTTGAAAGGGTCAAAGCAGCAGCAACAACACAACAACAGGAGATTCAAGGGGCGTACAAATATCCATAATAAATCTCCCAGCCCTAACATCTGATTGATTGAATTGAACTTTAGTTCCATTCAACAAGGTAATATATCGATGAAAATACACCTTTATTTTTCATTACAAATTCAGCACTGAAATTATTAACTCTTTTCAACTGTGAAATTCAATATCCTGATCTGCTGTCAGGTGTCCAGACAACATCAAAAGTGTAAGTGAATAATGTCCCAGCAACAGCTAAGGTCATATAGACCAGGGGCCCGTTTCACCAAACTTCTTTTGACAAAAATGTTCAAACGAAGATTTCTATGAATTTGCTTCCCACATTAACGTGCTTCTCTAATGATACCATTTTGTACCTATGGGTTCACGTCATTAACTGTAGCTGCTAGCACATCCACAAACAAATTTTATTGTGTATTTAAATTTTGAATTTAAGAACTTCTTAGTCGTACAAAGTTTGGTGATACGGGCCCCAGGGCCTCAGTTTTCAAATGTCATTCGAAAGACCAGTGGGCTAGCCCCAGGCACAAGTTGAAGTAATGGACCGAGGTCTATAAATACATTAAATATGCCTAAAAGCATTGATGCTTTAAGGCATATTTAATGTATTTATAAACCTCGGTCCTTTACTTCAACCTGTGGCCCCAGGCTGTTACATTAACCCATTTTATGATTGTTATCTTGATTTGTGACGTAATACTCGTGCCAGATTAATCTGTTACATGGAAAATTCTAAATATGTTTCTTATTTCATGTCGTAAGTACATGTCGTGACCACCATTTGAACAGTCTTGACGAGGCAGTTCAAATGAGTGGTGGCAACATGTACTGCGTAAATGCTTGGATTTAACGACGGCACTGGCTCGATGACCTTGCATGTCGTCCCCCAAGAAGGGGAGAAAGGAAGAAGGTGGCTACAGAGGAAACCGGCCACAGGGGGCCTAGTTCTCATACAATAATCCCCTCTGGTTCTTTAATGTGCCGAGACACTCCTTCAAAGTGCCCATCCGAAAGGACAAGTAGAGCAGGAAATACAAAGTATCTCAGAAATACTGACACCCTGGCACTGAACCCTGAATCAAACCCGGGTCACAAGTGTGACAGTCTGATGGTGTTACCCCTCGCCATGGTCTGCTCACCATGTACTGTGGATGACATTGATTTTTTATACACATATAGGGGTTTTCTGCATGTAATGGGAACATCCCAGTTATTTCTTTTATTGAATAACCAGCAAAGCAACACTCATCAGATGCCACAATATTTGTTTTGCGACAAAAAAAAAACAACAACAAAATTTATTTAAAGAAAATGTGGGCGTCTGTAGTATTGTCCACATGCAGTGAACGTCTATTCTTAACACATTCATTCAGCGTTGACATGCACCGAAACACCTCGACCTACGAATCTGATGCAAAGGTGTCAAGTAGTGAACTTTTCTGAAATAAAATCGCAATGATCGCCGAACGTGTTACTTTTACAAATACAAATTACTATGATATAACAGCCATATAATCGCGTCGCTTCCCGGTGTTAAAATACAATACAGTCTATTAAAATTAGGCAAAACACCGGAAATATTAATTCAATTGAGTGTAATGGTAGTTTCGGATAACGATCGCAGCCAGACCAGGTGTACCAAACAAGCCAAATCACGGTTGAACTGGTTGTGTCAGTTTTAGATTACAGATCTCGAATTATATTATATAAACGTCACCTGTACTCATTCTTATAATGACAAATTAACTTTTGTCGTCTGCTGTTTATTTTTTATTTCTGATTTTCACGATGAAAACATGTATTGGCAGGGCATGAGAATCGTCTAAAGTGAAAACTAAAGGGAGATAATTGCAATATCGTAGTCTTAGACTGGGACGAAATGAGCCACCTGCTAACAATATGACACTTGTGCATCTTCAACCAGTGAATTTCTGTATAGATCCTACTTGTTCTGATATTTTAGTAAATTCTTTACAGGATTCTTTTTAAATTTTCCTCTTTTATTTGCAAAAAAATAAGCAATTTGATATTAACCATTTCCACCCTACAAACCATAAAGCCAACATTTGCAAACACTAGATCCAGATGAACAGGCTTGTAACAAGCAGTCTCATCAGGATCTGCAGTGTTTGTCAGTATTTTTCAGATACAGTCTACATTCGTTTACTCAAATTGGTTAAGTCGAATTCCCTCGTTACGTCGAAGTCGTGTCCAAGTCCCATTTCAGATCATATTAATTTCAATGTAACTGGCTACCGTTACGTCGAATTTCGTTACGTCAAATTTTCACCAATTCAAACTAATTGTTAGGTCCCGAAAACAGAAATGTGTGATATTTCACTCTCGTTAAGTCAAAGTGTCAGTTTGCACTCGAAGTGCGAATTTGCGGCGCCAATTTACCGGATCAAAGACTAGACTTGTTTACCTGTGTAAACGTGTGCAAGCAAACTTTGAATAAGTGTTAAAGGTGATTTACTCGACACCAATTAAACTGTAAGCGGTTTACATGCTTTATTTATTAAGCATAATAAAATGCTACTTTACTGCTTTGAATTGTCTTATCTTGTTCCACCCTGATAATACAGATGTGTATACTTAGTTCGACTACACACATGCGTGTATATGCAAACGCAAGTAAACACATTACAGTTGCAAAAGTGCAATTCCGTGTGTCACAGGTCGTATGGGAGTTGCGTCACGTAACGTGTATGGCAATATTTCGAGGTGCTGTTCAGATTTTGTTACGTCAAACTTCGGTTTACCAGGCCCGTAGCGGTGCGTAAAATAGCAGCCTTTTAGCGGGAAAAATTCCACTTAGACCCTCAAAATCGCATTCCTACATACAAAAAAAACAAAAAAAAACAGACCAAAATAATGCCACGGCGGTGGCCGCTACGGCCCTGTTTACTCAAAGTATTTATCACAGTCCGACGGACTTCGAGTAAACGAGCGTAGACTGTATTATATTAATATACCCCTTGTCAGATTATAGAGAATAGTAGGTTAGTGCCGTGAATGGGAAAAAATATCTCGCAAGGCTCAGGAAACGGGATGGGCGAGGCTCTGCCGAGCACATCCCGTTTCCGTGCCGCGCCAGATATTTTTTCCCATTCACGGCACTAACCTACTATTCTATTTATCCCGTTAACACCTACAAATGGCTGTAAAATTCAAAAATAGTATTGACTGGATATCAAAAATGTTTCACGGCACCGTGTTTCACGGCACATATGCACTGTGTTGACGGGATAAAAATGAATAGTCCAAAATGAACATGGACATACAGCCAACATATGCAAACACTGTAGATCCAGATGAACCGGCTTGTAACAAGCAGGATCTGCAGTGTTTGTCAGCATTTTTCATTAAATATTACAAATACCCCTTATCCGATTAATTAAATACCGGTGTCACAGGAAATTCTCCCCAAGTCGAGCCTGGAAATATTCCTCCCTGGGGAAGAATTTCCTAAGAAATTCTCCCCCCCACGGGGGGAATATTTCCAGACTCAACCTTAGGAAATTCTCCCCCCCCAGCCTGGACATTCTCCCCCCCCCCCCCACCCAAAAGTTTGTGTTTGAATGCTACAAAGCAGAATTATTTCCCACCAAACATGTGCACATAGGCACAATGTATGTCATTTTGGTAGTACATGTATAAGAAAGGGGAACATAAAAAATCACCTCCCTCACACCCCACCCCAATCTTCCTAGAAAATTCCCCCCCCCCCTCCAACCAACCATCTACCATATGCATAGCGGATGTGAATGTCTCTTTGTAGACAAGAATAAGCCCCCCTCCCTCATGATGAAATAATGTATGTTGGTGTAGAACAGATAACATTTGGCATGTATTGAGGGAGGGGGGGGAGATTTTCCGAGGAAATATCCCCCCCCCCCCACCCCCCCCACCAACCATCTACCATATGCATGAGCGGATGTGATGTCTACTTTGTAGACAAGAATAATCCCACGATTGGGGGGAGTATTTCTGATGAAATAATGTATGTTGGTGTAGAACAGATAGCATGTGGTATGTATTGGTGGGGGTGGAGAGATTTTCCTAGGAAATATCCCCCCCAACCATCTACCATATGCATAACGGGTGTGAATGTCTCTTTGTAGACAAGAATAACCCACGATTGGGGGAGTATTTCTGATGAAATAATGTATGTTGGTGTAGAACAGATAGCATTTGGCATGTATTGAGGGAGGGGGGGGAGATTTCCCCCCCCCCCCCACCAATACATGGCACATGCTGTCTGTTCTACACCAACATACATTATTTTGTTTCATCAGAAATACTCCCCCAATCGTGGGCTATTCTTGTCTACAAAGAGACGTCCATATCCACTTTGCATAAGGTAGATGGTGTCGGGGGTGGGGGGGCATATTTCCTAGGAAAATCTCCCCCCCCCACCAATACATGCCACATGCTATCTGTTCTACACCAACATACACTATTTCATTTCATCAGAAATACTCCCCCAATCGTGGACTGTTCTTTCGTCTACAAAGAGACGTCCATATCCACTATGCATATGGTAGATGGTGGCTTAAGCCTCGAGATTTCCAGGGGGGGGGGGGGAAGATTTCCTGTTACACCGGCAGTCCAAAATTAGCATGAAACTATCAATGTCAGATATTTAGGGGCGAAAGGGAAATTTTTATTATAAGATCTATTTTTTTTTTGATAGGCTCCCATTGCAGTGTGTCACAAATAAAAACAGGGGCTTAACCAGCTTACTACACAGGCTATTTTATAAGTATCCAACATTGGCTTTTCCATGGTAGTGTTTAGACTACTAGTATCCCGTTAACACATTGCATGCAGAATACACCTTTATGGGTAGGATTTTTTTTAAAATATTTTATTTCTGTTATTTCTCAATGAATGTATATGTTGTGACCACTCATTTGAACCGTCTCAATGAGACAGTTCAAAAGGTGGTCACAACATATACTTCTGAGAGCATAGAAGGAAAATATTTAAGATTTTGTGCAAACATAATTTTGTTACGAGCCGGCTCATCTGGATCTACAATATTGGCTATATGGTCTGTCGGACTGAAAGGGTTAACCTCCTTTACCCGCAATATGTCATGTACACCACATGAAATGAACAAGCTGGAACCAAGATATTGAAGTATACTGCCATTCAAACAACTTTCAATTTCTTTCGAATGACAAAAACATAAAGCGGGGGCCGTCAACATTATTTACCCTTGTCAATCTGTGTACATGAGATTCCGCCAAACAGGCAATTTCCCTCACCTACTTGTCAGGCCACTTGACGGCAAGGGTATATAGGGGACAATAAACTTAATGGGGATCCTTCAGGGCTGAGCCCGGATCTGGGTAAAACACCCTTATAGACATTGGGGCACATTTTTAAAATAATGTTTACGACCATTTATTTAAGTGGATCTAGGTCAGCATGTTGCGATTGAAAGCCCAATACATCCTTCAGTGAATCATTTTTGTTTTCATAAGGCAGCATATGTGCCACAGGCAGGAAAGTGACCTTACAACGTTTGCCACCAAAGTAGCCCCAGATCACAGGACCTGGTGGAAGACTCGGACCTGTGACACAAAAAAACATGGCCAGTAAAAAAAAATCCCATTACCCCACCCACTTGGTACTACATACATGTAGTACCAAGTGGGTGGTGGGGTAATGGGATTTTTTTAATGGGCATGTTTTTGTGTCACATGTTCGAGTCTTCCACCTGTGCCCCAGATCAGACGGCACATCTGCTGAAAAGGTGAAGTATACCTTTTGCAATCAACAATGGCTTTTAGGTTTTATGTTCAGGTCATATACACACAGGATGTACACCTGTACAGGGGTAGAACCTTACATTCAGCGCTAAAAGGATAATACAAATCTTCAGCACGGAAAGACAGTGTCCTGATCTGGTGTCAGGCACCCGTACTACACATATCTGTATTTCTAGTATTGGCTTGTGTAGAGTGTGACACAATGTGTGAGTGTACAGGCATCTGTGGCTACGCCGTTAACTGACTTGTATGTTTTCAACACTGGTTGACCATATAAAGTTGCAGTTTTTCTATGGGGTAGCCAAATTCTGTTTATCCCATATCTTCACACTGAACCTTTATTCAGTTGCCACGAGGAAAAAGGACCTGATGGCATTTGCAACCTGATCATCTTACACAGTCAGAGAGACCTATTAGGATCTGATCATTTTGTTGGTCACAGTACAGCTACTAAACTGACTGATTGGCAACCAGTGTATGCACTGATCAGACTGTGTGAATGCAGTCTGATCAGGACATACATTGGTCACACATGTTGTAAGGTCCCTTTTCGCAGTCAGCGACCAAATTGAAGATGAATTTTCATTGCAATTTAGACTAAAGATTTGCGATAGTCACGTCACCATCATAGTCGATTACAGATCAATATTTACCTTGCAATTTCATCCAATCGTCAAGGGCCCAGTTTTCAAGTGTTGTATCAAACAAATATTGTAAAAGAAGATTAGCAAAATGACAGATTAATAAATTTGCATGACATAATAACCATAGAATTCAGCTGATATTAGCCCTTAAAAGGCGGGAACCGAAAATTGTCGTCTGATGTTTTGTTCATATTTGTGTTATTCCTTAACAAACTCAATTGGAGACGATACTCATGCACTGTCAAAACATGGTTTCGTCAAGAAAGTCATAAAATAACAATAAACAGCAGACGACAAAATTTAATTCAGCAGTATAAGGGTTAAAGGAAACATTTTTCAATCAAAGGACTCTTACTGTCTGTACACCGATGACTTTTGGACAAGTAAACTATTTACCCATTTCATGCTGAGGATATGCTGTTTTGATTCGGGAAAATCATAAATATTTTCTCTAAATGTGCTTAGAAGTATATGTCACGACCACCATTTGAGACGGTTCAAATGAGTGGTCACAACATATACTTTCATTGAGAAATAACAAAAATAAAATAAATCATACCAGTAAAGGTTTATTCCGCATGTAATGGGTTAAACTTTAAAGGTACATGCCCACTCAGTAGGCACAAAATGTTCTTTATAGGAAATAAATAAGTGTATATTTGTGTCACCATTTCTAAAAGTTACGAGTGCCCTCTATACAGATATAATCATTTAGTAATATTTATTTTACTGATAGTGACGCGCGGTGGTATCAGGCTATTTCATATGCAAATGAGGCATGATATGTTTTAATTATTTATACTAATTAAATGTGTCACCTGAAAAAATAATATTTTCGACAGATTATAAAGTACGATCATTGCACAGCAAAACAAATACAGAGAATAAATAGTAAAGTCTGTTAACATTTTCAGGAAACACGGTTATCGCCCCTGATATCAGAAATTTACGTCTGATATAAAATATATAATAGAGCTAATCGATACATGGGGTAATGGTGAATGAATGTTTATTTTGCCAGAAAATGTCTCAGATGATGTCTCTGATATGTCTTTGTCTCGGATATGTTGTGCCTACTGAGTGGACATGTACCTTTAAATCAGAATATTATCAAAACTGAAGTACATTTTTCGGAATAATGATTTGATGAATTTCCGTAAAATATTGATTTATAGCAAAAAAAAGGAGAGAAATATTTTCATATTTTCTATGGGATTTAACACGCGGGCTACAATAGATTTTTAAAAATAAATTAATTATTTGTGGACCGATTTTGAAAATTTAAAGATACATGTTCACTCAGTAGGCACAAAATGTTTTTTAAGGAATTAAATAAGTGTATAATTGTGTCACTATTCCAGCAGTTCTAAAAATTACAAGTGCCCGCTATAGAGATATAATAATTTAGTAATATTTATTTTACTGATAGTGACTCGCGGTGGTATCAGGCTATTTTCATATTTCAATGACGCATGATGTTTTTTTTATTATTTATACTACTTAAATGCATTACCTGAAAAAAATAATACTTTCGACAGATTATACAGTATGATCATTGCACATCAAAAATAAATACAGAGAATAAATAGTAATGTCCGTTAACATTTTAAGGAAACACAGTTATCGCCCCTGATATTAGTGTGGAAATTTAAGTCTGATATAAAATGTATAATAATGCCAATCAATATGTGGGGTAATGGTGTACAGCAGGCACTTGCAATGTTTAGAACTGGTGGAATATTGACACAATTATACACTTATTTAATTCCCATAAATAACAATTTGTGCCTACTGAGTGGGCGTGTACCTTTAAAGTCTTGTTTTCTGTATAATAGTTACTTAGCTCATTTCTTCGTGACCTAGCCTACTTCTGGGGTCAATTTCTATTTTATTTTTGTTTTTACTCACTGGGTAACCACTCTCCTCCATTTTGGCCCATATTAACCCATTACAGATTGGATACCATTAAAGTATAAATTTTCTTTGAAAAAATCCCTATTTTCCTCATTTCGTCTCGAAAGTATACGTTGTCACCACTCATTTGAACCGTCTCTGTGATAGGGAAGATATTCTCAAAATGTTCATACTACTGTATTAACCCTTACACCGCTATCTTATTTTTTTTTGTCATCTGCTGTTTATTTTCTATTTTCCATTTTTATCATCAAAAACATGCTTTGACAGCACTTTAGAATAATTTACAACATACTTTGACAGCACTATGTTTTTAGTGAAAAATAAGGCAAGATATAAAAACAACAGCAGACGACAATTGTTGCAAGTAGCGGTCTAAGGGTTAATTATAAAATTGCCTATCTCTTTAACCCTTACAATGCTGAATTAAATGTTGTCGACTGCTCTTAATTTTGTTATTTTCCATTTTCTTTCTCAAAATATGGTTTGAAAACATTTTAGAATCATTTCCATTGGAAATGATTCTAAAATGCTGACAAACCATGTTTTTATCCAGAAAGAAGACAAAACGTGAAACAACGGCAGACGACATTTATTTGACACTAAGGAAACAACAGGAACACAAACTTATGAAACCATGATTAAAGGGCAATAACTCAGAAAGCAGAGACTTGATTTGTATATCAGAGTTACAGTCCATAGTTGGCTGAATCCTTCAAAGGAATGCAGTTGTGTATAAGTTGTGTAGTTGTGTGAGATGGAAGAATTGCTCTACTACAAGAGAGTCGTTAGGGGAGTTTCGATGGGTTTGTATGAACCCCCTTTTTGGAGACAGCAGGATTTTTATGCGCCCACCACCGAATGGTTACGCGGGCATATAGTGTTACCCGTCCCATCCGTCCATATGTACATTATGTACCAGTACGTCCCATACGTCCAGCGCAGGTAAATTTCTTATAATGTTTGTTTCCTTTCACGTAACTGCTTCATATTACACACATGCATTTCTCTGACGGTCCTCTATCATGCTGTAACAAATCCACGATCCTCGGGCCCCTACTAAACACATAGTCAAGGTCGAATAATTAACACTTGGGTAAATTTCTTATAATTTCTGTTTGCTTTCATGTCATCCCGCTCAGGTAAATTTCTGATAATTTCTGTTTCCTTTCAGTTAGTTGCTTCATAATTATCACACATGCATTCCTCCGATGGTAATTTATCATGCTGTGACAAATCTGATGCTGGGTAATGTTAGGAAGACATTGATCAGCCAAATATGAACACATTCCATGAAGGGAAACATAAATTGGAAGAAATTTACAACATGTTAATTCTATGTGTTATGGACAGATAGACAACCAGATGGAAAGACGAAAACAATATACCCTTCGACATACTTCGTAAGCCAGGGGTATAAAAAGCTATCGTTGGCATGAATTGAATGGTTAAGATACAAGTCCAGTCCTGAGTTATTAGATTATGCCGCATTGGTGATATTCAGTGATTTTGAAACCTTGTGAATTCAAGTGACATACATGCATGCCAGTTGCCGACCCCAAGCATATGCCACATACTCAATCTCAGTTTCCTCAGATTGACATTTGATAATATCTTATAAACCCTGGCATTACACAATCAGTGTAGCGGAGACATTGGTACTGTTTATGAGTTTAGCAATTATAGTTAATAAATAAATTTGTTTAACGAAACGTGCCCAAATATTACGGATATATCCATAATGTAAAAACATTAATTTTTTCAATAGTACTATTTATTTTTTTTAAAATTTAAGAATGAGCCATCTTTTTATTTTGTGAGATTTAGTCCAATATTGATTTTATTACGAAAAAACAATTTCCCCAATTTTTCTAATTTCAGAAATAGTGCACCGATTTTCAAAATTTAACTTTTGTTTCTGTAGTTAGATTATTTGCAAGATTTTGGAGTAAATTTCCAACATTGTTAGTTTTTTGACTCCTCTATTTGACCAAATTTCACGAAATAAAAAATGCTCATTCTTAAATTTTGATAAAATTTAATATTATCAAAAAAAGTAATCGTTTTTGCAGTTATATTGCCGTTATGCAAATTAGCATATATCGGTCGCAGCACATATTTTGCGGGTTGAACTTTAAAACACGGGTATGCCATAAAAATAGTTCTACTAACAACTTAGCTTTCAGTGTAATAACGGTTTTCTTTCCTTTTTTGTGCTAAATTTATGTTATTGCAAATTTTTCTGTATTCTAAGGGTGGGACCATTAACCACCATATTTGATTATTCGCAATTTGTTACTCCATGATTCGGTGCACGAATACAATATTCGGTTTCTGTTTTCAGAATAGCTATTGACCTTTTCGACATTCCAGTGATAACATGAAATGGGAGATCCCTATCAGCCGGTACCTGTACCTCTATAATTAAGCCATCCAATACCTCTTCGAAGGTAACTGTAATGCGTGGCTAACATGTATATGATGTTCAATTATTAGTACTTGAAGCATATATTTATTCAACATAGGGGATTGGCCGTGCACCATCATGCATGCGATATTACATATGAATGACTTACCATGTCTCAAGGATTTATATATCCTTGTAAACTCGATAGAAGCCTTATTTTCGAACATGTTTTTACCTAACCTGCTCACATCTTCATCTGAAATTAAAACAGGCAGGCCGTAGCTAAACATGGACAACATCTTTAACTAACAAATCATATTTTGCCAGAAACACATGCATCAAATTGTCAATCGTGCCAAAAGTTCTACATTGATTTTATTCCTTGAGTCTTCAAACTACAATGTACTTGAAACGTTTTCCACTCTAGATTAATCATTAGTCTATTTTTCAGCCACAAACACATACTGCGAAGAATGTGACCAGGACGTCCAGTCCTTTGATTTTAGTAGTGTTACAGTACTTGACATTCACCCTTTCCTTTACTGTTTCAGTTGCAATATTGAGAAAAAAACAGAGACATAAATACTATACATATCCAGAAACATACGTATTCTATATGTTTCTGACATATCTAAGCGTAAATCCTTGAGAAAATAAGTTGCAGTTTTAACTTAAACTTTCACTTTCGGTTTTGACGCTGCCTTTGCATTGCGCATGTGCAATGGATGCTGAAATGGCTCTTTACTTTAATAGACAATCCAAACACTCGTAATCTACTTCAAATTAACACATGGACTGTTATCTATACAGTTCAGTTTAACACGTATATTATTAAATTGTGTCTATTACGTTGACAATTACTTCATAATTAATAGTCAAATACCAATAAATTTCTCAAAAAGTACTGATGACAGTGATGTTTCTGAACCGGAAGTAGAAAAGGAGGTAGGAAAAGTATCACGAAAGATACAATTTCGTAGTAGGTTTCTTTTGTTTTCGTTTTGTTTATCGCCTCACAGACGTTTACATTGTTTACTTTGCTAATTGATATGCTTGCAATTGACTCCGTATATTATTTTACAGCAATAATCATTTATACGTAAGGGTATGTTGATAATCACCTACTTAATTTCTAATGCACAAGAAAATAAGTGGGTGGGGTATGGTCGTACAACGTAATTATTCCTCTTTCTTCTGTCGGCAGCCCTCCGGGGTGGTTCCAGATTTAGGTTTAAATGGAACACACGTGATCGTCAATTTTTCAGGGGAGGGGCCACTGTACATGTATGGCAGTGACTGAAGAAATGGGGCTTATGAGATTTGTGACAAGCGTAGGTCCTGATTGTATAGCACACTCCTGTAGCCTGGTAACAATCTTTATTTCTTGTTAGAAGGTTGACGGGTGTTTCATTGATGGAATGGCGAACAGTGGCGATCTGGATCAGACTGCTGATGCACTAGACATGGCACATATGGTCTTGCTATCAACTGCCATAGGCTTTCCGCATACTGTCATTTCGGCTAATTCTGCGCATCGGCTAATATGCAATTCACATCAAATTTAGCCTTGTGTATGTCATAATAAAAAGTGTGGATTTCGGAATAAACAAGCTGATTAATTGCTACACTGTGGCACAATTTTATCACATTCCAATAGTTTGGTAAAAAGTTATTCCAAATATAGTCAAAATGTGTAATATCCTCAGATCCTGCTGATATGGAATAGCTGTCTTATTTGCTAAATCAACTGTTCAACTAAGAAACTAACCTGTCATGATGCCACTGGATAGTTCTGCTTCAAGTTTAATACCAATTTTGCTATGCTGATCCAGTATGCTGTTCGCCATTTTGTTTACACTACCAGATCCGCAGCATTAACAGAAACAAATGTGACATTGCAAACACGCATGTGATGTCATACATCACACAATTTACGTCACTTACTGACGTCAGAACGTTATGACATTTTACCTGCACAGACATCTTTGAACTGCGTTGAATATTCAGGAAATTTTTACTCGATATGAGGACGTTAATGACATGTAAATTTGTTTGGAAAGCCTTAGGTGCGCAGAATTAGCCGACACCATTGTACCCAATGTAGTAAGTGATTTCAAGATATGAAATGTGTTGATTATTGTCTAAATACAGGCCTAATGGTGTTAAACCAGCAGTGCATAACCATAAATTATATTAAATAGCCTGTACAATGGGCAACTTAGTCGTGACTTCATGTCTGTCATGATGGCTTACTTTTGTAAAATGTCATTTTTCTGTGGAATTTTCAAAAAACAGAGATAAAGAATAAAATTTACATATTTTTAAATTAAATAACTTGTGGGTTATTTCAATATGCATGTAAATAGTAGTTGTGAAATATATTAAACTTTTAATGTTTATAAAAATAAATCATTTTTATTGACAAAATTCATGAATATCTGAGAAAAAAAATTGTATTGAAATCAACATTATAGTGCTATAAATGTATGTTTGTAAAATGTAAACTAGGGTTCACTCCAAGGTGTTTATGCAGTATATGCCAATACACAAATAGCAGCTACCACGACCCAACTTGATTGGGTCGGTGATGTTCTCGACTATGGGCAACTTATCTATTAAAATAAAGTTTTTATCGCTATTTTATTAGAGTTCATAAAGTTTACAAAGCATCATACTGACAGTAGCCATCTTGGACTTGGTTTAACTTTGCCGAAGAATTTCCGTCAGAATAAATTAACTTCGTAATTCTATTTTTGACAGCAGGGAAACTAAAAAATCACATGATTCCAACGGAAGCGAATAAATAACAATGCCATGAATGGCGGAAGCTCTGTTTTCAAAAATTTTGACAAAATATAACGGGGTTTCTTCAATGAAGCTAAATGTGGAGCAATTGGAGTGCCTTGACTCATTGCTAGCCGCTGAAGAACTTATATATACCTGTTTGGGGTATAATAGCTCATAGATCAAGGCTGATACTTATTTGTTTACATTTGTGACATGTGTCATTCTAAAATTAGACCATTCATAAAAGTCGAGTTTGTGACCCACATTCGTCAATTGATTCCGTTGGTCGGCTACTTCAAAGATTTCCAATAATCACCTCGGAAAGAACATGGCGACAGGGATACATTGAAAGACTTTTGTGCGCTGTTTTACAAAGAAATTTTGAGAAATATCTGGTAAAGAAATATTAATTCAAATTGGTGTATTAATATTATTTAAACTTATTGTCAGATGATTTTGGTATTGTACAGTTCACGAAGTGTCTAAATTATGCGTGTATTTGTTTGAAATATAATTTGATTCTCGATTTTGATATATAAGAGGCAAGGTAATGGAAGCTAGTCTCTATAACAAAATAAATAATAAATGATAAAAGTCAGATACTGAAAAATAAAAGGTAAAACTGATAGAGAGATGGCATGTTAGTCTACTGATGCACTGGCTGATCTGGATCTATGCTGGTAGCAAAACCCATACTACACTATTAAGCCCCATTTCTCCAGTCACAGTCACATATGTTGATTTGTCAGACTGTCTTAGTGGGATAAGATAATGCACTGAATTATTTTTTTTGTAATTAAATGTTTATTCGGTGGTGGTACGAGCAGCTGGCTTCCCGGGAAAAGTTTTTAAAATCAGAACGTTGAATGGTGCATTTTGTGTGAATTTAACCCGTTCCATGCAGACTACTCATATATGGGTACCACAGAGTTGAACCATTTTGATGAGATGGTTCAAATGAGTGGTAACAACATACACTTTGGGTGAGAAATAAAAAACATAATCAGCTGTTTCCACATGAAAAATTAACTAAAGTAAAATCTTGGAAAATTTTACAGGAGGCATGTACCGGACACGCCCCCGCCTAGATCCTTCCTCATGTTTAAACTTTCACAATCCAATAATAATAATTATAATTACTGGAACTTTGTGAGGTAATTTCCTGTTAATTCCAATCAGTAAACAGTAGTGCCATTCTCAAACCACCAGAATAGTTAATGGAAAAACATGAAAAAAACAGTTTTATGACATAAAACGTTACTATTTAATTATTTTGCATACGTTATTTGTAATTGAATATTTCACAAAACAACAAACCCTGCAATACAATATACAATGCATGGTATGCGCTGGTCAGTCACACATGGCCTTTTTGTCTGGCTGCGGCATTATTGTAGGAATATTTTGCCACCGAAATGTAAATACAGTCTAGCACCAGTATCTTGAATATCAGTATCTCGATGATTCACTAAAGTCCCGAATTATATCCTTATTTGTTTAATATAAATTTCCTCGGCTATCTTGACCATGCCTTGTCTCGTATATGTTCTCTATCTCAACTGTTCATTCTGTCCCCTCCGTATACCAATACGTTAAAAATCTCTTCGCTATCTCGATCACATAAACGCTTGGATAAATCGCATAAGTGCCTGGTTGCCAAGATCGATTTGGTTGACACTAATTTTCCAAACATATTATCAAACAAAACAAAATAAATTCACACCTACCTCAAGTTGTTTGCTTAATTAGTCTACCTGGATATATTTGTGTGTTTGTCACGATTCATTAATCATATCACGCTGGTCATTTACGCAAGTCACTGAGAGTCATTACGCCACCTTGTAATGTTGATTAGCTTACTACCTTTGGTCATTAGTTAATTGGTGATTGTTTACTCTTGGTGTACTGGATAAAATTATTTCTTATTTTTCGCGAAAATATTCGACCATGTCTCTTCATCACTATCTCGAACCTAGTCCTATCTTGACTATATGGACGATCTCCCTTCGACTTCGAGATACTGGTGCTCAACTGTATGTCAATGTCCCTTAAAATTAAGAATCTCGCTTCAATACAACATCCTGAGATTGTCCCTTTAGATCTGAGTGTTAGTCACTGTGGCAGCACAGATACACAACTATTTACATGTATGACAGGTCTCCAGATAAGGTCATATTGGCTTATTTTACACACTTATTTTAGCAGAATACATTGATTATCGAGTACAAAATATAATACTCACAGCAATGTTAAAATACTCATTGATTTTCAAATTGAGTAGTGAAAATACTGTAATAAAGTTGAAAATTTACTTAGTTGAGCTGCAAAAAAGCAAACACTTTGCAGCTCAACTAAGTAAATTTTCAAATAAGTGAATTTTTAAATTTGTTTTATTTTTTCTAATTTGTTCCCTATTTAAGAAGGAAGAAAATCAATAATACATTTGTAAAAGTAAAATACACATTGAATTTTGGAGATCTGATATATGGTGTAACTTGCAGGCCATTGAGTGCACCATGCGGACAGATATGGACAGCCTGCAGCTAGACCTGACTGACCAAGGGGCGACGAAGGAGGAGCAGACCCGAGCCAAACATGCCAAGTTGCTCAAGGATGGACTTTTCTCCAACAAAAAGTTCAAGAGGGAACCTAGTAAAAGGTGAGCTGACATGATGTCGAGAAACTACATCTTTATCAAGACTTTTGAACCAGGATAGAATACATGGTGATAAATCTATTAGATGCCCTAGAAGTTATTAGAATCGCCACTGGTTCTCAAACTGTGTGTGGGCATTTAATCCTTTCACCCCTAAGTAACTGGAATCAATTTTGATATGTTAATTTTCCAACCAATCAAATTGTCACAAAATGATTTTCAGACTTGTCAATTTATGAAAAGGGGGTGTTTAAAATATGTAAATTACTTGCAAAAAGTGCAGATCATGACGAAACGGCTCGTCACGAGCCGGTTCATCTGGATCTACACTTTTTTAGCCAATACCACTATACTGGTCTGTGGTGTTGAAAGGGTTAAAACTGGCATGGATTTTGGGAATAGTGAAAATACCAAAAAATCGTGATACAGTCAGTGAATGAAATAAGCAGATAGATTCCGTATCGGTGGAATTCGACCAACGTCCACGACCAGAATGAGCCATATTTTTTATGCAGCATCTCTTAGGACATTACACCTTACACCGAAAGTTATCAGGGTCTGGGAGACGTTTCAATAAACTTCCTACGACTAAAATGTTCGTAAGTGCAAAATTATGATAGTCTGTAGATTTCACATTAACCTTGTTTTTGTGTAAACAATTATTGGATTTACATTTATTGAACAGCCTAAACATAGGCTGCATATGCAGCCTATGTTCAATAAATGTAAATCCATCAATTACTATTTCCAGACGATCCTAAATTTGCACTTACGAACATTTTAGTCTTACGAAGTTTAGTGAAACGGCTCCCTGGTGTCCCCGTGTCTACTGCATGAAAATGTTGTCTGTGACTGTGTAAACAAAACTTCTGATTACCAAGCAGCTGTGCAATCCCGGGTGTCCACTTTGGAGACATTTCACTTTGATAAAATCTCTGTACACTCATTTTTGTTGTTGCGGATCACTTAGGATTTGTATGATCACTGTAAACCAGATCATTCATTTGATTGGATCTATTTACTAGCGGTCTCTCTAATTATTAGAGCTGTACATTGATCACAAATGCGATAAGGTGCATTTTTTCAGGCAACAGTGAAAGCTCTGCACCATGAAGTTCACATAGTCAGATATATTGATGTATTTGCTGTTGCTTTTTCAGCCATGTTCAATAATTCATGTGACTCCAGTCCATATTGCTGGTGCATCAGCCAGACTCGTATTTATACCTCCGGCTTCGTATGCCAAGGGGTATAATATAATTTTCACCTTTCTGTCCGTCCGCGTGTTTTTACGCTTTTAGCGTGTCTGTTTTGAAGGCAAACAGAGAGCTATTTTTACCACTCCGGCGGCATTCACATGTAGATTTCAGTTGACCTTTACAGTCGAGTCATTTTCTCAACAACCCCGCATTATTACCCCTTGGTCTAAATGTTTGTCACAACTTCCTTCGTGCATCACTCACCACAACCCACCCACAATCTACCTGACCCATCCATGTCCTTGACCTATTTTTTTCACTTGAGATACTTAGCAAGTTTATGCTCTTAAATCTTGGATAAATGATGCAAGGAAGAAGTTGCGTCCAAGTTTCATGAGCATAGACCAAGGGGTTGTTGTGAAAATTACTTGAATGACCGCATACTTGCTGTTAACTGGTAAGAATATATCACAGTAAGTTTGGACATAAGAATAATTTTGCTGAAGTCTCATCAGAGCTGCAGATAAGGTGCGTATTGGCGTATTTGATTATTTTAGCTGAATACACATTGATTATCAAAAGTGGGAGTACAAAATAGGCACAGCAATGTGAAAATACGCATTTATTTTCAAATTGAGTAGTGAAAATAATGTCATAAAGTTGAAAATTCACTTAGTTGAGCTGCAAAAAGCAGTGTTTGCTTTTTGCAGCTCAAATAAGTGAATGTTTAAATGAATGTTTAAATTTGTTATATTTTTTTATCATTTGTTCCCTATTTAGTAATGAAGAAAATCAATAATCCAGTTGTAAAAGTAAACTAAGCAATTATTTTGAAATCAGTATGCTTTAGACACAAAGCTTATCTGGAGCTATGGTCTCATTGATCGAACAAAGTCACATTGTTTACCAAATGGTGTCAGCAGCATAATGCAGCATCAGCATCAATGAATCACCCATTAACAGTAACAAGCATTATTTATGTAGATCATTATTAGGGTACCATAGCTAGACTGGCCATAAATCTCATAAGCCCCATTTATCCAGTCACATCCAAAATGTAAATGCTTTGATTTAATGACTGCACTGGCTCGATGACCTTGCATGTCAGGACCGACTATTTAAGTCCCCATCCGATAAGACTAGGCTAGCACAAAGTTGTCTTGATGAAAGACACGCTGAATTGGCCATTCGCAGTGGTCGAGGTGGGAATCGAACCCGGGGACTCCCAATCCGCAGGCCGACGCTCTACCTACTGAGCTAATCTGGCCACATCGTCACAGCCAAATACACCTTTGCAAACATATAGGTATAGGCTTAATATTAAATGTATCATCCTTATGGTGTGCAGATATACAGATTATACATGTATGTGCATTTCAGTTCAGGAATTATCACCCTTTTAGACCTAGTACTATTCAAGCGAAAAGAAAACGCCATGTGTGAACAGTGTACATGTCAATAGTGATCACAATGTTATTTATGTACAAATCTATGTTAAATTATTGACTGAATATCGACCAATGTAGGCCCTGATCAGACTGTGCGGATGCACAGGCTGATTAGGGGCTTTATTGGTCGTGCATGTGTTCTTTTAACACAATTACTTCTAGTTTAGATAAATTGTTCTGAGCACATGTAATTAGTGGCACATTGGAAATTGATGACACCGGCTAGACTAATGTGCAGTTTGTATAAGTAGTGCTGGCTATTGACACATGGGGAATTGATGACGTGGCTAGACTAATGTTTTGGCTGCTCTGTCTGCAGGCTTGCAGCCACAGCTGTTGTCCTGTGTGTAGGATAATGTCTCTCATACTGTCTTGTTTCACGAAACCTGCCCAAATTTTACGGCCATATAGACAATGTAAAAACAATATATTTTTTTTAAATGTTAAATTTAAGAATGAGCCTTATTTTTAGCTCGACTAGTCGAAGAATAGTGAGAGCTTATGTAGTCACCCCGGCGTCGGCGTGGCGTCGGCGTCACCATCACGCCTTGGTTAAGGTTTTTAGTCAAGCTTGTATATGGAATACTCCTGGCCCTACACCCACCATACTTGGACAAATTCATCTCCTAGTGATGTACACCAAAAACCCCTGACCTATATTTTACCTTGACCTACATTTAACATTCAATTACTTAGTTAATTATACCCCCACAAACAAAGTTTGTTGGGGGTATATAGGAGTCAGCTTGTCGGTCGGTCGGTCGGTCTCGGTCTGTCGGTCTGTTGGAAATTCCCTTCCGCTCTATATCTTCTACACCAATGCATGGATTATCAAATGGCTTGGCACAAATGTTTCTCATGATGAGAAGGTGTGTCGCGATCAATAACCACGCACCTATGTCCAAGGTCACAGTTGAAGGTCAAAGGTCAAACCTATCGAAATTCCCCTCCGCTCTATATCTTCTACACCGATGCATGGATTATCAAATGGCTTGGCACAAATGTTTCTCATGATGAGAAGGTGTGTCGCGATCAATAACAACGCACCTACGTCCAAGGTCAAGGTCATATTTGAAGGTCAAAGGTCAAACCTATTGAAACTCCCTTCCGCTCTATATCTTCTACACCGATGCATGGATTATCAAATGGCTTGGCACAAATGTTTCTCATGATGAGAAGGTGTGTCGCGATCAATAACCACACACCTACGTCCAAGGTCAAGGTCACAGTTGAAGGTCAAAGGTCAAACCTATTGAAATTCCCTTCCGCTCTATATCTTCTACACCGATGCATGGATTATCAAATGCCTTGGCACAAATGTTTCTCAGGATGAGAAGGTATGTCGAGATCAATAACCACGCACCTACGTCCAAGGTCACAGTTGAAGGTCAAAGGTCAAACCTATTGAAATTCCCTTCCGCTCTATATCTTCTACACCGATGCATGGATTATCACACTATGCCCAGGGTCAAGGTCACAGACTTGATGCGTTTGAAACCTTAACGCTCGGCGTTATAATAAAAAAATGCCTCGTTTTCTTTGGCTGCCAGTGGGGGTATTCGTGTGCCGACAGGCCACATTTCTAGTTCCCCTTGGTTAAGGTTTTTAGTCAACCTTGGTTAAGGTTTTTAGTCAAGCTTGTAGATGGAATACTATTGTGCATACAGACACCATACTTGGACAACCTTTTCTCATAGGGATGTACATCAATAACCCCTGATCTATATTTGGCCTTGACCTTCATTTCCTCTTTAATTACTTACTTAATTCCCCTTGGTTAAGGTTATTAGTCAACCTTGATTATGGTTTTTAGTCAAGCTTGTAGATGGAATACTATTGTGCATACAGACACCATACTTGGATAACTTTTTCTCATAGGGATTTACTTCAATAACCCCTGACCTATATTTTACCTTGACCTGCATTTAACCTTGAATGACTTAGTTATTTCTCCTTGGTTAAGGTTTGCACTCAAACTTGGTTAAGGTTTATAGTCAAGCTTGTATATGGAATACTCCTGGGCCTACAGCAACCATACTTGGACAACTTCACATCCTAGTCATGTACATCAATAATCCCTGACCTATATTTGACCTTGACCTACTTTTACCCTTTGATTACTTAGTTATTTCCCCTTGGTTAAGGTTTTTAGTCAAGCTTGTATATGGAATACTCCTGGGCCTACAGCAACTATACTTGGAAAACTTCATCTCCTAGTGATGTACATCAATAACCCCTGACCTATATCTGACATTGACCTACATTTAACCTTGAATTACTTTGTTAATTTCCCTTGGTTAAGGTTTTTAGTCAACCTTGGTTAAGGTTTATATGCGGGCCGCGGCCACCTTGTTTGTCAAGCTATGTGTACATCGACAACCCTCGTAGTCGAGCTATGCTGTTCTCCTCTTGTTATTTTGTGAAATTTGGTCCAATATCGATTTTATTGCCAAAAAAATTATTTCCCCGTGTTAAATGCCCATAGACATCTTCACAGAGTGAATATGTCTATGGGCATTTAACACGGGGACATTTTTCTAATTTCAGAAATAGTGGACCGATTTTCAATACATGTATTTAACATTTGTTTTCTTAGTTACATCATTTCCAAGCTATCTAGCGAGGTTTCGGAGTCGA
>CM055272.1:4600095-4636587 GCA_029237695.1 Conchocele bisecta
ATTCAAGTGTCCATGTATTGAAGCAATTCTTCGCGTAATATTAAAGATATTACATGTTGGAGATACTCTTACAAACTTTTTGACGTAAGAAAATGGCGTTTCAGCACCTTTTTGAAGGTCAGAAAGGTCAAGGTCATGTCACTGCAGTGTGATTGTGTCACACATGTTCAGATGAATGAACTGTCCAAATATGAAAGAAATCATTCAAGTACCCAGTGCCTTTAAAGACATTAAACACAATTTGGTTGGTGACTGTTATTATACAATGTACAGTCGAACCTGTGAACAACGACCGGCAAAGGGAAGTGGCCAAAGTGGTCATTGTTGACGGGTAGTCGTTTTTCCAAGGGTCGAACATTTTCCCGGTTTCACAACGAAGTCGGCCATGTATTTAGCATTCTATTGTAATCTATATGCATGCATAGAAAACGTCTTGGCTGTATACACTTCCACCTGACGATTCGCTAAATTGCACGATCGTAGAGTGTATCTGCTTTGCATCAATTAAAAATGACATGAAAATGGCAAAAATAGTCAATTTATTTTGTTTTGTCATCTTGTTGTTAGTGTTCTGAACCCAGCCTCGCTTTGGCAATTATATACAAAGGGGAGTAATTATCTTCACGAGAAGTATATCCCGCGGCTTGCTTTGGTGCACCATTTAATAGCTTGTCGTAATTACATGTAAGTGGTTTAATTAGGATGACCATTAGTATTTTGTTTTCTTATTCTCAATTTCACACTATCAGTGGAAATTAATAACGGTCATATAGTCTTTATTAAAACGATAGCCTATGTGGCGCGGCCTGTGAAAACCGCGAGTTTTTTGTAACAAAAATATTTCATTGAATGTGTCAAGTCGAGTAACCCACACGAGATAGGTGTCCAAATCAGGAGAGAACACCAGGCTTATTTGCTTTCTGTCCAATGTATATTATCCTGGTCAAGCCCGAATATTTAAGCAGCCTATGACGAATTGGCAATGTCCGCTGACGTAATTACTGATGTTTTTCATTAGAGATTGGCGAGCATTGAAAACCATGGGCAGACTACGCGAATCCACTACCTGGTCTGGCCGCTAATGCAATAAGCCGGGATTTGTCTGAGATTGAGACCCAATTCATATAAACACGTTTGTCGTGTCACTTTAGACTGGTTCCCGGTAGTATTGTTTCGCTAGGCTGCGCATCCAACTGTCCAGGGTACCAGTCTAGTGTGGACTACGTGACTGATGTCAGCAACCGCGTGTATTGATCTTTGATATGGCCTTGTGCCCCGCGGTGTGAAATTTACACTTGACAAGCGCGGTGTGTTTGAAGTCTTAGTCTTGTCATTGTAGACGAATCAGCATCGTGTAAACACAGTTTGCCAGCTAATGATGGAGTTTTATGACTTGTGCGGAATTGCATTATGCCTATTGGAATACACGACACGGAATACATATCGGGAATTACCGTTAATGGAGTTATGCAATATTGTTCATGGAAAATGTTTAATGTCGCCAAAATGACACCGACCATATCAGCAAGGAAAATGTTTTCAAAAGAATGCGAATGTAATTGGTTACGACCAGTTGCAATTCAGATGACAGCGACCAGATTGTGATGGAAAGGAAAATAGCGATTGTGTATGTGCTATTTTTTTTGGCGAACAAAAACATGACATGGTCGCTGTTCACATACAAAAATGCCGTGTGGGAATGAAAATAGCTGGTCGCTGGTCGCTGGTCGCTGGTCGCAGTTCGGGGGTGATCGTTATTCCAAGGTCTTATAAAGAACAAGAAACGAGGCAAAGCCACGAAGGCCAGGTTTTTTCCAAGCATAGACACTTGGATAACATAATTATACCCACTTTTTGTAGACTAGATGGCCGTGGCCTGCATGTCGCGCCTTGGGGCGAGGCATGGACATGGTATAGTAGATGGAAAAAGTTTAACCAAAAAACTTTAACCGGACACACGGACGTACGTACGGACGGACGGAACAGACGGACGGACGGACGGACGGACAGACGGACGGACGGACGGTCTTACGGTACTATACTTATGTGGCTTATCACATGTTAAATATTAGCCACATAAAAGGATTTTTAGCCACATTAGCCGCAAGCGGGTGCGACAATGATGATAAACACCCATGTGAAGTATCAAGGTAATGGGTGAAGCAGTTGCAGAGTTATAGTACACAAAAAAACTTTAACAAAATAATTCAAATTAATTTGACCTTGACATTAGGGCGCAGGGGCCGCACGGTTGGGGGTTACAATGAAAATATGGATGATGATAAACACCCATGTGAAGTCAAGGTAATGGCGAAGCAGTTGCAGAGATATAGTATAATGAAAAAGTTTTAACCAAAAAAACTTTAACCAGACGTACGTTAAAAAGTTAACGTTGAAAATGGCTAAGTCAATTACGTAGAAATAATAGGTGATGTAAAAAAAATGGTCACATGTTGGATAGTTGTATGTGGTAGGCACCCCTTGGTTATGAAGCTGTGAAAGTTTGGTGGTCCTAGGTGGTACAGTCCAAAGAAATGGACTTAAACACGAAAACTTAACATTGTAGACGCGAAAACTTAACATTGAAAATGGCTAAGTCGATTGCGCGGAAAAAATGGGTCAAGTTAAAACAAGAAACGAGGCAAAGCCACGAAGGCCAGGTTTTTTCCAAGCATGGACACTTGGATAACATAATTATACCCACTTTTTGTAGACTAGATGGCCGTGGCCTGCATGTCGCGCCTTGGGGCGAGGCATGGACACTAAAAAAATAGATATAGTAGATGAAAAAACTTTAACGAAAAAAACTTGAATCGGACACACGGACGTACGGATGCAGACGGACGTATGCCAAAATGCCGACGATATCTCGCTTTCCGCAAGCGGGTGCGACAATGATGATAAACACCCATGTGAAGTATCAAGGTAATGGGTGAAGCAGTTGCAGAGATATAGTACACGAAAAAACTTTAACAAAATAATTCAAATTAATTTGACCTTGACATTGGGCGCAGGGGCCGCACGGTTGGGGGTTACAATGAAAATATGGATGATGATAAACACCCATGTGAAGTTTCAAGGTAATGGGCGAAGCAGTTGCAGAGATATAGTATAATGAAAAAGTTTTAACCAAAAAACTTTAACCAGACGTACGTTAAAAAGTTAACGTTGAAAATGGCTAAGTCAATTACGTAGAAATAATAGGTGATGGTAAAAAAAATGGTCACATGTTGGATAGTTGTATGTGGTAGGCACCCCTTGGTTATGAAGCTGTGAAAGTTTGGTGGTCCTAGGTGGTACAGTACCAAAGAAATGGACTTAAACACGAAAACTTAACATTGTAGACGCGAAAACTTAACATTGAAAATGGCTAAGTCGATTGCGCGGAAAAAATGGGTCAAGTTAAAACAAGAAACGAGGCAAAGCCACGAAGGCCAGGTTTTTTCCAAGCATGGACACATAATTATACCCACTTTTTGTAGACTAGATGGCCGTGGCCTGCATGTCGCGCCTTGGGGCGAGGCATGGACACTAAAAAAATAGATATAGTAGATGAAAAAACTTTAACGAAAAAAACTTGAATCGGACACACGGACGTACGGATGCAGACGGACGTATGCCAAAATGCCGACGATATCTCGCTTTCCGCAAGCGGGTGCGACAATGATGATAAACACCCATGTGAAGTATCAAGGTAATGGGTGAAGCAGTTGCAGAGATATAGTACACGAAAAAACTTTAACAAAATAATTCAAATTAATTTGACCTTGACATTGGGCGCAGGGGCCGCACGGTTGGGGGTTACAATGAAAATATGGATGATGATAAACACCCATGTGAAGTTTCAAGGTAATGGGCGAAGCAGTTGCAGAGATATAGTATAATGAAAAAGTTTTAACCAAAAAACTTTAACCAGACGTACGTTAAAAAGTTAACGTTGAAAATGGCTAAGTCAATTACGTAGAAATAATAGGTGAAGGTAAAAAAAATGGTCACATGTTGGATAGTTGTATATGGTAGGCACTCCTTGGTTATGAAGCTGTGAAAGTTTGGTGGTCCTAGGTGGTACAGTACCAAAGAAATGGACTTAAACACGAAAACTTAACATTGTAGACGCGAAAACTTAACATTGAAAATGGCTAAGTCGATTGCGCGGAAAAAATGGGTCAAGTTAAAACAAGAAACGAGGCAAAGCCACGAAGGCCAGGTTTTTTCCAAGCATGGACACTTGGATAACATAATTATACCCACTTTTTGTAGACTAGATGGCCGTGGCCTGCATGTCGCGCCTTGGGGCGAGGCATGGACACTAAAAAAATAGATATAGTAGATGGAAAAAACTTTAACGAAAAAATCTTTATTCGGACACACGGACGTACGGACG
Source organism: Conchocele bisecta (assembly GCA_029237695.1). Classification (NCBI taxonomy): domain Eukaryota; kingdom Metazoa; phylum Mollusca; class Bivalvia; order Lucinida; family Thyasiridae; genus Conchocele; species Conchocele bisecta. The sequence continues at coordinate 4,604,480 of CM055272.1, forward strand.
GACAAGACGAAGTGCCAAAAATGCCGACGATATTCTCGCTTTCCGCAAGCGGGTGCGACAATGATGATAAACACCCATGTGAGTATCAAGGTAAATGGTGAAGAAGTTGCAGAGATATAGTACACGAAAAAACTTTAACAAATAATTCAAAGTATTTGACCTTGACATTGGCGCAGGGGCCGCACGTTGTACAATGAAAATATGGTTGATGATAAACACCCTGTGAAGTTTCAAGGTAATGGGCGAAGCAGTTGCAGAGATGGACTAGTATGAAAAATAACCATAACTTAACCGAACGTACATTGACGCGTTAACGTTGAAAATGGCTAAGTCAATTACGTAGAAATAATGGTGAAGGTAAATAATGGTCACATGTGGATAGTTGTAGTGGTTATGGCACCCCTTGTTATGAAGCTGTGAAAGTTTGGTGGTCCTAGGTGGTACAGTACCAAAGAAATGGACTCAAACACGAAAACTTAACATTGATTGTGGATGCCGCCCGCCCAGCCCGCCCGCCCGCCGCCCGCCCGCCCGCCCGGCTTTCGCCAATCCAATAGCCTGGAATTTTTTCAAAAAAAACCTGGCTAAAAAAGTAACATGTTGGATAGTGATATGTGGTGGGCACCCCTTGATTATGAAGCTGTGAAAGTTTGGTGGTCCTAGGTGGTACAGTACCAAAGAAATGGACATAAACACGAAAACTTAACATCGTAAACACGAAAACTTAACATTCAAAATGGCTAAGTCGAGCTGCGTGGAAAAAATGGGTCAAGTTAAAAAAAAAAGTAACATGTTGGATAGTGATATTGTGGTGGGCACCCCATTGATTATGAAGCTGTGAAGTTTGGTGGTCCTAGGTGGTTTTACAGTAACAAAGAAATGGACTCAAACACAAAAACTTAACATTGATTGTGGACGCCGCCCGCCCGCCCGCCCGCGCCCCCCGCCCGGCTTTCGCCTTGAATTAACAATTCGTTCTAATGAATTGTTAATTCGAGGAAACAAATTGTTACATTGAGGGAACAAACTGTTATTTCGTGGGAACGAATTAATAAAAAAAAATCCATGTCCCCTGTGGGGCTCCGTAGTTCTCCAACATATTGAAATGGTGACAACAATAATGCACCAACAAGACCTCCCAGTGTGCTAATCTGTCTGTATACAATTCCCTTGCTTATTTACTGGTATTAACATTATAAAAGTACAGTCTACACTCGTTAACTTGAAGTCCGTCAGACTGATTAAATACTTCGAGTAAACCGAAGTTCGACGTAACAAAATCTGAACAGGACCTCGAAATATTGCCATACACGTTAGGGGACGCAACTCCCATACGACCTGTGACACACGGAGTTACACTTTTGCAACTCTAACTGGTGATAAATCAGATGACTGCGTTTAATTTGTGTCGAGGAAATCACCTTTAACACTTATTCAAAGTTTGTTTACACAGGTAAACAAGTCCAGTCTTTGATCCGGTAAATTGCTGCCGCGAATTCACACTTCGAGCGCAAACTGACACTTTGACTTAACGAGAGTGAAATACCACACATTTCTGTTTTCAGGACCTAACAATTAGTTTGAATTGGCGAAAATTTGACGTAACAAAATTTGACGTAACGGTAGCCAGTTACATTGAAAATAATAGGATCTGAAACAGGACTTGGACACAAATTCGACTTAACGAGGGAATTCGACTTAACCGACTTTGAGTAAACGAATGTAGACTGTAGCTGTAAATAACAAGAGTGGAAAGGGTGTTTTATCATGTCACTTGCATCAATAGAATGCTAAATTGGATAAAAGACAAATTGCTTTCAGATTTGAATATTCCGCACATTAACTGATGGCTTTTTAATGGTGTTATCATACAGGGAGAGTGAATATTTTTAATGCACATGCTTAAAATGCATAAATTTATTTATGTAAGATGTATTGATTTACATGTTACATAAACAGAACATAAAGCTAAAGTCTGGATCCTTATTGGGCGACAAGAGTTTTGCTATAAATTGGGCTTATGGCATTTATGACAGCCTAGGTCCGGGGGCCCGTTTCACTAAACTTTGTACGACTAAAATGTTATTAAGCGCAAATTTAGAATCGTCTGTAAATTTCAATTGATGGATTTACATTTATTGAGCATAGGCTGCATATATATGCTCAATAAATGTAAATCCAATAATTGTTTACAAGAAAACATTGTTAATGTGAAATTTACAGACTATCATAAGTTTGCACTTACGAATATTTTAGTCGTATGAATATTAGTGAAACGGTCCCGTGATCTGTGACTGTTACTGGAACAACGGAATATGGTATTGGAGACTGGTCAGGTACCTTGTCTATGGCTATAAAATGACTGCAGAACTACTGTCGGTTCCACGTTTTGCTGCCGACGAACTTTTGGCCATTAAACACATTAAATTTAAAAAATATTTAAAAGTATTAAAGTAGTTTTTCATCAATAACAAAAGTCACCCTCCCCAAAAAAAATTATTTGATGAAATTCCATCAAATATTGATTTTATTGCGAAAAATATATTTTTCTATGGGAATTTAACATGGGGGCTAAAATATTTTTTTTATTTGTGGACCGATTTTCAAAATCTAACTTGTTTTCTTAGTTACATCATTTTCAAGCTATATCTCACCAGGTTTCGGAGTCAATTTCCAATTTTTTTCTTTTTTTGATCCTTCAGGATCAAATATGAAAAGTTTTGGAAATTGACTCCCCATGTTAAATTCCCATAGGAAAATCGTTTTTTCGTAATAAAATCAATATTTGATGGAATTTCATCAAATAAATATTTGTGGGGAGGGTGACTTTTTTTGTTATTGATAAAAAACTACCGGTACTAACTTTTAAATATTTTTTAGATGTAATGTGTTTAATAGCCAAAAGTTCGTCGGCAGCAAAACGCGAGACAGACAGTAGGGCTTACGGCATTTGTGACTTAGCCTAACGTCTGAACTGTTCCTGTGATTGGAGAAAAGGGGCTTATGGCACTGATGAGCAGCCTAGCTCCTGATCTATGACTAGAGAAATGTGTCGTATTGCATTTGTGACTGCTCTAGCTCCTGTTCCATATACACACACGCGCAATCTGATAAAGATATGTACTACCTAGTTGTTTGATGTATCAGGGTATGGGATCACATGGTCTATTGTTTACACTGCAGTAATGGCGGCACCCACAAGGTCTCAGGTAAACCTTATTTTTCATCAATACGACTGCGGTTCCTTCCTTTTAATTTAGCAGCATTACTTGTGTAGTTAGTCTGAACATGCTGCAGAGGAATTTGAATCGGACCAAGTTAAAACAACGTTCGATTCCGTACGATTCAAATTGCTCTGCAAAATCTTCAGACTAACTACACAACTGTGTACTAACTGTGTACATGTAATTAACCAGCATTTATCAATATTTTAGACGAATAGCAAAGTAATCTGTTAAAATTCACTTAAAATACAATTTATGAACTTGGATGTCTGTGTATCACAAAAATCAGGTTCCAGTAATTATAACATACAGGTACAAAATCGCCGAAATTTTCCGCGATATTTACGGTCTTTTTCATGTTTTCTGACAATAGAGTTAGCCAAATATGGTTGACATAAATATTTAATAATGTAATAAACAGTATTTGATTTCGTATGTAATTCTTGAAAAGTTTCACATTTTTGGGCGAAAAAGAAAGTTGCCATCATAGGCCTTTAGCACTCGCTATGTAGGTCACAAATTGGTCCGTTAGGTGGCACCTCAAGAGGTGATACCCACAATCGTAGCTAACGATTGGATGCTATTTTTATTGATTTATTTCGGAAATGGAATCCCGACAGTAAACCTCATGATCGCTGATAGGTCTATCACCGACATCTTTGGCGACAGTAACGTGTCAATCATGCCTCAGATTAACACTACGGACCGCCTTAATTACTTACCAGCGATTGGCAGTATAAATAACTTCGCCACATGAATAACACATTTTTTGAGCTGACAATTATAATAGGGGATTATTGAAACTATCGACCCATGACTTTATTGTCACAGTGGGTAGACGTGATTTTAGTGAATCGCGTAACGATGTGATGAAAAGTTGTGGATTTTTTTTACAGGGAAATTATCAATCGCCGGAACAGAGCATTTTTCAATTTTTAATCGCCGTCTGAGGTAAATAATTGCCGAACGACGATTTTGGCAAGCGCTAGCGCGAACATAGCAAATAACACTGCTACATTTGGTATTGACAGACTCATAGTGTTAACCCTTAGCCTGCTGAATGAAATGTTGTCGTCTGCTGTTATGTTTTATTTTCGATCTTTCTCGTCAAAAACATGGTTTGACAGCACTTTAGAATCATTTCCATTGGAAATGATTCTAAAGTGCTGTCAAACCATGTTTTTATTGAGAAACAGGGCAAAAAATAAAGCAACAGCAGACGACAGTTTTCGCGAACAGCAGGCTAAGGGTTAAAGGTACATGCCTGGTCAGTAGGCAGAAAATATTCTTTATATAAATTAAAAAACAGTGTATAATTATGTGTGTCACTATTCCACCAGTTCTAAAAATTACAAGTGCCCGCTATACAGATATAATCATGTAGTAATATTTACTTTACTGATAGTGACATACGGTGGTATCAGGCTATTTTCATATGCAAATGAGGCTTCATATATTTTAGTTATTTATACTAATTAAATGTGACACCTGAAAAAAAATATTATAGACAGATTATAAAGTACTCTCATTGCACATCAAAAAATAAATACTGAGAATAAATAGTAATGTCCGTTAACATTTGAAGGAAACACGGTTATCGCCTCTGATATCAGTGTTGAAAGTTTACGTCTTATATAAAATGTATAATAATGCCAATCAATGCGTGGGCTAATGGTGAATGGATGTCTCAAATGATGTCTCCGATATAAAGAACAATTTGTGCCTACTGAGTGGGCATGTACCTTTAACGGCTGGAACATGGTCATCATTAAAAGGAAGGAACCCGCTGACAGTTGTATTGATGAAAAATAAGATTTACCGGAGACCTCATGGGCCATTACTGCAGTGTAAACAATAGATCATGTGACCACATACCCTGTGTATGGTGGATACGTCTCTGACAGAATAGTGAACAGGGTGCACAGTGCTAAGACTGCACAATAATATACCATAATTGGTATTTTTTCAGTCACAGTTACATTTAGTGTGGGCTGGTTTGCCATGCTTAATAATCATATGTGACTGGCTTAAAAGTTCTGCGACCAGTGTAGATCCAGATCAGCCTGTGCATCTGCACAGTCTGATCAGGATCTGCAATGTTCGTCATTCCATCAATGACACACACGTCATGCTTTTAACAAGCAATATAGACCGTTATCAGGCTACAGGAGTATGCTATTTGATTAGAAGCTACATTCATCACAAATCCCATAAGCCCCATTTCTCCTGGTCACAGCCGCAATTATGTCGCTATCAGCAAACTCATTGAACCAACGATGAAGCCTGAAAACAATACAACTTGGTACATGCTGTAACCATGAAAAGTCTGGGTCTCCCAGCTTCACTACCACCATGTTGTCGCATTATTCAGTTTGCATACAGTAAACAGAAATTGATGAATGCATTGTCCGATTGTCAGGACTTTCGCAGCATATACCACTTTGCATATTGTACCTAGTTTTCTGACATGCACATTCTGCCATTAAATTGAATAATGACAGTGATTTGTATTTGGCAGAATGGCTACTATCTATGAGCAAGACCAATGTACATGTACTGTATCAAAGGTACTGTATTTCATCACAAAACTTTTATAAAAATGATGTTTCAAATGGCTTTTGTACATGAATATGAAAATAATATTTTCAATTAGAAATATATGATGGGGGCTACTATTAAAGACAAAATTATGTACTATTAGAGAGGGTGGCTACTATTAAAGTGGGGTCTACTATTAGAGGGTGGCTACTATTAGAGGTACTATTAGAGGGTGGATACTATTAAAGAGTGGCTATTATTAGAGGGTGGCTAATATTAGAGGGTGACTACTATTAGAGGGTGGCTAATATTAGAGGGTGACTACTATTAGAGGGTGGCTACTATATTAGAGGTGGCTACTATTAGAGGTTGTACTATAGAGGGTGGCTATATTAGAGGGTGCTACTATAGAGGATACTATATTAGAGGGTGGCACATAGAGGCTTACTATTAGAGGGTGGCTACTATTAGAGGTACTATTAGGGTGGCTATTAGAGGTACTATTAGAGGTGGCTTACTATTATTAGAGGTACTTAGGTATTAGAGGCACATTAGAGGTACTATTAGGGTGGCTACTATTAGGAGGGTATATTAGAGGGTGGCTTACTATTAGAGGTACTATTAGAGGGTGGTTACTATTGGAGAGGGTGGCTACTATTGAGGGGTGGTACTATTAGAGGTACTATTAGGTGGTAGGGTGGGACTATTAGAGGGTGGTCTACTATTAGAGGTACTATTAGAGGGTGGCTACTATTAAAAAGGTGGCCATATTAGAGGGTCGGCTACTATTAGAGGGTTAGGGGTGGCTACTATTAGAGGGTGGCTACTATTAAAGGGCGTGGTACTATTATGAGGGTGGCTACTATTAGAGGTACTATTAGAGGGTGGCTACTATTAAAGGTGGCTATTATTAGAGGGTGGCTACTATTAGAGGGTGGCTACTATTAGAGGGTGGCTACTATTAGAGGGTGGCTACTATTAGAGGGTGGCTACTATTAGAGGGTGGCTACTATTAGAGGGTGGCTACTATTAGAGGGTGGCTACTATTAGAGGTACTATTAGAGGGTGGCTACTATTAAAGGGTGACTATTATTAGAGGGTGGCTACTATTAGAGGTACTATTAGAGGGTGGCTACTATTAAAAGGTGGCCATTATTAGAGGGTCGCTACTATTAGAGGGTGGCCACTATTAGAGGGTGGCTACTATTAGAGGTACTATTAGAGGGTGGCTACTATTAGAGGTACTATTAAAGGGTGGCTACTATTAAAAGGTGGCTATTATTAGAGGGTGGCTACTATTAGAGGGTGGCTATTATTAGAGGTACTATTAGAGGGTGGCTACTATTAGAGGTACTATTAAAGGGTGGCTACTATTAAAAGATGGCTATTATTAGAGGGTGGCTACTATTAGAGGGTGGCTACTATTAGAGGTACTATTAGAGGGTGGCTACTATTAAAAGGTGGCTATTATTAGAGGGTGGCCACTATTAGAGGGTGGCTACTATTAGAGGTACTATTAGAGGGTGGCTACTATTAAAGAGTGGCTACTATTAGAGGGTGACTACTATTAGAGGGTGGCTACTATTAGAGGATGGCTACTATTAAAGGGTGGCTACTATTAGAGGGTGGCTACTATTAGAGGGTGGCTACTATTTAAGGGTGGCTATTATTAGAGGGTGGCTACTATAAGAGGGTGGCTATTATTAGAGGTACTATTAGAAGGCGGCTACTATTAGAGGTACTATTAGAGGGTGACTACTATTAAAAGGTGGCTACTATTAGAGGGTGGCTACTATTAAAAGGTGGCTATTATTAGAAGGTGGCTACTATTAGAGGGTGGCTATTATTAGAGGGTGGCTAATATAAGAGGGTGGCTATTATTAGAGGTACTATTAGAAGGCGGCTACTATTAGAGGTACTATTAGAGGGTGACTACTATTAAAAGGTGGCTACTATTAGAGGGTGGCTACTATTAAAAGGTGGCTATTATTAGAAGGTGGCTACTATTAGAGGGTTGCCACTATTAGAGGTAGAGGGTGGCTACTATTAGAGGGTGGCTATTATTAGAGGGTGGCTAATATAAGAGGGTGGCTATTATTAGAGGTACTATTAGAGGGCGGCTACTATTAGAGGTACTATTAGAGAGCGGCTACTATTAGAGGGTGGCTAATATTAGAGGGTGGCTATTATTAGAGGTACTATTAGAGGGCGGCTACTATTAGAGGTACTATTAGAGGGTGGCTACTATTAAAAGGTGGCTAATATTAGAGGGTGTGGCTACTATTAGAGGTACTATTAGAGGGTGGCTACTATTAAAAGGTGGCTATTATTAGAGGGTGGCTACTATTAGAGGGTTGCCACTATTAGAGGTACTATTAGAGGGTGGCTACTATTAAAAGGTGGTTATTATTAGAGGGTGGCTACTATTAGAGGGTTGCCACTATTAGAGGTACTATTAGAGGGTGGCTACTATTAGAGGGTGGCTACTATTAAAGGGTGTCTATTATTAGAGGGTGGCTACTATAAGAGGGTGGCTATTATTAGAGGTACTATTAGAGGGCGGCTACTATTAGAGGGTGGCTACTATTAGAGGGTGGCTACTATTAAAAGGTGGCTACTATTAGAGGGTGTGGCTACTATTAGAGGTACTATTAGAGGGTGGCTACTATTAAAGGGTGGCTATTATTAGAGGGTGGCTACTATTAGAGAGAGAGAGGGGGGTGGGGGATTGTTAGAGAGAGGGGCTATTATTAGGATAAATATGGCAACCTACAGCAGAGTTGTGTCCGAAGCTGAGGAATTCCATTTAAAGAGTGATTAGTGTCATGCATGGCCCTCGAAGAACAAGACAATGTCACAACACGTGACAGGGATTCTCGGTCACACTACACGTTCTGTCGTTGATCATATAATGGCCATTGCATTCCCAGCATGCACACTTCTGTCTATAAATGTCTATTATTCTTAACCTTTACACCGCTATCTTAATTTTTTATCGTCTGCTGTTTATTTTCTATTTTCCATTTTTATCATCAAAAACATGCTTTGACAGCACTTTTGTAGAATAATTTACAACATGCTTTGACAGCACTTCAGAATAATTTCCATTGGAAATGATTCTGAAGTGCTGTCAAAACATGTTTTATTAACAAATAAGGCAAGATATAAAAGCATCAGCAGACGACAATTGTTGTGCGTAGCGGTCTAAAGGTTAATACTCCTCCCGAGGCAATACATTTAACGAAAATCTCGGACAGGCAGACAGATGAACAGACGTACAGGGTGGCAGCTATTTTAGCTGCGAACTTCCGCTTTATAGAAATAGGTTTCACGATATCGCTATACCAGTCAACAGTAAATATTTGCGGAATCACGTTTACATTTCGTGCACTAAAATACAGCAATAATGTGCAGGGTGTTGGCGTTTATACTTCGCCATATTGTTATTGAGAGACAAATCTACAATATGAGACAACAATATTATCATAAACTCACATAATAAAGTGAGCAAAATTCTTAGGTCACTCCACGAAGTAGAAAGTAAACAAAGAGCGCTTCAAAGGCAAATTTGGAACTACCGTACTACTCCGTCATAATGCTTATGTAATGTAATGTAATTCGAGTTATGTACTCAGAACTACAGTTATATGAACTTCGAAATGTTATGCACAGTGCATAATGAATGGTGACATTTATTTATTTAATCGTGTTTAATGGCCTGTCGACAGTTACGGTCATTTTAGGTAGGTTAATGGGGTCGAATCCCATATTTCACATGTATGTAAAATGATGAAATTTAACTTCAGCCCTGCATTAACACTATGACAGTAGTGTGGGTATGTAGATGCCCAATCAGGCCACACAGTCGCTGGTTTTCTATTCATATACTGATTGGTAATTATGGGCTTATATACAGTTGTTATCATCATTACTGAACTCTGATAAACTGTGACCCACCATGACAAAATGGGGCTTATTAAGATTACGACAAATGTAGCCGCAGATCAATATGTGCAATTTGAACAGGGCATACACAGTTCGCTATACAGTTGGAAGACCGCACATGATGTCTAGATTTTTGTCCATTTGCATGCGTGATAGCTTATCAGATACTATTCGGATAACAAATTATAAAGCTGCTTTTCTTCAGGGTCAATTCACAAATACCGGTAATGAGTAAAATAATAGAGAAATAATCAACTATTCTATGAACTGGCATAGCCTTCTTCAACCCTTTCAACCCTACAGACCATAAAGACAACATTTGTAAACACTACAGATCCAGATGAGACGCTCGTAACGGGCCGTCTCATCTGGTTCTGCAGCATTTGTCAGTATTGTTCAAATCTAACAGCAATCCAAATTTTCTCATTAATGGAACAGTCCAAAAATTTGCATGTAAAAGCCAACGTTGGACATTTAGAGATGAAAGAGTTAATAGACTGAACAACAAATTGATTCCTGGAGTTGACCAGTTAATTATCTGCCAAAGACCAAATCAAAAACACACGAGAAGAAACATCTATGGTTTCCATGTTGTATTATTAAGAGACTGTGAAGCACCAATAGTGCTTGCTAGGCCACATAAAATTAATTTGCAGATTCCCATCCCCACCTAGCCCTGGAAGTATTAACCAAATCAACACTTTCACACCCAAGTAACTGGAATGCATTTTGATATGTTAATTTTGAAACCAATCCAATTGTCACAAAATGATTTTCATACTTACCGGTAGTCCATTTATGAAAATGGCGTATTTTTGGTCTCAAAAAACATGAAAATTACTTGCAACTAGATGGCCGCGGCCTGCATGTCGCGCCTTGTGGCAAGGCATGGACACTAAAAAAAAAGATATAGTATAACGAAAAACTTAACCAAACAACTTAACCAAAAACTTTAACCAAAAAACTTAACCAAAAACTTCAAAGTAATTTGACCTTGACATTGGGCACAGGGGCCGCACAGGAGGGGGGTAGAATGAAAATATAGATGATGATAAACACCCATATGAAGTTTCAAGGTAATGGGCAAAGCAGTTGCAGAGATATAGTATAACGAAAAACTTTAACCAAAAACTTTAACCAAAAACTTTAACCAAAAAACTTAACCAAAAAACTTAACCAAAAACTTTAACCAAAGAACTTAACCAAAAACTTTAACCAAAAAACATAATGAAACAACTTAACCAAAAACTTTAACCGGACACACCACGTACGTACGTACGTACGTACGTACGTACGTACGTACGTACGTACGTACGTACGCCAAAGTGCCGACTATATCACGCTTTCCGCAAGCGGGCGCAACAAAAAGTGCAGATCTTGATGAGACGTCACGAGCTGGCTCATCTGGATCTACACTGTTTGCCAATACCACTATACAGGTGTTAAAAGCCAAATTAATAACTATTGCATTTGTATGTTTTCCAAAAACAAGAGGCCCAAATTGGCCTGTAATCAGTAATCCCATTATAAAGTAAATCAGAAACAGCACAGATTGTCGATTATATATACCAAGTTCCATCAAAATTTGTCTGCAAGTTAAACTAGAAATATGGCCTGTCTGCACACGAATACCCCCACTGGCAGCCAAAGAAAACGAGGTATTTTTGATTATAAGCCATTTAGCCGAGCGTTAAGGTTTCAAACGCATCAAGTCTGTGACCTTGACCCTGGGCATAGTGTGATAATCCATGCATCGGTGTAGAAGATATAGAGCGGAAGGGAATTTCAATAGGTTTGACCTTTGACCTTCAACTGTGACCTTGACCTTGGACGTAGGTGCGTGGTTATTGATCGCGACACACCTTCTCATCATGAGAAACATTTGTGCCAAGCCATTTGATAATCCATGCATCGGTGTAGAAGATATAGAGCGGAAGGGAATTTCAATAGGTTTGACCTTTGACCTTCAACTGTGACCTTGACCTTGGACGTAGGTGCGTGGTTATTGATCGTAGCACACCTTCTCATCCTGAGAAACATTTGTGCCAAGGCATTTGATAATCCATGCATCGGTGTAGAAGATATAGAGCGGAAGGGAATTTCAATAGGTTTAACCTTTGACCTTCAACTGTGACCTTGACCTTGGACGTAGGTGCGTGGTTATTGATCGCGACACACCTTCTCATCCTGAGAAACATTTGTGCCAAGCCATTTGATAATCCATGCATCGGTGTAGAAGATATAGAGCGGAAGGGAATTTCAATAGGTTTGACCTTTGACCTTCAACTGTGACCTTGACCTTGGACGTAGGTGCGTGGTTATTGATCGCGACACACCTTCTCATCATGAGAAACATTTGTGCCAAGCCATTTGATAATCCATGCATGGGTGTAGAAGATATAGAGCGGAAGGGAATTTCCAACAGACCGACAGACCGACAAGCTGACTCCTATATATCCCCTCAAACTTTGTTTGTGGGGGTATAAAAAAGTCATTTGAATTCTGATTGTCTCAAAATATGTACATTGGGAAGAAACGGATCACCGGGAAAAACTATCAGTTTTGAATTTCAAGCCGTGAAAGATAAAACATAAGCAATTTAAGATATGATACCATAAATCATAAGATCTACCACCTCTAGCTGAAGGCGACTGAACTAATATTTTGATTGATTGATTATTGGTGTTTAACGGCTTATCAACAGCTAAAGTCATTTAAGGCCGGGCCACCGGGTTGGACTATCCCATATTTAACCTGTCCATCATGAGGGAAATTCCCAAAATCAGAACTGAACATTTATAGAAAAATATATATTCAGCCCAAAAAGTCATGTTTTTATGGACCTTTTGAAGTTTTGGCAGCCATCTTGGATGACATAATCAGCTGAATTTGACCAAAATAAATAATCCAATGTGATTGTCTCCTCGATACCTTTGATTTGATATATAACATGACAATATTTGGTCCTAATTGAGCCGGACTCCCGCCCATTTTTGATCACGGAGTCATAATTTTTACAAATCTCAAACAGCATCAACTGTCGATCATTCCTGTCAAGTTTTGTCGAATTAGTCTGGCGGTTCGTGTAAGAAGATTTTTTAAAGAATTTTACCTACTTTTCTATGGCGGCCAACTTGGATTAAACGATGACCTCCATTTAACAAATGTGAAAAGGCGTCACCCACGGACCATCACTGTGAAGTGGTTCACAAAAAGAAGACGTTTGAAATCTCTTGACCTTTTGGCGGCCATCTTGGATGACGTAATCATCCGATTTTGACAAAACATGCTCCAGCGTGACTGTCTTGTCGATATCTTTGATTTTATGACAAGATCATATTCGGTCAAATGTGAAATTTTAAGAATTTTTAACTATTTGACCTACTGTTCCACAACGGCCATCTTGGATTATGCGACGACCTCCAATTTTACAAATCTGACGTCCCCCCACCCATATATCATCATTGTGAATTAGACCAATATTAGCCCAGCATTCAGGAGAAGATGTTGAGCCTTTGGCTCAGGTTAGCTAAAAAGACAAGCTTCCCATCTGCTCCATTTTTATTTAAAAAATTTGATTGGAATCTGCTAATTAATTTTCATTGGCGTCATTTCAGGGAAAACACTGAAAACATTGAAACACACGATGTGCAGGCCGATTAGATCTGTGAGTACACCGGTTTCAGTGTCATAATTGGTGAATGAATGTCTTAATGGATGATTGAAGGAACAAACAAAAGATCATATACACACATAAACACTGCTTCCACTGCAGGGTCATATACAGACAGACAGGAATACAACGGTATGAGGAAATTCAGCGCTAATATTATAATTCTTCCAGTACTTAAACGACACTATCCTGATCTGTTGGAACTAAAAATATTTTTGTTTACAAAATTTTAAATAAGCCTACAATGAAAACACTAACATCTAAACATAGATGGCATGTAAGAGAAAATCAATGCATGGTGTGGCTACTACCGCCTCAATTATATCAGAGACTGCTGGGATGTATTGTATTCCCACGCAGCAATCAGTGACTAAAGGAATCACAACCAATGTCATTGTGAAAACTGTCTGGTGTCGCCTATTGTATTATTGCTGATTATTTGACAGATTGATTGCTTCCTTGATTGATTAATTTATTGGTTGATTAGTTGATTGTTTGATTAATTTATTTAATGGTTGATTAATTGATTGAATGGTTGATTGATTGTTTCCTTAATTGATTGGTTGGTTGGTTCATTGGGTGACTGGCTGGCTGGCTGGTTGCATGGTTGATTAATTGCTGAATGAATGATTAATTGATTGATTGACTGGTTGATTGATTCTGTGATTTAATATGATATGTATTAACAAATTTACTGATTTCTTAAAAATAAGGCTATGCCGAGTTTATGAAATCAGTCAACGAGTTAAATAATGATCATATTAAATCAACACAAATGTTAGATTCCAGTTATTGCATCATATTATTGCAGCTGTACTGATCACTTAACCTGTGTTCTGTAGCAGTCTCGTTTGTATATTTATTACACTAGTGTATTATGAGTTTTAATACACCGTGTTATTACACTGCCAACCCAATTGTATACCATAGCTGAGGTGCACACAGCCTGCATGCTGAGCCTTTTGTGGAGCGAATGTAGCCAGATGGCAGTGATCTGCAAGTCGAGCCCGCCTAGGCATTTTGACCCTGACCTTGGAAATGAGGGATAACATGGGTGGGTCATATAACAAGATGAAAATATAATGCTAAACAAACATAATATGCAGTTTCAAGGCAATCTGACTTGCAGAGATGATTACAGACGTAAGAAAGTTAAAACCTTTCAAAATGTCGGAGCAATTTACTCATGAAGAACAATTTGCACACACATACATGTAGATCCAGATGAGCCGGCTCGTGACGAGCCGTCTCATCAGGATCTGCATTTTTTCCAAGTAATTTTCACATTTTTGAGAACAAAAACACCCCCTTTTCATAAATGGACTAGTCTGAAAATCATTTAGTGACGATTGGATTGGTTGCAAAATTAATGTATCAAAATCCATTACAGTTACTTAAGGTTGAACGGGTTTCTGCAAGCAGGCTCGATAAAACAGGTAACAATGATTTTGGATGGACACAGATAAATATCGAAGGCTTAACTTAACATGCGCTATGAAATTTCTGTCGACTTCAGATTTCATTTATAGAAATGATGATACATGTAGAGTCGAGCACCAGTATCTCGAAGTTGAAGGGAGATCGTATTTTAGTCGAGATAGGACTAGGTTCGAGATAGCGATGAAATGACATGGTAGAATATGTTCGCAAAAAAATATCAAATCATGTTACCCATCACATCACGAGTAAACAATAAAGGAATAATGAAACAAAGAAGCGTTATCGTGTTTTGAATTCACAATGACGGACTTCATTTTCCATGTTAATTTTATACAAAATAATTGATTATGACATTGATCACCATCAGATTGAATGATTAATACAAGCTGAATTTATTTCAAGAAAAATTAATTAATTTACTGACAAATTTTAATCACCAATTAACTAATGACCAACGGTAGTAAACTACCCAACATTACAGGTGGCGTCACAACTCCCAGTGAATTGCTTAAATGACCAGTGTGATATGCTTAATGAATCGTGTCAAACACTCAAACAAATCGAGGTGGACAAATTGAGAAAAACAACCCGAGACAGGTGTGAATTTATGTTGTTTTTTTTGGATAATAGGTTTTGAAAATTAGTGTTAACCAAATCGATATTGGCAGCTAGGCGCTTAGGTTATTTACCCAAGCGTTTATGTGATCGAGATAGCAAAGTGATTTTTAACGTATTTTTATATGAAGGGGACATAATGAACAGTCGAGATAGAGAACATATACGAGATAGGGCATGTTCGAGATAGCCGAGGAAATTTATATTAAACAAATAAGGATATAATTCAGGACTTTAGCGAATGATCGAGATATCATCGAGATATCATCGAGATACTGATGTTCGAGTTACTGGTGCTCGACTGCAGTTGGTATTTTATCTATGACAATGGAGTCAATTCTATAGCAATGTCAGCTCCATGTTTTCATGCCCGCATGTAGCGCCCATCGAGGCTTTGATAGCATACCGAAAAACTTCAAAAACATTAACCCGGACGGACGGACGGACGGACGGACGGACGGACGTCTTTACTTTCAGGTAACTATGTGGCTTATCGCATGTTAAATATTAGCCACATAAAACCATTTTTAGCCACATAAAACGATGTTTTAGGTGGCTAATTGTAACCAACCCTATCCTTTAACAAGTCCATAACCCTGTGGGGCTAGCCACATAAGTACCCGAATGTCTGCCCGGACGGACGGACGGATGGACGGATGGACGGATGTACGTACGTACGTACGTATAGCAATGTGCTGACTATAGTGCGCTCACTGTCCACAAGCGGGCACAACAAAAAGGAGGCATATTAAAGGTACATGCCCACTCAGTAGGCACAAAATGTTCTTTATAGGAATTAAATATGTGTACAATTGTGTCACTAAAATTGCGAGTGCCCGTTATACAGAACAAGAATTCCGCGGAATCAAATGTCTCGCCCTGTTCCGCCTTGAACTTGGGGCCCCGAGAATAGTCCTATATTCATCTACATATCATAGTAAAGGTATGTATAAAATTAACATTGAATGATGACGATGCCGCCGCCGCCACCACCACCGCCAACTCCGGAAAAGCAAAACCTATGGCTCGCTTTCCACTTTCGCAGGCGAGACAAAAATCATTCAGTAATATTTATTTTATTGATAGTTACGCGCGGCAGTATCAGGCTATTTTCATATGCGAATGAGGCATGATACATTTTAATTATTTATACAAATTAAATGCGACACCTGAAAAAATACTATTTTCGACAGATTATAAAGTATGATCATTGCACATCGAAAAATAAATACAGAGAATAAATAGTAATGTCCATTAATATTTTAAGGAAACACGATTATTGCCCCTGATGTCAGTGTGGAAATTTACGGCTGAATATAAAATGTATAATAATGCCCAGCATTACGTGGGGTAATGGTGAATGAATGTTTATTTTGCCAGAAAATGTCTCAGATGATGTATCTGATATAAAGAACATTTTGTGCCCACTGAGTGGGCATGTACCTTTAAAACAGAAGACGACACGATTGAATTCAGTCGTGAAAGGGTTAAGGGCTATATATGTAGTATAAGATCAACTCAAGTGGGTTGTAGTGGACGGATTATAGCCACTTGTGTGAGGTGTATTACAAGAAATATACTGGATCACATTATATAAAACCCATTTCAGTCTAAGGATACGATAATTTTTGTTGAAAAAATGTTGTTTATTTTTTAATCAAACGATAATCAGGTATAGAACAGGTCCTTAACCCTTAGAAGGCAGTAAACAAACATTGTCATCTGCTGTTGTTTCAGATTTTGTCTTCTTTCTCAATAAAAACATTATTTGACAGCACTTTAGAATAATTTCCATTGGAAATGATTCTCAAGTGCTGCCAAACCATGTTGTTGATGATAAAAATGGTAAATATAAAATCAGAAGCAGACAACAAAATTTAATTCAGTATCGTAGGAGTTAACCCTTAAAAGACGGGGAACAAATACGGTCGGCTGCTGTCTTTTTTAAATTTCAACCTTATTTACCAGAATAAAACATGTTTTGGCAATATAGGAGAAGTGTCTCCATAGGAGACGATTCTCGTGAGCTGTCAAAATATGTTTTCAATGAGAACAAGAAAATGTGGCCTGTAGACACACAAATGTCCCTGGAGAAATGAACTCTAGAAAACTTACACCGCTATCTTAATTTTTTGTCGTCTGCTGTTTATTTTCTATTTTCCATTTTTATCATCAAAAACATGCTTTGACAGCACTTTAGAATAATTTACAAAATGGTTTGACAGCACTTCAGAATCATTTCCATTGGAATAATTCTGAAGTGCTGTCAAACCATGTTTTTATTGAGAAAAAAGGCAAGATATAAAAGCAATAGCAGACGACAATTGTTGTGTGTAGCGGTCTAAGGGTTAACCAGATGCATGCATGGATGGATGGATGGATGGATGGATGGATGGATGGATGGATGGATGGATGGATGGATGCATGCATGCATGGATGGATGCATGCATGGATGGATGGATGGATGGATGGATGGATGGATGGATGGATGGATGGATGGATGGATGGATGGATGGATGGATGGATGGATGGATGGGATGGATGGATGGATGGATGGATGGATGGATGGATGGATGGATGGATGGATGGATGGATGATGGATGATGGATGGTTGGATGGATGGATGGATGGATGGAGGATGGATGGATGGATGGATGGATGGATGGATGGATGGATGGATGGATGGATGGATTGGATGGATGGATGGATGGATGATTGGATGGATGGATGGATGGATGGATGGGATGGATGGATATGGATGGATGGATGGGTGGATGAACACACGGACACACAACATCACATGCCTCCTGGCTATACCGAGACCGGGGTCATGAAAATGGAAAATAAAAATAGAACAGCAGACGACAATTTATGTTTCCGTATTCAAAGTGTGCAGGTCTACACAAATTGTTAGAAATATAACATAAATGAACCAATGAAAATAATATTTTATAAAATTATGAAATGCAAATAACAAATTAGGTGATGCCATTAAAGTGATGTGTGTAATATGGGATTTATCCGACAATATATAACATACCTGCGAGCGTATAGTCCATGTCAAATCCATAGTACTTCACCTTTTCTAGCATTAAGCTTCGGTTGACAAACACTCTGGAAAGAGGAGAAATCTCACACTTATCCGACTTTAAACTCAACTGACGTCCAAAAGAAGCCATTTTCCCTTTGTATATCCTTCACCAATGACTGTGACTCAGTAAATGCTACATGACAAGGTGCATATAGTGATATACCGCCGCATGGGTGCGGCCAAACTTAACAAACAATCCCTAAACAGACATATTTCGCACATCTAAGGTTTACTTGTCTATATCACGACACAGCATAAAAACTCTACATTTCTATCAATGAATTGCTGTGGTAATGTTAAAGCTACCACGTCCGCGATACATGACCGCTATTGATGATATTCAACTTAAAATTGTGCAATGTGTGTTGACACAGTTGGCAACTAGCTACATCGGGTAAGAGATTGTTAATCTAAAAGCCAATAAACTATTTCGAATGACAATAAATCTATACATGGACATACTACACAGGACATTGTACAAGATCCGTTTTCGGTTGTAGGTACAAAACATATATAAAGTAATTTACAGCATATCAAGTGTCAGGTAAAGGCCTATTCTTCATTTATTTTCACTCCTTGAATATGGGTTGTCAGTTCGACATAACATTATAAATGGTTTGCTAACATTATTAATATGTCTGGAAGATGCAATTAAATGCTGGTGGCAAGATTTGCCTCATTTGGGATCCTAGGTGACAAAAGTGATCTTCCATGTTAGCTAGCGGTGTAGTGCCAGATCTGCACTGGTCTACAGGGGCGGATCTGCACTGGTCTACAGGGGCGGATCTGCACTGGTCTACAGGGGCTGATCTGCACTGGTCTACAGGGGCAGTGCACTGGGGTCTCAGGATCTGCACTGGTCTACAGGGGCTGATCTGCACTGGTCTACAGGGGCTGGTCTACAGGGGCGGATCTGCACTGGTCTACAGGGGCAGATCTGCACTGGTCTACAGGGGCGGATCTGCACTGGTCTACAGGGGCAGATCTGCACTGGTCTACAGGGGCGGATCTGCACTGGTCTACAGGGGCGGATCTGCACTGGTCTACAGGGGCTGATCTGCACTGGTCTACAGGGGCAGATCTGCACTGGTACAGGGGCGGATTGCATGGTCTAGGGGTGATCTGCACTGGTCTACAGGGGCTGGTCTACAGGGGCGGTCTGCACTGGTCTACAGGGGCAGATCTGCACTGGTCACAGGGGGTGATCTGATGGCTACGGGGCAGATCTGCACTGGTCTACAGGGGCTGATCTGCACTGGTCTACAGGGGCAGATCTGCACTGGTCTACAGGGGCTGATCTGCACTGGTCTACAGGGGTAGATCTGCACTGGTCTACAGGGGCGGATCTGCACTGGTCTACAGGGGCGGATCTGCACTGGTCTACAGGGGCAGATCTGCACTGGTCTACAGGGGCAGATCTGCATGTATGCACTGGTCAGGGGGGATCTGCACTGGGGCTCTGGTCAGGGGCGGATCGATGGTCTACACAGTCTATGGGGCGATACACTGGTCTACCTGATCTGCACTGGTCAGGGGTGATCTGCACTGGTCTACAGGGGAGAGCTGCATGGTCTACAGGGGCGGATCTGCACTGGTCTACAGGGGCGGATCTGCACTGGTCTACAGGGGCTGATCTGCACTGGTCTACAGGGGCTGATCTGCACTGGTCTACAGGGGCAGATCTGCACTGGTCTACAGGGGCTGATCTGCACTGGTCTACAGGGGCTGGATCTGGCATCATGGTCTCAGGGGCGATCTCATGGTACAGATGTGGCACTGGTCTACAGGGGCGATCTGCACGGTCTGCTGTTTGACTGGTCTACGATCTGACACGGATCTGCACTGGTCTACAGGGGCGGATTGCACTGGTACAGGGGCTGATGCACTGGTCTACAGGGGCGATCTGCACTGGTCTACAGGGGCGGTATGCTGTACAGGGGCGATCTGCACTCTACAGGGGCGGATGGTCTGGTACTGGGGGGTTCCGTAGTTGCAACCCCCCCCCCCCCCCCCCCATTCAGTTACAGAGTTTACATAGATCACAGTTTACCACCAGTTGGAGTCTGAATTTAAATGCCGTAAAACACGGGAAAGTGTATTTGGAATTATTTAGTCAATGAGGACCCAATACTGCTGACAGAGAACATATTTGATAATTTAGTCAATGTGTAAAATATGTGATTTATTGGGGTTTTATGTCCGTTCAACAGTCATACAGAAGGCGGGAATGTACCTGTATTGGGGTGGTGGGAAAGGGGAATTGGGGAGAGGGGGTGTGGGGGAGGTCAGGTGTGGTGCGGGGAAAACTGTACATTGAACTTAACATTGAAATTACAATAAAAACATTCAGCACTGAAATACATTGTCCTGATCTGGTGCCAGGCACCCTTACTACACCGGATCACTTGGCCCCAGATGTGAACACATTACGATTCTCTATTGAATCTATAACCCTTTCAGCAATAGACTTCATTCCTGACATTTTCAAACAGTGTAGATCTGCACCATTTGTGGAAGTTCTTTAATTTTTACAAAATGACCCGCTTTTCTCCATAATGGAAGTCTCCAGCTTATTCCATGTTAGTTACTTAGTGGTGAAAGTGTTAAGATGCAATGTACGTATACCCTCTTATCTATGGAGCCCCGCAGGGGACATAGATATTTTTTTTATTAATTCGTTCCCACGAAATAACAATTTGTTCCCTCAATTTATCAATTTGTTCCCTCGAATTAACAATTTGTTCCCTCAATTTAACAATTTGTTCCCATGAATTAAAAATTTGTTCCCACGATATAACAATTTGTTCCCACGATATAACAATTATTTCCCACGAATTAACAATTCGTTCCCACAAATTAACAATTTGTTCCCGTGGGAACAAATTGTTATTTCGTGGGAATTAATTGCTAAATTGAGGGAACTAATTGTTAATTCGTGAGAACGTATTGTTAAATTGAGGGAACAAATTGTTATTTTGTGGGAACGAATTAATATATACAGGGCGGTAGAGGACCATTGGAGCAATGCATGTGTGAAATGTGAAGCAGATCCGAGCAAGGAAACAGAAATTATAAGGCATTTACCCAGCATTAAGGTTTCGAACGCACCAAGTCTGTGACCTTGACCCTGGGCTTAGCGGGGGCGGGACAAATGTGGATTTGTCACAGGGTGGCAGAGGACCATTGGAGCAATGCGTGTGTGAAATGTGAAGCAGATCCGAGCAAGGAAACAGAAATTATAAGCCATTTACACGAGCATTAAGGTTTCGGTCGCCGGTAACACTATATGCCCCCCTCACCATTCGGTGGAGGGGGCATAAAAAATAATTATACGTCCTCTGCAGGCTCCATACTCATCCTCCCGCTGTGTGACATAACATACACTGGGTCAGCTAGACTGAGAAACTGTGTGACATAGAAATATGTTGCATAGCAGCTTGCGGTCTCAATAATACAAACATTCTTTCTTTGTATGAGCATCAATATTTAGTTGAGTGTGACAAACGTCATTTTTGTGAGATTTTATACTGATAACATGCAAATGTTGCACAATCCTGTACATCATCCATAAGTAGCTGATCTCACTATACCAAAGTCAACAAGAAATCAGTAACACAAATGGTTGTACCCTTCAAAAACTTTAATCCCTGCTGTTGACGGAAATTGCCGTCTGCAGTTTTTCATTTTTGCTTTAATTCTTACCAAACAAGAGTTGTCAGAAGACAACGAAGCTCGCCTGTTGGCAGCCTTCACTCAAACTTGGCACAGTTGCATAAAGAAACATGAATATTATATATAATTGACCTTGGTTTAAGGGGCGTGCAGTGAACCTTGACATTGGGGTCAGTGGTGCAAGGTGGGTCGTGGGTTTGCTATAGCATAATATAGCATATTAAGATGAATGCATGTATGAAATATCAATGCGCTCCCTGAAAACAGAAGTAAAACAAAATTTAGCCCAAAGTTAAGTTTATGAATGCACTAAGTTGGTGATTTTCTACAGCATGATAGCTATACACATGAGGAATGCATGTATGAATGTGTAAGTTTGTGACCTTGGGGAAAGGGGTGGGGGTGGGTCATGAATTTGCTGTAGCACAATAGAGGATCATTAGATGAATGCATGTATGAACTAGAAATGTGGCCTGTCGGCACACAAATGCCCCCGCTGGCAGCCAAAGAAAACGATATTTGATTATAAGCCATTTACCCGAGTGTTAAGGTTTTGAACGCACCAAGTCTGTGACCTTGACCCTGGGCTTAGCGGGGGCGGGACGAATGTGGATTTGTCACAGGGCGGTAGAGGACCATTGGAGCAATGCGTGTGTGAAATGTGAAGCAGATCCGAACCAGGAAACAGAAATTATAAGCCATTTACCCGAGCTGAGGTTGCGAACGCACCAAGTCTGTGACCTTGACCCTGGGCTTAGTACGGGCGGGACAAATGTGGATATGTCACAAGGTGACAGAGGACCATTGGAGCAATGCGTGTGTGAAATGTGAAGCAGATCCAAGCAAGGAAACACAAATTACAAGACATTTACCCGAGCGTTAAGGTTTCGAAAGCACCAAGTCTGTGACCTTGACCCTGGGCTTAGCGGGGGCGGGACGAATGTGGATTTGTCACAGAGCGGGAGAGGACCATTGGAGCAATGCGTGTGTGAAATGTGAAGCAGATTCGAGCAAGGAATTAGAAATTATAAGCCATTTACCCAGCGTTAAGGTTTCGAACGCACCAAGTCTGTGACCTTGACCCTGGGCTTAGCGGGGGCGGGACGAATGTGGATTTGTCACAGGGCAGTAGAGGACCATAGGAGCAATGCATGTGTGCAATGTGAAGCAGATCCGAGCAAGGAAAGAGAAATTATAAGGCATTTACCCAGCGTTAAGGTTTCGAACGCACCAAGTCTGTGACCTTGACCCTGGGCTTAGCGGGGGCGGGACGAATGTGGATTTGTCACAGGGCGGTAGAGGACCATTGGAGCAATGCGTGTGTGCAATGTGAAGCAGATCCAAGGAAGGAAACAGAAATTACTAGAAATGTGGCCTGTCGGCACACGAATGCCCCCGCTGGCAGCCAAAGAAAACGAGGCATATTTGATTATAAGCCATTTACCTGAGCGTTAAGGTTTTGAAGGCACCAAATCTGTGACCTTGACCCTGGGCTTAGTGGGGGCGGGACGAATGTAGATTTGTCACAGGGCGGTAGAGGACCATTGTAGCAATGCGTGTGTGAAATGTGAAGCAGATCCGAGCAAGGAAACACAAATTATAAGCCATTTAACTGAATGTTAAGGTTTCAAACGCACCAAGTCTGTGACCTTGACCCTGCTTAGCGGGGGCAGGACGAATGTGGATTTGTCACAGGGCGGTAGAGGACCATTGGAGCAATGCGTGTGTGAAATGTGAAGCAGATCCGAGCAAAGACACAGAAATTACAAGCCATTTACCCGAGCGTTAAGGTTTCAAACGCACCAAGTCAGTGACCTTGACCCTGGGCTTAGCGGGGGCGGGACAAATGTGCATTTGTCACAGGGCGGTAGAGGACCATTGGAGCAATGCGTGTGTGAAATGTGAAGCAGATCCGAGCAAGTAAACAGAAATTATAAGGCATTTACCCAGCGTTAAGGTTTCGGGACGTACGTACGTACGTACGGACGTACGGACGCCGGTAACACTATATGCCCCCCTCACCATTCGGTGGCGGGGGCATAACAAGTAAACAGAAATTATAAGGCATTTACCCAGCGTTAAGGTTTCGGGACGTACGTACGTATGTACGGACGCCGGTAACACTATATGCCCCCTTCACCATTCGGTGGCGGGGGCATAAAAATAAATAAATACAAGAAAAAATAGTAATTTCCGTTAACATTTTAAGGAAACGCTGTTATCGCTCCTGATATCAGTGTGGAAATTCATGTTTGATATAAAAAGTATAATAATGCCAATTAATATGTCTGGTAATTTTGAATGAATGCCCGAAAAATGTCATATCCAAACAATGGACGAAAAGAATATGTATCCCTATATTATAACCCGACATGCTGTAGATTTAACAGATATTGGCAAAAACAGTCCCAATATATGTTAATGGAGACAAATTGCTATGCTTTCATAGGTCGAGAAACTAATGCAAACAATAAGGTTAACATATTCCTTTCGGAATACACCGTTACGGGTATGAAATTTATTACCCATATATTTTATTTTGATTTTATTATTTCTCAATGACCGTAAATGTTGTGACCACTCATTTGAACAGTCTCAACGAGACGGTTCAAATAGTGGTCGCAATATATAGTTCTGAGCATATAGAAGGAAAATATTTAGGACATAATGACGTATCATCAGCATGAAAAGGGTTAATAGGGAGTGTTCTCAATACAAATATGATGCAATAAAATATATCTAGCCTTATATAATAACTCTTTGCATGCAAGCGGCGAAAATATCTGCCAAACAAATTAGGAGTAAATGTTTTATTTCTCTCTGTAAATATGTCTTGAAATTTCATTAGAATTCTAATGAAATTCCAAGACGTATTCATGATATTTATGGGGAGAAATACAAGAAAATATGATGAATTCTTGTCTGCTAGTTTTGAACTATTTATAGCCCACAAGTTTCCCAGCATGAAAAGAGTTAACACACATAAAGGCATTGATTTACATGTGTTTCTGTCTGATGACTTTCAATGCAAACAAGACGAGAATACAAGGCGATCGCTGGAAAGTGTCTCACCCACTAAACAAGGTGATCGCCACGAAGGTCAAAGTCACCAAGGTCAAGGTCACAATATGAGCAAGTCCAAAATTATTAATATGAAGGTCACGGTCACCAATGTAAATGTCACACAAATGACGCTGGGTGGATAGCCATCAATGTGAGGAAGCTATAGGTGAAGTTTGGTCATGATCCGACTTATGGATCAGGAGATTTCAACACTTGAATGTACATGTACGTCCAAAATTAAAGACATGAAATTCAGGGTCACGCGAGTGACACTAGAAGAATAGCTCTGAATGTGAGGAAGCTATCGATGCAGTTTGTTCATGATCCGACTATAGAGAGATGTCCAAAATTGTTGACACCAAGGTCAAGGTCACAATGGTCACTGTCACCCGAATGACACTGCTTG
Organism: Conchocele bisecta; assembly: GCA_029237695.1. Taxonomy (NCBI): domain Eukaryota; kingdom Metazoa; phylum Mollusca; class Bivalvia; order Lucinida; family Thyasiridae; genus Conchocele; species Conchocele bisecta. The sequence continues at coordinate 4,630,147 of CM055272.1, forward strand.
GATAGCCATCAATGTGACGACGCTATTTATGAAGTAGGGTAAGGATCCGACAAATGGATCAGGCGGTATTCAACATTGGGATGTATGTTACAAAATTATTGACACAAAAGTTTAAGGTCAAGGTCAGCTGAAGGACACTGGATGGATAGCCATCAATGTGAGGAAGCTATTAATAAAGTTTGGTAATGATCCGACTAACTTTGATGCAAAATTTGAACTATTATTTTGGACGTATGTCCAAAAAGATTAAGGTCACAAAGGTGAAGGTCAAGGTCACCCAAATGACACTGGATGGATAGCTATATCCAAAATTGACAACGATGACGTCGCCGACGCCCGATTTGTGACCGCTATGTCTATCGTGGGCGAGACAAAAATTTACAGATGGACCAGGTGGACCAGGTGGACACAAGGGACCTTACACTTAACAGCCCCAGATTGTGCATATGTGCCATCTGTCAGGGCCTACGTGGTCATTCTGGCTGAAACAGCTTTTAACCCTTCCGACCCTACATACCATAAGTTAACATTTTCAAATGCTGTAGATCCAGATGAGACGGCTCAGGCTCTGCAGTGTTTATCATTATTTATAGATTTTGAAACAATACCCATCTATTGATTAATGGAATAGATCAAACTTAACATTGAACAAACCGAGTTATATATATTTAAGGGTGAAATGTTATCAGTGAACATGCAACAGAATCAAGATCTAGTAATTATTGCACATGTCGTACATCAATATTAGCTACAATAATTTGCCTCCGAGTTGTTATCTACGCGAGAGGTATGGAGCTGGGTAGCAATTTTGTTTCTAACATCAATATATGCCATATTATCGTCAATCAAAAGTACACTGCAATACACAGCGTGTTGAACATGCATGGGAACATGCATGGCCAAAAAATGGCAGCAATTTCCAAACATTTGCCAGAGATCTGCCAAGCAAATGAGATAAATAATTTTTAGCTGTCCTGTTTTCGAAGAAAACTGAGAGAGCCATTGTCACCACTCCGGCATCTTCCACGTCCGAATTTCTGTTAACTTTTGCATGTACATTTGAGTCATTTTCTCAACAAACCTGTGGCCTATGTTCATGAAACTTGGACACAACTTCCTTCTTGCTTTACTCATCAGAACCCACCCACAATCCACCCGCCCATCCATGTCCTTGACCTACTTTTTATGCTGTTAACTCTTGGTTAACTTTTACATTCAAGTCATTTTCTCAATAGCCCATTGGCCTAATTTCATGACACTTATTCACAACATGCTGTGTGCATCACTCACACACACAACCCACACGCATGTCCTTGGCTTATTTTTTCCGCTTGAATTACTTTCTTGCATCGCTCATAACAACCGATCCATACAACATTCGATCATCCATGTCCTTGAACTATGTTTTGAGCTTGAATTACATTTTTACAAATTTTATCCTCTTAAATCTTGGTTAGCCTTCACATTTGATTAATTTTCAAACCAATCTATTGGTCTATGTTTTCATGCACTGTCCGTGTACTGTATACCGGTATTGCTGATCATTTCGGTGACCAAATTTCAGACGAGTGCTGCATCGTTTTGCGGTGCTCTTGTTTGATCATGAAATAACGATCACGGACATCCAGAAATCGTCAGTGTTGAACCTAAAATTTACCTACAATGATGTTCATGATTGCAAAACACTACAACATAGCTGAGTTATCGTGGAATCTCTTTATTGCGAACACCCTGGGAATTGTAGTATGCAAATACAAAGGACGCCAGAGACACTCACCTGTCCAAGCTATACAGCCTTAAAATCGATTCCAGCATGTCTACCACAATAATAATTATATACGTTTCTGCAAGTGAGCCACAATGTAAAATGAAATATGCACTTTATAATATTAACTATTAAATAGAGGATATTCCATCGTACATTTTGAATAGCGAGAAATAATAAACAAGTGTGCGTCGGCTTCCGCGTAAGCTCGTCTGTTTGCACGGACGCCGCCGGACACGAGTGTATTATTACTGCTATTAAAACATGTACGATGGAATATCCTATTTATTGCACTTACATATGCACATTTAGTCCATTTTCGAGATTTTAATCAATGAATTTGGCTGTGCATATGAATAGTTACACAACGTGTTTCACGCATTTTGACGTCACATTGACGTCATGTAATCTTTTTTAAATCCAAATTACGCAGCTGCTTCTATGAAGTCGATGTATTTGGGTGCATGTTTGGAATGTGTTCAATCATATCAACATTGTAGATTCGTCGAGGCTCTCCAAGTTTTCAAATAACTTTGACTGTAATAAAAATTGTAAAAATTAAACATTTTGCATGGTAGCTCGTGGTTTCCTTTATGTGACTGTGACATTGGAGAATTATCTGTACTTTATATGTGAAATGTGATAGGAGTTAATTTTAAATTATATGTGCACCCCATGTTATATGTTATAATCAAAGGACTGAAAGTCCTGAAATCCTTCGCAGTTGCAACAAAAAGTATTCTCTCAAAGAGTCGTCACAGACTGGAATGCACTCCCTAGTGATTGTGTAAATTCGAACACACTACATAGTTTCAAAAGTTCACTCAACTCCGCCTGGAAGAAGAGACCCAGCAAATTCAACACGTGAAAATATTGTACAGACATTTTAACCATGATTTAGTTGCGCTCTCCCCCCAGTTTCAAAGACAATTATCCAATTTGACGTCGCTAAAATAGGCCAGTACAAGCCTAGCTTACAAGAAACGGCCTTCAACCAAGGTTGAACCAAGGTAGGTAGAAAATAAAAAAAAAGTACTTGCCCAGGTCAAAAAGTTACTCGCCCAGTTTTTTTTTAAAATAAATTGCTATTTCCAGTTTTTGTAATGTTGCATCTTATTTATAAAAAAAAAAAGCTTTTACATATGATCATTACCAAAACGTATGAGACATATTCACTATTATTGTTATTTATATTTTAAGTATTAAATGAACATAAACAAACAAATAGCAGCGAATTTTGCTCAGAGGCTTGCACACTTCTTATTTTCTATAAGCGTTGAGTGACATAGATTTAGTTTAATTTATAGTGGCTATGTTTGCATGCGCTGCGTGCTGCCTTAATTACTAAATTCAATGGTTTCGGACCCGGCGCCGACCGTTTCGTCCCAAGACGTTATGTTCGGCGTCTGAAATGCGCGTTAACCCAACTGTATACGAGACGATATATGTGGCCGCGTATACACTAGTCTATACTCGCAGTCCTATTATTTGTTAGCCCGGCCGAGTAAAGCCGACAAATAATCCGTGAATTAAACTTGCCCGATATGGACCGTGTTCAAAATCGGTAGAGATTCTACCCGTAACCGTGTACATAGACACTGCTTGAATCTTACTTCCCGCAAATTGACGTAAACTGTAAACAACAAATGGTCGCTGAATTAATACCATTTTTTGGCCGTTATCGATGGAATTAATTGGCAATTTCTTCCAAAAAAAAAAATCCTGACCTAATCTTTCACTCGTCAAACTGGGCGAGTGCCTGTAGAAAGTACTCGACCGCCACAAAAAGCACTCGCCATGGCGAGCTGGGCGAGTGAAATTTCAACCACTGATTATTGTATCGATTCAGGTGCGCGAAATGACCTTGTCAATTTGCATAAACTGAAGCCATCACAGGCGCTCGGATTGTTGAACAAAAATAATAGTCGCATTTCATCACACTATCGGATTATTTAATGATTAGGATGCATGTTTTGTTGAACGGGTATATAATAAATAGGTTTTTGGATTTGTACGGAAATATATTTCGGCGTACTCGTTCGTTCGGCGGAACCTAAAATTATTCAAACTCTAACACAATGTTTCCTTTGTGAAGTGTATCGTACTGCATTTTCTGTGTAACGTCATTATAGATTAGTTGATGTTTTAAGTAAAATGGACACTGATTAATAATATCGATGGCTCAAGATGATTATTTAAAGCATGCGGTATGTAACTGTCAAAAAACAATGTTTCTGTTTTAATCATCATCATTTCGCTGTCCAATGTTGGATTTTATCGAGCCATTGACCTATGACTATGTAAACGATTCTGTAATTTGTCGGCATAAAATGGCGGAAACTACTTTTCATGAGACACGAGGTAATTGTATCAGTGCGCGTGAAAAATAATATACTCAAATTAATACATGTCAGTTTATATTATATTAAATCAGATAAACATTTTGTAATATAAATGTCGTACAGAAAAATTAACAACACATGTATTACACTACACAATATAATGTTAGCTCACTATCAGAACTATTTTTCATGGCGTATAACTACGTATAAATTACATGTGGAGCGGTCGATCATTGCGCTAAAAATATAACCTTCCTAACAAAATATTTATTATGAAACACGACAGTTAATATATAAAATCACAAACTGTTTTTAAAAATATAACTGTAGCTGAAAAAAATGTAGCTGGCCAAAAATGTGAGTGACACGTTCATAATGCACCGCTCGCTTTGGAACTCTCTCATGTGGCGTAGCTAGAATCATGAAGCATGAAGTACGTTCGTTGGTCGACAATTACTCATTTGCATAAATCATGTGAGGTCTCAAAAACCGTATAAGGACTATATCCAAGCAAATATGCTTGGATAATAAAATACAAGTGAGTGATCTAATTGGTGAACATTTTTTACAAGAAGAGTGATGAAATATAATACAAGTGTGTCTATGGTACTTCGGCCTGAAGGCTTAGAAGATTGAAGACGCTCACAATTACGGGTGTTCTCTTCACGGTGTATTATTTGTTGATTCTCTCACAGCAAAACCCGTGCAAATAATTTGCAAGAGTGTAATAAAAGGTGGGAATCATCGTCTTCTGCTGATTTTCATTCTTTCATTAAAATATGTTTTACAGCACATGATAATTGTCTCCATTGGGGAAGAATCACATGCACTGTAAAATTTGAAAAACATGTTTTGATCCAGAAAACATAGAAAACAATGGAATAATAAATTATAAATGACAACTGGATTGCTTTCCAAATGACATCCAACTCCATTCAAATTCCTAATGACAAATGGCTTGATTCAATTTCCAGATAACATCTGATTTCATTCAAATGACAATTGGTTCCATTCAAATCCCAAATAACAACTTGTTTCATTCAAATTCCAACTGACAACTGGTTTGGTTCAAATTCCAAATGACAACAGGTTTCATTCAAATTCCAAATGACAACTGGTTTCATTCAAATTCTGAATGACAACTGGTTTCATTCAAATTCCAACTGACAACTGGTTTCATTCAAATTCCAAATGATAACTCACCAGGTTTCATTCAAATTCCAACTGACAACTGGTTTCATTCAAATTCCAAATGACAACTGGTTTCATTCAAATTCAAACTGACAACTGGTTTCTTTCAAATTCCAAATGATAACTGGTTTCATTCAAATTCCAAATGATAACTGGTTTCATTCAAATTCCAAATGACAACTGGTTCTAGTCAAATTCCAAATGACAACTGGTTCCAAATGACAATTGGTTTCATTCAAATGTTCACGCCAGACTGGGCCAGGTAGGTAATGTATGTCACACACATGCGCTACTTATGCCCGCTTTGACAAACATTTTCCTAAATATCTTGGTAAATACTGAAGCAATATTGTTTCCATATATCGTATTTATTCTAATAAAAAAACCCGGGGCTATGCAATTTGTGGGGATCAAAATGTTGAAAATAGGATCAAGATATGTTATTTTGAAAGTAACATATTCAGAATGCAAATATGGGAAGGGAGCTATGATTAGAGAGGGAGCTACTGTTAGAATAAATATGGTATGCAAATATCCTGACACACTATCAGCCACCGTCGACACTATAATCGTAGCTGTATCCATCTTGGAATTATTTCAAGTTTTCTCAGAGTTATTTAATTTAAGCATCTTGAGTTAAGCAGCTATGAAAACTTTAAACAGGATATTGTATATCTCAGCCACAGTCTCAATTGCCAAGTGACAATGAGAAAACAACAAAATCATTGTAAAAACCACAAAGGATAACTTTCACATCAGACAAACATTAACCCTTTGACACCTGAGTAACTGGAATGGATTTGTAAACGTTAATTTATGAAAAGGGGGTGTTTTTGTTCTCAAAAATGTGCAGATCCTGATGACAAGCCGGCTCATCTGGATCTACACTATTTGTCAATACCAAGGGTTAACAAATATATTTTTGTTCTCAATCTGCTTGTTTCTGAATGATAACTTGAATAATCCTTGACCGATTTCCACCATACTTCACAGACGATACTGATCAGGGGAAGACACTTATTGAAAGTGAGGCTTGTTGCAACAAGTTCAAGGTCACCTGTGCTAAAAATAGATGTTTGTTCTCACTTTGCTCGTTTCCGAATGATAACTTGAATAATCTATGGCCGATCTCTACCATACTTC